>VWZF01002613.1:822648-904703 GCA_013396755.1 Sclerurus mexicanus | reverse complement strand
GGGCCCCGGGCAGCGCCCCCCGGGCCGGCCTGAGCTGGGCAGGTGCGGGCGGAGCGCGGTGCGGGCAGAGCGCTGCCCCGCGGTGCCCGGCCCGCTGTCACAGCGTGTCCTGCCTCGCGCGGCGCAGCGCAGCGAGTGCCCGGGCTGTCACGCTCCCCGCCGGGTGTCCTGCCCGAGGTCCCGCTCGCCAGGGTGTGCGCAGGGTACCCCGCCTGTTACCCGCTTCTCCAGGGTGCGGGCAGGGTGTCCTGCCTGTTCTTCTGCCCAGCAAGGTGTCCTGCCTGTTTTTCTGCCCAGCAAGGTGTCCTGCCCGTTATCCTCTCCTCCAGGGCATCCTGCCCATCATCCAGCCTTCCAGAGTGCTGGCAGTAATCCTGCCTGTCACCTTCCCTTTCAGGGTGTCCTGCCCATCATCCTGCCCTCCAAGGCGAAGGAAGGGTGTCCTCACCATCCATCAACCCATCTAACCCTGGGGTGCTCCAGTTCCCTTGCAAAGCCACCCCAGCCCCTGGGAACGATGCTGGGTGTGAGGCTGTCACCATGCCCATGGGACACTCTGCTTTTCCCGGCTCCCACGCTTGGTAGGTGTCACCCCTGCAGAACCAATGCCACCCAGGTAGGTACCACAGGGCAGAGCCAGCCTTGGTTACTGGCACCAGGAATACACAGCTGCACCAGGATCCAGCAGTAGCCCAGAGATTAGGGAAAAACACGCAAATTTTGCCAGGGGAGAATAAAATTTAGACCAACCATTGCTGTCACGGGCACCCTGCCTGCCATCACCAGCGCTGGCTTCTGTGGTGCTGCCAGGAATTGGGAGGCCCTGTGGCACAATTGTGCAAAAAAACCCCCGAACCAAGTCGGGAGTTTCCCCATGGTTTTCCCCTCTTTGTCTCCATTGCGGGGAAAGAGCTTAATTAATGTCTGCAGAGAGCAGGGAAAGCTTGCTGTAATTGCTAGGTATGATTATCGGTGGAGCGGAGGGTGCTCAGCGGGGTGGGAGGGACAGGCACAACCCACCTTCTTTGTATAAAATGAGGCATATCTGAGGCAGCTTCGCTTCCCAGCCAGGGAGCTGCCTGCCCAGAAAGCTCAGCTGCCTGGGGGGGCTATTGGGCAGCCCCACATGCCCACTGGGACTAGGCATCACCTTTGAGGTCTCCTCCTTGCTGTGGACAGTGTTTTTTGCCCATCGCTTGTCTCTGCAGCATCCCCACAGCTGCTCCAGGCACACATGTGCAAAAGTGACTCCACATTCATTTTCTCCATCCATAAAGCACATTTTTGCATCTCTGGGAATGGGATCAGGGTGAGGGTAGATGGGTGAGCCCAGCCACCCTGGGATTATACAAGGGCAGGGAGGGCAGCTGCCCACAGGCTGGGTGAGGTAAGAAACTCTGAAATAATGCCATATAAAGGCACCCACTGTTGCTATTTTCAGACTCTTCTGAGCAGAACGGGCCAAGGAATGGACTTGAAAAGACCAGCAAATGTTGAGCAGATGTTGAGGAGTGCTTTGTTTCACATACAGAGCTGTGCTGGGAAGGACAGGAAGGGGAGGAGGAAGAGCAGCGAGGGCAGCAGTGCTGCTTTCCTCCACATGCTCATGGGAAACCATCGCATCTCCTCTTGCACCGTGGCTTTGTTGCAGATGAGACCTCACCCTCACAGACCAGCAAGATGATGTGAAGGGGGCCACAAAGTGATTCCACAGTGCTTTGGCCCCTGGGTCAGCATTCCCACCATTCCCACTGTTCTCACCACTCGAGGCAGGAGGAGGCCAAGGAGCAGCAGCCCTGCAGAGACTCTGGCTGTAAATGTTGGAAAAGGTGGTTGGCAGCAGGGATGAAGGAGTCCAAACCATCAATCATGTAAGTTAAATTGATAAGGACCCCAGGAATTGGAGATAGGGGAAAAAACAATTACACAGCCAAGATCAGTGAGGTGCTGCCATCCTACAATGCTCCTTGTCCAGCTGGTGTTGAGCAGAAGATCTTTCTGGAGCTGCTCCATGTCTGCTGGGATGCAACCAGCACAGTGACTCCCATCCCGACCCAGCAGCAATCTCAGGTACCCCTGACAAGGGTCAGTTCTAGCTTGTAAAGACACCTCGCCCAGAGTTAAAAACACCACAAATGAGAAAAAAATCATCCTCTCACAGGAAAGGCAGGAAATAATCTGATTTTCATGGGATGTTGCAGCCTGAAGAAGGGAACATGCCCCTTGCCCGGAGTGGGACTGGCTGATCAGGAATTTACACTTTAAAAAGTAACTTTAAAGCACATTTTAGAATCATAGAGTCACAAAATGGCTTAGGTTGGAAGGGACCTTGAAGACCACCTCATTTCACTCCCCCTGCCATAAGCAGGGACACCTTCCACTATCCCAGGTTGCTCCAAGCCCTGTCCAACCTGGCCTTGAACACTTCCAGGGATGGGGCAGCCACAGCTTCTCTGGACAACCTGTGTCAGTGTATGACCTATGGGCTGCAGCAGCATCTTTCAGACCCTTAATGTTGTTAGAATAAAACAGATGCGGAGTCTGCAGAGCCCCTTCCACATGCCACTGCTCTGGAGACATCCCATAAACTCCCACTACCTGCTGTGCACAAGGGGCTGTGCGGAGCCAGCAGCACCAGCAGCATCTCCACTATGAGGGTGGAGGGATGCTCAGTACATGGGACTGGGAGCACTGGGAGCCCAGACTTCAGCCCGTGTCTGCTGAACCTCGTGCATCAAACACAGAGACAGGAGAGAGAAAGGGCACAACCACGATGCCCAGATCCAGGATGGGGAAGACTCAGCATTCCCTGTCTCCCAGGGCTTATTCCTGGGATAAAGGATCACAGCCAGCTGCTTCACTCCCTTTATCCTTGGAGTGGCGGGCGGACAAAGCCTCTTGGGGCTGCCACATGCCCACACATCCACAGGATGGGCTGTGCAGAGGCTGGTCCAGCTGAAGCAGAGGGATTCCCGAACAAAGAGGGAATCACAGCTGGTTTGAGCGGCAGCATCCGGGCCAGCCCCAGCCTCCTCCTGCACGGTGCTCCGCAGCCTGGGCCGCTGATTGGAAACTGGAGCGCGCCATCACTCCAACAGCCAGGAATTATGCTGATGGCTTTTTTTATTATTTTTCCCCCCTCCCCGTGCTTGAATGCACTCAGCAAATACAAGCAAAAGGGGGGAAAAAAAGGAGCAAGAGAAAATCTGAACAGATTTAATTTTAGATATGGTGAGAAAGGAAAATGGTTGCAGTGCAAAGAGGGAAGGTTAAGGGGGAAGCACTCCTGTCTCAAGGAGGAATGAAGCTCCCAGGAGTCCTGAGGCTGCTGTTTATTATTTACATGTCATACTGGCATGGGGGGCATCTGGTCGTATTGACCCATATGGTCCCACAGGAACCCATCCCAAGTCTGAGAGGCCGGTCTCTGGGACACCGATGGCCTCAGGGAGGGCAGAGGGGGATGCAGGGATGTGCGATGGGACTGGTGATGAAGCTGTGTTGCTTCATCAAATCCTCCCTAGTTTTAGAATGTGCATCCTCTGATGGGAAGCAAAGTGGCTCATTTTGGGTAAGGTGTGTGAAGGTTTTTCCTGAAACCCCCTGCTAACAGCCTGGGCAAACATGCAGCCTGAGAACGTTGCATCAAAGCCAAACCCCAAACATGCCCTTCCAAAAAAGGCCCAAGCGAAACACCGCAAATGTTCAACTTGGTTTTGCAGCAAAGCTACTTTTGCATCCAAGCTGAGGAATAGCTCTGGTCAACCCAAATGACAGTGATTTTGAACCAATTTATTTCAACCCTATTGCCTACCTTGGTCTGCCCCACTCCTGCTGCTTGCTGTCTGCCCTCTGGTGGGTCATCCTTGGCAGTCCCCAGCCTCTTGATGCTGTCTCCCCCTTACTGCAGCCATGCCAGCCCCATGTCCCGTGCTGGGCTGTCCCATGTGCCACTGACCCCACTGCGAACAGCCAGGGACCTGATCTGACCCTGCCCGAGTGCTGCCAGCACCTGGAGCTGCTGAAAACCTGGCTCTGTCCCAGTGAAAGTGGCAGAACTGCAGCTGGATCCTCACCCACCCCTCCCCATCTTTTTCCCACTGAAGCCACAGCACCACAGCCATACCCACACCTGCCTCTCTCCATCCTTCCCTGCTCCATGTCATGTCCATTGGCCCTGGGAGTGTTTCTGGCTCTGAGGAGGCTGAACTCCCAGAGCGCATCCAGCAGCTGAGAATGAGGACCAGAAATGAAGGAAGTAATACAGGGGAACAAAATGAAATAAAGCAATTATCCCTGCTCTGATACTTTCTAATTAAGGGAACTGTCACCCTTATTAAGAGGCCATTAATTCATTGTCATAAGTCACCACCAGATTTCACGTACCAAAAACATACCTGGGCCACAGGGAGTGGAGCAGCGTCCCCTCTGCCCCATGTTGCAGGCTCCAGCACCAGCAAGAGCTGATCCCTGACACCATGGGGCTGCTCATGCCTTTCTGCAGGCAATGCCTGTCCCCACACCCTGGGCTGCGCTTCGGAAAGCTGTAAGTTCTGCTGTGGTGCTCAGCCTGTCCTGGGCGTGGATGAGCCCATCCATCTCCACCTGCATCCCTGTGACTGCACACTCTGCCCTGTGCAGTCTAAATGCATTTGTGTAAAGGATGCAGTGATTTCTCAGCATAAATCAGCTCTTGGTCACTCTGTGGGGACCAAACCCCCAAAGAATTCCTAAACTATTCCCAACCATGTGGTCGAGGCTGGCGTTTTCCCCAGCATTATCTCCTGCTAACAACCAGCTCTGTCTCAGCAGCCTCTCATTACGCATTCTGCATGGAGGGCCCCACATCAGCTTAATTAACAAGGTAAGAAAAACGGGACCTTTGAGGAAATCTTAATTATATTATCCATCTCACCCTGAGTGGCACCTGATCCATCCCAACACTGTTCTCAAGTTCATTAGCAATGAATCAAGATTGATTAGTCCTGGATGTGCAGTAAGGACATACTGGGGCAGAAGACTTCTGCTGCCATCGCTGTAAGACTCTGTGTGTCCCCAAGCCCTGTCTTGTCCTCCAGCACCAGGCAGTGGGATGGGGACCAGGGCTATGGGATGAGGCAGGCACAGGTTTGCCAGTGCTGGGATGAGGTTGCTGGAGCATCCCAAGAGCAACTGTTGCGCTGGCATCTCACACCTCCCAGGGATGCTCTGATTTAGGCCAGCACCTGGGCAGCCCTGCCAGGCTGCTGCTCAGTTCCAGGGAAGGGATACGAACATTTTCTCTGGGCAACCTGTGCCAGTGCCTCACCACTCTCACAGGCAAGAATTTCTTTCTAATATCCAATCTAACCAACCTGAAGCCATTCCCCCTTGTCCTGGCACTCCATGCTCTTGTCCAAATTGACTCTCTAGCTCTCTTGGAGCCCCTTTAGGCACTATAAGGTGCCCTAAGGTCTCTCCAGAGCCTCTTTTCCACTCTGAACACCCCCAGCTCTCTCAGCCTGTCTCCAGAGCAGAGGTACTCCAGTCCATGGAACATCTCCGTGTCCCTATTCTGGACTAGCTCCCACAGCTCTACATCTGTCTTGTGTTGGGGGCCCCAGAGCTGGAGGCAGCAGTGCAGGTGTGGTTCCCCCAGAGCAGAGCAGAGGGGGAGAATCCCCCCTCACCCTACTGCCCACACTGCGGGGGATGCAGCGCAGGGTTGGCTTTCTGGGTTGCCAGCACACATTGCAAGTTCATGTCAAGCTTCTCATCCAGTGGTTTGGGGTGGTTTGTAATCCTCCCTTGGACACTTGATAGGATGACAGGGTCCTAATTAGGTTGAGCATGAAATCCACTGGGGACAGGATTCCGATTTAAACTGACTCCAGCTCAGCAGAGCTGGTGGCAGGTGCTGACACCTCTCTGCTCAGCATTCTGTGTCCTCTCACCCCACACAGCCAGGGACAGCATAGGCTGCCTTCAGCACCCGGTGTGAATTTCAGTGTCAGAGGAATGGGGATTGTTTCCCCCATCAGAGCTGCAATCAGCAGTGTTTCAGAGCTGGAGGTGTCTGCATCATCAAGCCGGGCTCAGTAATTACCCAGACAAATTTGCATACATTTTCTATGGGCATCTCTGCTGACTTTTTTATTTTCTGCTTGAAAACCTTGCTGGAATCTGAAAACTACCTCTACCACTGGGAATGGATTGCTGGATTGTTCCTTTGTAAGACAGGAAGATGCTGAACATCATCCTTGATGCCAGTGATGCATTGTCCTGCTTATTGCAAAAGATTTCCACCAAAAACAAAGTGGCAAAAAAAGTTTGTCAGAGACAGGAGTCGCATGCTCTGTGAGAGGCCATCGCCTGACCCTGCACCTTGGTGCTGCTGCCTTCATCCTTCTGCCTGCTGCGGGAGACTGACTGATGCTTGCTAGTGTTTTCTGTTTACTTTAATTGTTGTCTGGTTTTAATATTGCATGAATCCACGCCCAGTTCATCTGTGTTTCATTGTCTGGTGCTGTTTGTTTTGGGGCAGTGCCTGGAATACCACTGACAGATAAGTGCTGGACAAGTAGAAGGTATTTTTCTTGCTCAGCAAAAGCTGAGAAGTGACCGAGCTGTGCCTCATTCCGAGAACCTGAGCATTCATCTCTCTCCAGTTTCCAGGGTTCTCGTGCAGCACCCCCCTGGTTCTTGCCTGCGGGGAGGACTGTGCTTCCTTGGACCCACCAGGCAGATGGATTTTGCTGTGTGTCCAGAGCTACTGAAGGCAAAGCCATGTCAGGGCTGCTCCAGGTGAGTCCTGCTGCCCTGGGCAGAGTCCTGGGTGCCCCTCAGACAAGCTAAGGGCATTAGATGGCACCAGACACTGGTCCAGAACCAGAGCAGTGGTCCAGAGCAGTGGTCCAGAGCCATCTTGGAAGGATGTTCTGCTCTCACCATCACCATCCTCACAGAGTAGAGGACTGAGGGCATCCTCCTGCCTGTCCTGTGAGTATGGTTTCACCTGGTTCCTCCAGCCTCATCCTGCCCCAGTGGGTCTCAGAGGAACAACCCAATAGGGCTCTACTTGAGGCTACATCTGAGCACGCTGGTCATCCTTCTGCTTGCTTTTGTGTCTCCTTTCTTCCATGTGGATGAGGAGCTGGAGGCAGCCAGAGCACAGCCCAGCAGAGGTGGACATGCCATATGGTGGGGCCACAGCAAGGGGCAGCCTGGCTTTGAGGCAGGACATGGGGGCGACCCTGCCTTTTCCAGGGGGTCCAGGGCAGCCCGGACACTGCTCTGTGTACCACAGCTGCATTACAAGCCAAATCTCCACCAACTTACTGCATGAGCCCAGCTGGAGCCTGGAGAAGCCATTGCTCCTTGTGCAGCCCCGAAGTTCTGGAGAGAAGCTCATTATCTCCCTCTAACGATGAGCAGATGCAGCCGTCCTTTGCTCTCCGGGGTGCTGGACACCCCAGCCACGCCGCAGCCCCCTGTGCCCCGCCACCACTCCCGCTGCCCGCCCAGCACCCACCGCCAGGGCAAAAACAAACCCCGTGGTGGCGGAGATGGGCATTTTCCTGTCTTTTCTTTCCTATTCTTACAATTCAATAAGCGCTCCCAGCTCTGTTGCTTGTGAGTCTCTAGTGAGGTGAGAGGAGCCAATTTTGCTGCATATTTGAAAAGGTCAGTGTGGGCAGGGTAGGAAATTCCAATTTCTGTGCCCTGGGGCGCCGGGGGCTGCACACAGGAGAGCCCTGGAGCTGGTTCCCTGCAGGTGGAGCCTGGGGGTCACAGACCCCCGACCCACAGACAGAGAGGGGAGGTGTTGGCCATGTGGTCCAGGTTGCCCTAACCACATTGTGCCTTTCAAGAGAAAATTTGGATTTCAGATATCTGGCAGCTTTGCCTTCAGAACAGCACCAAACCTCTGCTCTGTGGGTGACAGATGTGAGTTGGAAATTCCACTGGCAATGCCAGTGATGCTGGGATCACCCAGATACAGGAGAGAGAACCCACCTGCGTGAATCTGAGTACTATTTGGTAAATCTGTTATCCAAAGCAAAATGGTTTGAGAACCAGATTTTGTTTCTGAGACATTTCTGTCACCCAAGCCTTGTACAACATCTCCAGGGACTCAGTGCAGCCACCCAGCCAGAGTCCAGGAATGCTCCATGCATCCTGCATCCTGCACTGCCCCACCGTATCCCTCCCTGAGCCCCAAGACAGGTGCTGGCCCAAAAACCCTGTCCAGCCTCTGTCAGTGTTGGGGTCCAGGACCAGGGTCCACTGCTGGATGCTGTAATCTTGCCTGCAGACCCATACTCCTCATCCTTCCTCACACAGCTTGTTATCCAGGGAAATGCTGCTTCCAGGTGTGTTTTGGAGACCTTCATTTTGCCACAAGCCATTCTCTGCATCAGAGCAGAACCTATAACCCCAAATCCTCCCACTGTCCCCACTTAGCCACGTGCCTGCAAAGATGAGAAGCTTCTTAATTCTCAGCAGTTCTGTGGAGCTGAGAGAAAATTAAATACTGGCAAACCCCCAGGCTGAGGCTTGTTCCCACAGGACTGTCATCAGGACCCCTGTACCACATGGAGGTGCTTATCCAGGTGCTTATCATCTCCTGAACAGCCACAGGAAAGGCTGGAGAGACCAAACTCACGGCGCAAGTTCAGGCATGGGAAGAGTTGGAAGAGCAATGAGTTAAAATAACAGTCTCTTAATTTATTACCAGCAGAGGAGCAGGTGGGTGGGTGCCCGGCCAGGGGGCACTGTGACCTGCCTCTGCATCCCAATGCCCCAGGAACTTTGGGCTGCTGCTGTTTTTGGACCCCCACAACCCACAGCCCTGCCCTGATTACTGGAGGTGGAACATGGGGAGGTGACAGAATCCACCCTGTCCCAAAATCGTACTTTATGCATGGATGTTCCTTACCTGCCCACATGGGCAGTCTGTGGCTCTGAACAGGGTGGTTTGGGGGGTGGAGAAGTGTAACAGCAAACAGCTTCACCTTATTGATGGTGAAGGTCATGAGGAAGGTGCCTGGGCTTGGTGGCACCATTGCCAGCCCCTGGGCAGGAGGTCGGGATGAGCATCTGCCAATGCCTGGAGGAGCCGAGCCCTGCAGAGTGGTGGGAGCATGGAGAGAAGCAGGGCTGGGATGGGGACTGGGGTGGACCTGGTGGCCAGTAATCCCCCAGTCTCACCCCAGGCAGCACCCAGCACCACCTGGCAGCATCCACATCTACTCCCACTGGACCCTGCATGGGCTCCTCTCTCTGCCCACGGATGAAGGACGAGCTCCTGGCACAGCTCCCTCCAGGCCACAGCATCCTCCCATAGCATCCACCCTGCCTTTACTTCCAGATTTTCCAGCTCTGATGACTCAGCTCCCTTTTTAACTCACCAAGTGGAGCTGGGTGCTGGGGTCTTGGCCCCGCTTTGAATTTTTTTGGCTGGTTGGATCATCTTATTTGCTCCTGATAACGTCACCTCCTTGGACGCTGGAAGACAGCCCAGTCTGATGAGAAAACTAAAGCTCCCTAAATAAGCTCCGAGGCACAGATACAAGTTGCTGGGTGCTGGGATATTGCACATGTGCATAATGCTTCAGTGTCCTGCACATGGCTCAGAGCTGTCCCAGGAATCACCACATTCCCTTTCTCCACAACCCTGAGCTGTGCCTGTTGCCATCTCCTTTTTTCCATCTCTTTCCCTGTGAACCATCAGGCTCAGGTGGATGAAAGTCCATCATCTATCCCAGCAGCCAGTCTGTTAATTTTCCTCCAGCCAAGAGCTATGTCTGCTGGAAGAAACATTCCATCCCTGCACAGGAATGTATTCCTTTAAAAGAAAGAGAAGGAAGCGGGAGAGGAGCCCCGGAGTGTCTGGGAAGCTGTCTCTTCGTATTCCAAGTGCACAGCTCAGGTCTCATATCGGCGTTGCACAGCCCATCCCAGTGGAACTCGGTTCACAGTGTTGGTGCAATCTGCCAAACAGACGGATCAGCTAGGAGACATTTCCAAAAGAAGCTGGAACAAGGTGGGAGAGGAAGGAATAAACAGCCTGCAGGGTGCCACATCCCAGCTCACCCACTGCTAGCCCCAGAGGATCTTGTCCCCTCCACGCAAAACGGCACTGGCGGATTTTGCGCTGCGTGTGGCAGCCTGGCCCTGTGCACCACAACTCATCGCCATAGCCCAGCCCTGGAGCCTCCCCCTGCCTGGCCGCCCGCTGGCCCTACCTTGGCTGAGCAGCTGCAGGTTCCGGACCTCCTCGCGCACCTGGAGCTGCAGGACCTGCTGCAGGACCTCCTGCCGCTGCGTCTCCAGCGCGATCCCCATGCGCTGCAGCTTCTCCCCGTTCAGCCGCAGCAGCGCCCGGCCTGCAAACACGGAATCGCTTGGTGCCCACCAGCAGCTCTGTGGGGGACCCCAGGAAAGGGCAATGCAGAGGGAACCCCATCAGCATGCGGGAATGAGAAGAGGACAGGAAGGTAATCCTGAAGTGCTCTTTCACTGCTTGGACTCACAGAGGTGGAAGAAGGGCATGGAGTGACCGGTCAAGGGGGAATGGCCTCACACTGACAGAGGGGGCAGGGTTAGATAGGATATTTGGTAAGAAATTCTTCCCTCTGAGGGTGGTGAGGCCCTGGCACAGGTTGCCCAGGGAAGCTGTGGCTGCCCCATCCCCTGGAAGTGTTCAAGGCCAGGTTGCACAGCTCTTGGAGCAACTTGGTCTAGTGGAAGGTGCCCCTGCCCTTGGCAGGGTGTTGGAACAAAATGAGTTTAAAGGTCTCTTCCAACTCAAACCATTCTGTGGGGCTGTGATTTGTGGCCTCACTTTCAGAGTGCAGTGGGTGACAGCTTGATGTCCCCAGCCTTTGGCAGGTACCAGCACCACAATCATGCAACCCATCCCCTCAGGCAGAAGCTTTCCATTTCTCTGCTCCATCTCCCACATGAGGAGATGTTTTTCCAAGTGCAGGGTCCCCACATGGGCTGGCCATCCCGGGGGAAAGGGGATGCCCATCACAATGCATTAGTGCTCTGGTCCCCGCTGAGCCACTCTCCTCCAGTCTGGGGGCTATTAGACAAGGGATTTAAACCCAGCTTTTGTCCTTGCTTCGCAGCGTACACTCGCTAATGCTGCTTTTGTTTCCTGGGCAAGGGCTGGCTGAGCTCTTGCATTAGGGCTGTGCATCCCTCCCGGGCACCACCAGCTCTCCCTTCCCTGCCGCCATCCCCTGGCCCTGGCAGAGCTGTGCCCAGCCATGCACATGCTGCAGTACAGGGATAATGCTCTTACACAGAGGTCAAAGCCACTGTCCCCAGGGAGCAAAGGGGAGGGAGCAGGTCCCAGAGGTGGGTCACCTCCAAGGACTTGGGTGGGAGTTGGATTCAGACCCGGACAAAGACATTTGCAACTTGAACTCTGACTGGGCAGAGATTTTCCTCTTCTGCAAAAATTTTCAGTATTTAAAAAACTATAAAAATACTATTGTGTTAACCTAGGTGAAGGGAAGATACTTCCACATCTTATGAATCAATTTATTGTCCTTTTAAGCAACCTTCAGCCTCTTCTGGAGCTGACCCTGGTGGCAGATGGCTCCTGCCCAGCCCGGGTCAGTGTCCCTTTGTCGCCTGCTCTCACTCCAGCTGCATCTCATGGGGAGAGGGGACAGAAAGAGGGAATATATCCATTTTCTGACCCATGAACCTCCAAACAGCCATTTCCCAGGAGCATGAGCTAATGGCAATTAGTCCAGCAGTGAAGTGGAAGGCACACCATACCTGTGATGGCGTGATGGGAGAATGCCTCAACGTAGATGAGATAGTTGTGTGGGCAGTGTTTCTTCAGCCATTTGCACACATCCTGCTGGGTCCAGAGCACCACCGGCTTGACCAGGCTGCCCAGTGTGGGGCTGGTGTGGTAGATGCCATAGTGGTCACAGCCACGGCCCTGAGGGGAGTGGGAGGGAAGGAGGTTAGTGGTATTCAACCCTGTGAGCAGGAAAATGGAGGTCAGTCCATGGAGATGGACTGGTTGGCTGCACAGGATTATGGTGACACTGGCAGACTTTGGCTCCACACCCTCTGGAATCCCTGGGATCACCCTGAAATAGCAGCATCAGAGGAACCAGTGAGGCAGGGGAGGGGAGGGAAGATGGGAGGTTGAGCTGGGGGTCCTGCCCTATTTAGACCCTGCACCTCAAGCTCCCCATTTCTCCTGCTTCAGACAAGAGACCCAGACCAGCTCCCCTACACATCTCCCAGCCCAGCAGAGCATTGCACAGGTTCAGGAAATGTCCTGGGGCTCCTCAGGGTCCCCTCCTCATCAGGCAGAGAAGGGCTCTTGCTGGCAGCTCTCAGTGGGGATGGAGCCAGTGAGGTCCTGGGGGAGAGTGGGAACTGGTGCAAAGCCATCCCCAGCAGATGTTGGTACCAGTGCAAATTCATTCCCACCAGAAATCCCCAGGAAAGCAGCCAGCAGCCAGCTGGTGCTGTGGAGCAGGAGAGACTCTCCCTTTCTCTCCAATCTCAATCCCCTTCAGCCCTGATCTGACTGGCCACAATGAGGTCCTGCAGCCCCGCAGGTGTCTGAGGTCACTTCTGAACCCCACAGCCCGTTCTGGGGATGCTGCCGTGCCTGGAGATACCAAGGATGAAGCCGGGTCACAGTCCAGAGCACCCCAGCATGCCCTGGCCATCTTCCACCTCCTGCAGAGCTATGCCAAGCGCAGTAACATGTTATACCCACAGGGAGATGAGGCTTGTCCAGCAGCATCCCAAAATCCCACCTTTCCTCCCTTCCTCCAGCTGCCTGCTGCAGTGGCCAGTCTCACTGTGAGGCACTCAGTCTCACCCTGAGCCACAGGGTAGCTCCATTTCCTCTCCCACATCACAGCTACTCCATCCTCACGAGGTCATTGCAGCCTGAGTTTATCTTGTAACGAGCAACCCAAGCGCCTTGAGCTGTAACTGCACCGGGGAATAAGCCTGCTTCTCCTGAGTAATCCTCAAGGTATTTAGGAAATGAGGCTGAAGGATGCAGGAATCTCCTCTTCCCTGGTTTTAGCATCAAGGAAAGATTGGCGAGATCTCTGATGTTATGGTGCCGAGACTTCATCCTCAAGCAGCACCAGCAAACTTAGCTGCTCCAAAGCATCTCCTTGTGCCTAAATGCTGGGACTGCCCTGGGGCTGGATCGTGGGCAAGTGGGGGTGGAAAAGGGGTCCCTGCTGCCCCACAACACAAGAGGACTGGATTATGAGGGCTTGCTCATGCCCAGGACACGGGAGGAGCAGGGCAGGAGCAGCAGTTGATGCAGGGACACACTGGCATGGGAAAGGTCGACAGCACGTATGCCAACATCGACCTCTGCGTGTGAACACTGGTTAATTAAGCATGTCTAACAGAGGAGCAGGGATAATTAGTGTAACAGGGACTCCAGACATCCTGCGGTTACTGAAACTAATGACACGTTCCTGAGAGATGCTGGAGAGGAGGAAGTGGAGGGCAGCGGAGGGTCTGGGATGTGTTCCCTGCCCCGTGCCAGGCATTGCTCACACTGTGGAGTCTGGCCAGCCCGGTTGAGCTGCTGCTTGTGCCCAGGGGAGCGTTTAGGCTTGAAAAGGGGCTTTTGCTCAAGCAGAGCTGGCTGGGAACATTCAAGCAAGAGGAAAGAAGGCAAAGTTGGCATGGTGTACATTAACAACTGAGGAGTCCATCTCCAAAGCAGATGGAAAACGCGACAGACAGTGCACACTATTCAGTTCCCTAACCAAAGCCTCACCTTTGGGGGAGACCCCGGCAGCTGCCCGGCTCCCGCAGACGCATCCCGAGAGTCGCCTGCCTGCGGGAGCAGCCCCAGCCCGCGCCGGCTGCGCGGCTCCTTCACACTCGGCTGAGCGCGCTGCAGAGTGTGCCGTGGGGAGGAGGAGGAGGAGGAGGAGGCGATTTGCTCTGGATTCACTAACGAGTAATGATGAGAAGCGGAGGGGCTGGGGGGAATAACAACCAGCTTCCCGGGAGCTTACTGCGAGCTTCCCACAGCTATTATCCAACTAACCCTCTGAGGCATGGGGGAAGAGGTGACAAACAACTGGCAATTTCCCTGGGCACGCACACGGCTGCACGCGCTTCGCTCATCACACGCAGCCCTACACCGGGGACCATCCCAGCATCCCCAAACCCTGCGCTGCCTGCTTGGGGTGCATCGTCCCCTCCCCAAGGAGGGCGCCCAAGTGAGCCCTTGCACTCCCCAGAGGGGCAGGGAAGGTGTAAAGGGATCATGGGGTCTTTTTCCAGCCGGCTGAGCTGCGCTGTCTCTCCGATAAACTCTCAGCCATGAATATCGAGCGCCGGTGTGGAGGAGAGCAGGCAGGAGGGCTGGGAGGCTGCTCTGGAAGGGAGGAGGGGATGGCTGAGGAAGCTGGGGGGTGGAAGCCATCCATGGGAACTGAAAGGAGCAACTTGCATCACCTCCTTTCCTTGCTTCCAGTAAATTAAAAACCTTTCTCTCCCTAAATCCTTCTGGGTGGCACACAAAGGTGGAGGAGGGAGAGACATGATGAGCACAGCTGGCAGCTGGAGAGCAGCTGGACTATCCTCATGCAGGAGCCACCTGAGACTCTGGAGGTGATGGGGTCAGTGCCACCAGCCTGTGGGACATTGAATACACACACTGGCGCTCCTGCTTCTGTGAGCATCACGACCATATCCATCCCTGCAGGGTCCCTGTTCCCCTCTTATCCCAAACCAGCTGTGCACATGCAATGAAAAAGCATCTCCCTGTTGGGTGCTGGAAGCGGGGCAGTTGGATTTTCCCCATTTTATTTTAGGCTGGATGTGCTGCTTCGGAACACCACTCCCAGGGTGTTATGGAGGTGCTGGGAAGCACCAGGAGCCACGTGCAGGGAAGATGCTCTTTCCTGTGTCTGTGCAGCAGTGAATGGATGGAAACCTTTGGCTCACAGCCTCCTTAGTACAATAAAGTTCCAAATTTTAGGAGGACAATGTCCCAGACCTGGCTAAGAGACATACCCAAGCGCTCAGGGATTTTAAGACATTATAAAGGATTTGGTTCTGGCACATTGACTGCAAAGTTGTATTAAGTCCCATCTACAGCTTAGGGTGGGGGAAGGTGACACACAGAGGGGAGGTGACACACAGAGCTCATCCCACCACAGTCCTCAGCCTGATCATCATACTTAAATTAATATGTTTATATATATATTACTATAATTAAATGCCTAGGAATCACAAGGGCAAAACAGGTTCTGAAGGACTGATCCTGCAGGGAAAGAGGAGATGCTGCTGCAGGGGTGGACACGAGGAGCTGAGCTCCCCTTGGCACACCCAGGGTGGGATCCCGGCGGTACCTGCGAGCCCTCGGTGCCCGGCTGCCGCAGGAGTTTGACGGTGCGGCTGCCATCGGGGCGCTGGCTGCGGCCGTCGTGCCAGGTGAGGCTGCTGCCCGGGTTCCGCTGCAGGCGGTAGCTGAGGTTTTCGGCTGACACCGTGTGCTCCAGGAGGCTGCGGCAGAAGCTGAAGTGGGCCGTGGCAGCGGCAGCAGCTGCGGAGGGAAGGGGGGTGAGAGATGGCCACGGTGTCCGTCCAACCCGCGCTTGGGCACGCAAAATTCCTCTTCAACGCCACAGGACTTGCTAAACTCAGGCTGTGGTCCCATGCTCCAAAATTCCTTAATTCCTGCCTTCCTTTTCCATTGCCAGGAAGAAAACCCACCAGCCCAGGAAGCTGCCAGCTGGCGTCGGGATCCAGCAGGCACCCGACAAGATGTTTGCCCACACAAACCCCTTGTAAGCGGCGCTTGTTTTGACACCCGCCAGCCAAGCAGACGCGGGACCTGCAGCTGATCCCAACACGTGGTTAGAACCTCCTGCTCATCACCACAATTCTGCTGGGACAGGCACTTGCAGCGGACCACTTTCCACGGGCCTGGCTGAGAGCAATCTGCCACCACTGAAGAAAGGGGAGCAGAGAAACCCACCCTGGGCAGCCCGAGGGGGAAGGGGATGCCAGCTGGTCCCTTCAGCACAGACCATGAGTACTTGGGGATGGCTGCTGGGCAGTCCAGGGATGGTCAAACATGCACCAGCCCATCAGTGATGACCAAGAAGACCCATTTACACACAACAAGTACTTTTTGTTGCATTCATAATTACGAAATTCTATGACTTATTCATAGAATATAGAAATATCCTGTGTTGGAAGGGATCCACAAGGATCCTTGAAGCCAAATTCCTTCTGTTTTAACAAGCTGGGGAGATTGGGGTTGCAACGAGGATACAAAGCTTTCCTTTGGAGGGGTTGAAGGGACCTGGCTGCTGTGGGAGGACAGCTGAGTGGGTATTAGGGGCTCACGCTCTGTCTGCTCCAGATAAAAGCCAGACAGCTTGACATAAGCAGCTCTGATCCATGGAAGCAAAGACCAGAGCATCCCCCAGCTCACCTGCTCCCACCACAGGGAGCTGGGCAAGTTACAAATAACCTCCAAGAGCAGAGCAGCACCTGAAGGAGTTTCACCTTTGGGATAACCCAGCCTCGGAGAGCAGAAAGGCTGGAGAAACCCAGATGCAGCTCATTTTCCTAAATAGTGGGTTTTAAGTGGGAAGAGGTTTGAAAGAGACCACTCGAGCACACCTTCATGCACGAGGAGAACAACCGGCCAAAAGAAGTCAAAATAGAGCAGAAAAGAGTTGCCCATATGTCTCAGGATACCCAGACCACATCACACAACGTTGCTTCTTAAACACACCCGGCGACAAGCATTGCCATGCGGAAACTGAGACAGGAGACCTGTCTGATGGCTGGGGAAGCAATTTCACAGGAAACATGCTGAAATAAGATCCATGGAGAAGCTCAGTGGTGGGCAAAGGCAGGACTGGTAGGGGTGGTCTCTGCATCTGTCGCAGGTGATGGGGCTGTCTCTGGTGGCTTCCTAAAGCCCCAGACACCCCAAACCTGGCAGGCAAGGTCCACACCAGGCTGCGCTCTCTCCAGCCAAGGATACCCAAAATACCCCTGGCTCTCCTGTCCAGAGCATCCCGAGCACCCAGACCTGACACAACCATGCTGGGATACCCCCAAACTGGAAAATATCCATCCTGCCAGGTGTTGCAGCACATATGGATGCAGCAGGTTTGGAGGGGCTGGTGCCAGAGCTTCTTTTGGCTGTGCTGGGGCTTCCCCAGGACTAGCTGTAAGGAGCAGAGGAAAGGAGGCTCTGGCCATCAGCAGGACCCATATCCATAGGAAGTTACAGAACATCTGCTTTCAGCAGCAGAACACGGACATCTCCACTCCTCCAGCAAACAGCTGGGGGCAGGAGAGCAGGAGTGGCAGCAGATGGGAAAGAGGGGTGAAAGATGGAAGGAAAAGCAAGCTGAAAAGAAAGGCAGGGCTGGGAGCACCACTGGCAGAGCTTCCCATCAGGGCAGGCAGCGGCTGCCCTGGAGCCAGAGGCTCTGGCATCTCCTCCGGCCTCGGGTCTCAGCTTTCCCATTGCCTGGAGGCATTTGATATGTGTGAGTGGAGGGGGTTGCCGAGCAGAGAGTGGTTAGGAGCAAGGGAAGGATGGGGACAGAGAAGCCCCGCGGCAGGGCAGCCCTGGGCTGGCTCTACACAGGGACATGTGGTGTGACATCCAACACGGGCTTTCCTTTCCTTCCTGTGCCCTGCACAGGGAGTAACCACAGCATCCCCAAGAGCACTCAGCCACCCTCCATCCCCTCTGCTCCTCTGCCAAGCTGAAGGCTGTGCCTGCCGGCCAGGGATACACATGCAGCATCTCCCACCAGACTCGCTGGCCCTGCTGTCCCCCTGCCATGCCCTGCTGCCCCCCGGCCATACCCTGGAGACCTCTTACCTGGCTCGGGTGGTCCCTGTGAGCTGCAGATGGTGGAGACGCAGCAGAGGGATGGCCGGCCCTGCTGCATCTCGGCGGGAGGAGGGATGCGCGTGAGCGCTCGGCACCGCTGTCACGAGTGCGGCTCCATCCCTGCCTCCCCTCATACCTCGTCCACACCTGACTGAGTCCCCCGGTCGCCTCCCTCCCACTGCCACTGAGCACTGGCTGTAGGCTCATCCCAGCTCCGGGCAGCCCTGAGCTTGTCTCGCATGGAGAAGAGGAGGGGGGGCTGAATTACACCCCCTCCCCACTGCTCGGTGGGCGTTTGATCCGGAGAGATGCTCGGTGCTTTCCTCGCGTGCTGTCGGCTAATCCCGCGACAGGGCCAGCTGGCACTGGGATGGACAGGAAGCCGGGGGGGCTGCTACATGAGACACTGGACCCACCAGGCATCAAAGTGCCCTGGGGCTGAGCAGAGTCATAGCATGAGTGTGGCAGCACCGGGGTCAGCAGTGCCTTGGGGCGTTCAGGAGGAAAAGAAAAGAGGGAGTAATATGAAGAGCAGCCTTCACGGGAAGGGGCTGCAGGGCTCAGAGTGGGCTGCACCTGCTCCCAGCCAAAGCCATCGTGGTTATGGCCATGTTGGGGTCTGGGCAGAAGGGGGCTGCCTGCAGAGACAGTATGGGTCAGAGAGTAAAGGCTGTGCTGAACCCTGAAATGTAGCTGCAGGAGTCTCCAGGCCAGCTGGGTCCAAGCCAGACTAGGGGGGGGAGTGCTCAGTTCTGGTCCCCAAACAGCTGCTGTGACCCCACTGTTTCAAGTCGCTGAGAGTTGGTCCATGGTCCCTGCACCACATCTGCCAGTCCCCTGTGACGGACACCCCACTGCCTCATTGCTGCTGGGGAATCGCTGCCGGCTCGTTTCCATGGCTCTTTGATCCATGTTGGGCATCTCTCTAGCCATGCAGCTTAGGAGTGGGGAGGCCAGGTCTGGGTCACCACAGAGGGACCAGCAGCAGTGGGACAGGGCCAACAGCAGTGGCAGGGACAGACGCTGCTCCTTCCCCTTGCCAGGCACGCTGCTGCTCCCGCTCCCATTCCCTCTCCAGACACTTTTATGGCTAGTGAAACGTGAGCACTGGAGAGGCTCAAAAGCAGCAGCAGCCGCTGCTGGGGAGAGGGACAGGAAACCTCCTGGGAATGGACACCTTGGGGCAGGATGTGGCAGCATGCACCGACAAAACTATCTCCTGGTGGGTCGCCTGTGACTTTCATCAATGCTTCCTGCTCGCAGGTGACCAGGACCTGCTCGGGGGACACTGCAGCAGGCAGCCAGGCTGCAGGAGGAGCAGGCTGGGGTACATCGAGGAGAGTTTGGTTCCTGGACAGGCAAAGACTACCTGAATCCTGCTCCCTTCTCTGCCACTGCTTCTCAGCATGGCTTTGGGAACATCCCGGTGTCTTTGATACCATCACACACGTGGGTGTCCTACAGACCTGCCCTCCAGCTGGGGACATTTTTGCAGGCAGCTGTGGTGCAGGCAGTCAGGCTTCCCAGGGTCAGACAGGCTTCCCAGGATTAACAGGAGAAGCTTGAAACAAGCTTCATAAGGAATGAAATCCCTTTGTTGGTTTGCCTAGTTCCCCTGTGTGTTGAACCTCGAGAGTGGGTTGTCACACTGTATTTGGGAGGAAAAGGGACAATTAGCACCAAATGCGGCAAGGGATTTGCTTACATTTGGAGAAAAATTTGGGGAGCTGATCGCCAGTCTTGTGTTCCTCCAGGCAGGTGGAGGGTGGTTGGGACCAGAAATCTCTGAGGACTCCTGGGACGTGGAATCCACTTTGCTCATGGAGCAGCTTTGTGAAGGACTCATTTCGCTTTTAGTGGCATCTGCCTGGGCCATGACCCTGGCTGGCATTGCCATTGCCCTTGTCCTCTCTGTCCCTTCACCCTGGTGTACAGCAGAGCTGCTGCTTACACTGGCAGAGTCCCCAGGGATGATCATCCCAGTGATGCTCTCTGGAACCCCACAACACATCCCATCTTTGAAGCCATGTCTACAGGACGTCCTTATGGACCAGATCCTGCCTTGAGCCATTCCCTAAGACCTGCTGGCCCTGAAGAGGATGAAAGCAGATTCAGAGAGAACTGAGACTCCCTCCAGCCTCTCCAGGTTCCCCTGGGGTGTGTTTGGCTCAAGCCCTGGCTGCAGTGAGTATTGCCCCAGTGCTTGTCTATAAGGGTGAGAGGTGGTGAGATGGGATCCTCATACAGGGAGGGAGCTCAGGTTGGTGGCTGCTCAATGCTGGTGGCTCCTGAGGTTGGAGGAGGAAGGGAAAAAGAGGCTGATGTCCTTTTCATCCTCCCAGTGCAGCACAGTGGGTGCTCTGGGAGCACACTGGGGAAGTGGGCACAGCAGCTGGGGGGACTGAGAGTGTCTTTGGGGATGTTTGTGCTCCTGACCCTTGAGCACCCCAGAACAGAGTATCGCTGTAGGGTTGGGGACTCAAGAGAGTGTGGGCAGTAGGCAGGACCTCGAGGTGGCTCTGGGCTGAGCAGGTTCTCCTGGCAGGACACAGGTGTGGGAGCCCACAGGCATGGACACTCCTGCCTGCCGTGAACCCCCCTCCACCCTGACACACTCTTCCCAGGGGTCCTGCCCGGCTCCAGCACCCTCGGGCCTGCCTGCCCTGACCTCACACCTGCATCCCTTCTCTCTGGCCAAATTTCCCAGCCCATTTCACTTGTACCCTACAATACAAGGGGTAGGGGATGGGTGCAGACGCTCCCCGGAATGTCGAGGGCAGCAAGAGGGGTGTGGAGGGACTGACTGACCTGCGGGATGGAGAAGGCAGTACTGGGGTTTGAAGGTGGGCAGACCCGCGGCATGAAGGGGGTAGCACTGGGGGAGCCATGAGGAGCAGACCCCTCGGGATGGAGAGGGCAGCATCANGAGCATCCCCGAGCATCCCTGAGCATCCCCGACCGCTGCCCGGCGCTGCGGGCTTCATACCCCGTCCCTTTCTCCAGCCGGAGGAACAGGTCCTTGGGGACACCAGGGGTGCAGTGGGCACCATGCACAGGTTTTTGATCATGCTTGCAGTGGGCACAGAGCAGAAAACACCTGTTTTTCCCCTCTTCCCCAGATTTCTCTTCTCCCGCCGAACTCCAGCCCCCCGAGTGGGTGCCAGCAGGGCAGGCAGAGGAGGCTGCTCCATCCCCGTGTGTGCAATGTGGGCTCAGGTGGGTGGCCTCAGCATGACCGGGCAACCACCAGACCTCCCTGGCACTCAGCAAGCAAGCACAGAAGAGAACAGCGTTGCCAGAACCTGTCACTCCCCCAGGGATGACAACCCCACAGGTATTTTTGGAGGCGCCTGCCTTGAGCTGTCACACATGACTCCCAGCCAGGGACCATCACTGCCAGCCCTTGCAGCCACTAAGTGGCNTCGCGGCTGGGGGAAGCGCGTCCCGCCACGCACCTGAGCCCCCCCGCCTCCCGCGCCCGGTACCTTCCATGTCCTTGGGCCGGCCGTAGCTCATCCTCCGGCAGCGGGGCCGCGCTCNAAAACACCTGTTTTTCCCCTCTTCCCCAGATTTCTCTTCTCCCGCCGAACTCCAGCCCCCCGAGTGGGTGCCAGCAGGGCAGGCAGAGGAGGCTGCTCCATCCCCGTGTGTGCAATGTGGGCTCAGGTGGGTGGCCTCAGCATGACCGGGCAACCACCAGACCTCCCTGGCACTCAGCAAGCAAGCACAGAAGAGAACAGCGTTGCCAGAACCTGTCACTCCCCCAGGGATGACAACCCCACAGGTATTTTTGGAGGCGCCTGCCTTGAGCTGTCACACATGACTCCCAGCCAGGGACCATCACTGCCAGCCCTTGCAGCCACTAAGTGGCCAAGGTCTGGCCAGGTATTCCACGTTGGGTGGGACAGGGACGGGCACACTGCTGGGGACACTAGGACAAGGACAAGCAGATACCTGTGCTGTGGTGCTCCACCCTTGCAAGGGGTTTCCTGTCACAGACCCACTGCAGCACAGGGCAGCACCCTCAGCCTTGTTTTAAGATGAGGGTTTAGCAGGTTGTGTGATGATCAGGTGCCATGGGCTGGGGCTGTGAAGGTGCAGTGGGTGGCAGTGACCTTGTACGTGGCCTTGTGCGGGGCTCGTGTGGCTGTTCATCGCCATTCTTGGATCTGAGCTATGCAGCTGTGTGTGTGTGAAGCACTTGCCAAAACTAAATTCAGCTCCCTGAATCAATAGGAGCTTTCCAAAATTCTGGATGCTCAATCAGGAGCCGCTCTGGACTAGCCTCGATGCTGGCTCAACTCCACACCAGGAGCTGGCCAGGGCTGCCACAGTCAGTGAGCCAACTGCGCTGCCATGCTTGGAGTGGGGACATTGAGTCACAAATCATGTGTGTAGTGTGGACATCAGGCCACAAACTCTGTGTGCAACCTGCAAAGAGTCTACTGCTAAAGTACCCCATCAAGAATTCCTAGGGGTAATTGGCATTCCTCCTCCTCCTGCTGCAAGAGAGCAGGCAGGGCAATACTGCTTGTTGCAGGCAGATAAGGAAAGAACATATTCTCCATCCCTCTGAAATTCCCATTTCTCTCAGTCTCTCTCTACACATGGAGCTTTTGAGCCATGGCACAAATTTTCCAAGAGAAATATGGTTAAAGAGGGGCCTTGGCAGGAAAAGGCTGATGCCGCTTGAAAAATGTGTGCAGATTATGCCAAGCTGTTATTAAAAATAAGTGCTGCACTGTTCCCTGCCTTTGCTTTCACTGATTTTTCTGGTAGTAATTGCACTTCTCCAGGAAAGGTTTCATGTGTCCAGGGGAAGGAATTTGCTTCCTCCTCATCTGCAAATGGGTCCAGTGCCAGCCCAGCACCCCAAAGGTGCGTGGGGAAGCTCAGGCTGCTCATCCCCCTGAAATTCCAAAGGATTTGCAGAAAAACCTTGAGCCTCAGGATGTGTGGGGAGGGCTGGAGAGATGGTGTGGTCCCACGCATCCCCACATTGCCTCCATGCTCCAACTATCCTCAGCTTTACAGCTTTCAGCATCACTCCTGGGTTACTACTCAATCCCTCCCATCACTCAATCTCTTAACCAGCCCCAGCAACTCTGTCCTGGGTTTTGGTCTGACTTTGGGTCTTTTAGCATCAGATTGAGGAGTTTTCACAGTTAAATGGGAGTTAATTAACAGGGAGGGAAAGCCCTAAACCCAGACCACAGCTTGGGAAGTTCAAAGCACGGGCCAGGGGCTTGTTGTCTCAACGCATTGATGGAGTGGGAAGGAGACAAGATGGAGACAGTGGCTCCAGCAAGCCCTGGACCAACAGGCTACCCCTCCACATGCATATGGATTTGGGAGAGCACCAGTGTTCCCGTGGGTCCCGTCCCTGGCTGCTGCCAGCCTCCAAAGAGGGTGCGAGGCTGGGATGATTCAGCACGTTCGTTTTTCAGAAAATAAAGGAAGTAATTAAACATCAGCTTTCCTCCTGCCGCGCCCCGCGAGGATGAGAGGGAGGAGATGAAAAGCCTTCAGATGGAAGTTATTTGTCCAAGGAGAAAAGTGGCTAATTTCTCTGGTGCTTTGCTTGTCTGCTTGTTAATGAAAACCGCTCGTCAGCAGGAAGAGGGAGCACCCAGCAAGGGGGAGGAACCGGAATCACGCATCCATCAGTGGCCAGGCAGGTGGCCTCGGTGGCCTTGGGACATCCTGCCTTGTTGAGTCATCACCTCCACAAAGCCCCCCACAGCACCCAACCACAGGCCTGGGGGCTGTGAATGCAAGTGGGTATTGGGGATCCCCCTCCCCTACCTTACAGTCCCATGGATTGGGAACTGATAATCCCGAGCCAAACACCACAGAGAGGTTTTCCCAAATCTCCCTTACCCCCAAGTTTTTTATGCAAAGAGTTTAAAATGAGTTTGTTAAGGCACTTGCAGGGAGACAGAATTGAAAACAGCTTCGTCCTGAAGCCTCCTGCCTGGTGTGGGGTGATGGATGGCACTTATCTCAACCAGACATGGAAATATTTAGTGTTCTGAAAATCTCTCCCTGAAAGGAATTTATTTTCTTGATGATAGTAAAGCTGAATGCTGCAGGGTGTGGAGGTGCTGCAGGTCACATCAGAGCTCTGGCTTATAGAGCGAAAGGGGTACCTGTGCTCTCCTCTGTCCCTGGATGGGCAGGGGACACTCCTGTCACTCACAGCGTGACATCTGCACCTTCCCAAGGACGATGATTTACTGACAGAAGACATCCGAAGTATCACTCTCTGTTTGCTGCTCCCTGGAACACAGAGGGGGGTTGAAAAGACGGAAGCTCTTCCATTTGGAGGTTTATGTAGATATATTTCTAATTGGATTTTGGCATGTCACGGTTATTTTCAAGGCAGCCTGTAATTATTTGAGAGCGTAGCCTGATCACCTCCTTTCTCTCAGCACAGAGGGTTGTTTTTTTTTCTTTTTAATATTGTTTCCCAAAATGAAATTGTGAATTTGCAGCTTAATCCAATGAGAGGACACACGCAATGGCACCATCCGCAAGGACACAACAGCATGCCAAGATTCACCTCCTCCAGGCTCCTAATCAATTTCCAACAACAACACAAGATATAAAAACCAATATTTTAGTTCTTTTTGCTAAGAAAAAAGTAAATATATACATTTTAAGAAACTGATCATGGCTATTGGATAAGGTTGGATGGTTTTGCTGGTCCTGCAGAGGTGCTGAGAAGATGTTGCCCCATGTGCAGCTGCATCTCCGCAGGGCTTGGAGCAGTGAAATGCTAATCTGTGACATTTTCTCTCCCAACTAAAACCTGATGAAATTCCCATTCATTTGGGCTTTTTATTTTCACATGTGTTGCAATTTTTTGGGGGCCAAAATAATTTCATCCAGCTCTATCTGTTCTCCATTAGAGAACTGAAGCTCAGGCAGGTTGGATCCTGCCATCCTCACCAGGGTTCCCCCCAGGCCGGGCATTGCCACCACCCCAGTGCTGTGGTTGTTATTCCATGCCCAGAATGGGCACAAATAAAAACCATTATCCAAGCAGAGTTTTCCAGCATCTCACAGCTAATGACCGTACCACCGCCCTGCTGCATCTTAGCAGCCTCAGGTTCTTATTTTCTCCAAGCCTGATTTCAGGGCTCCAGGCTGCATTCAATTGCTACTGAATCCGATTTATTATTTACATTGCAAGGTACAGCCTGGCGTGAATTGATTTGCTGTGCTCTGATTGCCACTGCACGCAGCTCTGGGATCTGGGAGCTGGTTGTTCATTCAGGCAGGATGCAAAATCAAGGATTCAGAAGTTAGGGGGTGCCAGGGTTCAAACTGTCCAGGCATCTCAGTGGTCTGTGTTCTGCTCCTGCCTTCGGTTGCATTGCTCAGGATGCAGGGAGTGCTGGTCCTGTTGGGGGTGGTGGGATGGATTAGCTTGTGTCCCCCTAAGGGTTGTCACCCTGGTGCTCTGGAGGTCAGGTGATTGCAATACCTCAGCCCTCATTTAAGAAGCTAGGTCTGGGGAAAGAGAGGAGGCAGTGACACTGTTTTTTAGGAAAGAGCCATGGATGAGAGCACAGAGCAAATGGTGAGAGAAGAAACAATGGGAAGTAACAGAACTGGGAAACAATTGGCACCCCTGATGTTTTGAGGGATGCTTAGAAGGCCATCACCTTCACCTCCACCTTCATTATCAGCTTCACTTTCACCTTCACCATTGTCTTAACCTTCATCTTTACCCTCACCTTCGTTCTTCATCCTGCCCATGTTTGGACCTTGCAATGCCTTGGATGGCAGAAATGATTGAAAATCCCCCAAAACTGAGCCCATTGCTCTGGGGCCATGGAGACCAGAGGCAGCAGGGGCTCAGGCAGCTTTGCCAAGAGTTTATCATTGGAGATGGACCTGGATTAGCAGCCTGGAGGACAGGACCACAGATGTGCTGCCCTGGGCATGGGGACGCTCCACACCTGCCTCATCCAGCTGCCCAAATCACTGGCTACTTTGGGAGATGTTGGTCTGTCTCCCAGAGCTCTAGACTTCGGATGTTCCTGGATGAAAAGACAATTTTAAGGAATGCCGTTTCAGCAGCATCATTAGCATGCCGCTGGCAAGACATCTATGCCCTTGAGCTCTCTCCCACTTGGGGATTCTTCCCAGAAAACTTCCAGCTGGTGCCAGCTCTGCTATCTCAACTGCAGAGGGTGTGAGTTCCGTGTTGAAGCCCTTTAGGAGCCTCTGCTAATTGTCTCGGGGATCTCAGATGGCTTTGGGGGGAGATGCTCAAAACACCTCACTCCCTCACAGCTGCTGTGGGAGCTCAGCAACTGCTGCTGCTGGCTCTGGTGAAGCTCCTAGCTTGTACTGGAGTTTGGCTTGCGGTATGAAGGGGAGCAGATGCTGCAGATGCATCCTTGGGGTGCCTCTGTATCATAGCATGGGACTAATTAAAATTTCAGGATATATATTTACCTAATACGGAGTGGATTTGTTAAGTAGGACATCCTGTCTTCAGAGGATTTCACGGCATCGGTGATAATCAAGTGAGAATAGGCTCCAGAAGTGTTAATTTAGGAGCTGAGACAACAGGGATTGAAAAGAAGCCCCTGTTTCAGTCTTCTCTCACGCTTCCATGTCTGAAATCCAAGTAATCATCCCATTTGGGAGTGCAAAGCAGCAGCACCACCATCCATCAAGCACCATGCTGGCTGAGGCTGCAAATGCGGGTGGGACTGTGGTGGCAGAATTTGGGCTCTTTAACATCCCAGGGCTCAGCCGAGGAGCTCACACTGCTCTGGATACTCTTGGTACCTCTGGGATGTCCTGACCCTGTGCATGGCACTGGCACACAGGCAGGGGCTGGGTTTCTCCTCTGGGCTTGCAGGCAGGAGTTTTACAACAGGAGTATTCATAGAATCAAAGAATAGTTTGGGCTGGAAGGGATGTTTAAAGTCCATCCCATCTCATTCCAACCTCCCTGCCATGGGAAGGGACATCTTTCACTAGACCAGGTTGCTCAAAGCCACATCCAGCCTGACCCTGAGCACTTCCAGGGACGGGGCAGTCACCATCAACCTGGGCAACCTGTGCTGGTGTTTTACCAGTCTCACCATAAAAAAGTCTACCTTGTATTTAATCTAAATCTCCTCTCTTTTAGCTTAAATCCATTTCCCCTTCTCGTATCACAACAGGCAGGCACTGGGAAACACTGCTTGGGATGAGCCCCGCTGTTGATCCTACCCTGCGGATGCATTCTTGCTGCGCTATGTGATATTTAAAAGCATGAATTCCCAGGCTTGGGAGAGCCCTGGGATTTGTTTTCCTGTTGTCCCGGGAGAAGCCGCTGCCGCCTCCACTTTCCCTGGGGACACAGAGAGGGCTTTGTGCGAGCGAGGGGCCACGGTGACCCCTCCACAGCCACGGGCTGGGCAGCTCCTTGCTGGGCTTTGGGCTGGATCCTGAGCTGCCAGTCCCCAGCAGGATCCGCATCAGTGAGCTCGTCCTTGTGCTCCATCCAAGTGATTATTTTTCACTTTCAAGCCTTTGTGAGTGATTACGCGCACGGCTGTGCCGACGTGCCCAGCATCCCCTCCTGCCTTGCTTTTCATAGAGAGACAGGCAGAAACTGAGCTTGGAAAGTCCCAAACCAGAAGTGGGATGACTCTCCATCCTGGAGAACAGGCCGACCTGCTGTCAGTGGTCCCATCCCTCTGGCGTTTTACTCCTCATCCCAAAAATGCTGTTGAGGGTGGTAAGAAGTGCTGTGCCGACATGCAGTCCTGGCAGCAGCTCTCTGAAGGTGGTGCAGCATATTTGCACTATTAACAGATGCTGTTACCCCTTCACCCCCTCTGATTTTGTTGCTCCATGGAGAAAGCTTCTCCTCCCTGCTTCCCATGCTGTTTTAAGGTGTTTGGGGAGGAAGAGCAATGCCAATAACGGCAGCAGGCACACTGCAGACACCCCACTCCTTCCCACCACTGCACCACAGGGAATGACCACCTCCTGATCCTGATGATCCCAGAAGGAGCTCAGGGTTTTCTCCCCACCTTGCTTCCCTCCCCACCACTCCCAGTTGCATTAATCAGAATAATTGCTGATTAAGAATCCAGCTGGGCTTTTGCCCATATTCCTGCAGCAGACCTGTGCCAGAGCTTGTGGTGGCAAAGGGAAACCCCAGGAGAAAGCCATGAGGTGCCCAAAGAGCAGAGCTGGGCTAGTGAGGATGCTCCAGGGACAGATCCTGAACTGCTCATCCCTGCTGTGCTCCAACACTGTGGGAAGATCAACCCAGAGCTCCCAGTGCCCAGAGATGATTAAAACTCACTTATGGTTGGTTTTCTCAAGTTATGAACTACTCTGAGCATTCTCCTTAGTTGGAGTGTGAGTGTGCTGTGAAAGCTGGCCACCTGTGGCACAGAGGAAACCTTCCTGCGTCTGGGGAAGGCTGGATGTCATTGTGTAAAGAGAACATCTACAGCTCTAACAGCAGCCCTGTGCCAGGGTCACTCTGCGGCCATCCCTCACCTCAGCCCTGTTTTCTGGGAGATAGCCCCAAAAGTGAAATTCCTGCTTTCAGGACATCAGCAGAGGTTGGGCACTTCCCTGCTCTCCCCATCCTTCCATGGGTTGGGAAGGTTCCTGGTGGGCTCCCATTTGTCCTCCATCCTGTAGAAGGATGGGGGGACTCAATTTATCCTCAAACCCCCTCACATTTACCACATCCAGCCCACAGGGAAGACCTGCTGGTGCTCAATGACATGGGATGTGCTGGAGCAGGGATGCAGCTCCGGGTATCTAGAGGAGACCAGGCCAGGGGTCCGAGGGGTCCCACACCCCTCCTTGGTGCTGAGGATGTTCCCGTGGGCTCTGCCCTCACTCCAGGGTGCCCAGCCAGCAGAGCTGGCATGCTGCAGCCTCCCTCCCCCTCTGCCACCCCAACTGTTTGGCAAAAGGGATTTTATTTTTTATTTTTTTTCTCCAGCAAAACCCAAAAATAGATTGATGGGAAGCGGCTGGGGGCTGGGATGCCATTAGCATGCAAAATGGGGCTATTTATCTTCCCTGCAGCTGGTTTGTGCTCTGAAACCTGGCAGGGACTGGCAGTGGGAGGCAGTGCTGGTGCTGGGAGGGGGCTGTGGGACAGTTCCCAAAACAGCCCCTTCACACCCCTCTCGCTGCCCTTGCCCTTGCGGTCTGTGACCTGGAGTCTCTCCTGAGGGACAAGGGTCTTTTGGTTCTCTGTTACAGCTGGTCACATTTCCAGGGAGAATCTGGAGACTCTCTGGGTGGCAGATAATTAATCCTGACAGCTGATGTGGGTGGGCAAGAGAAACCTCCCCAATGCTCCAGCTGGGGAAACTGAGGCAGAAGCTCCTGGGACAGGCTCAGGTCCCTTGGGAAGATGGGTGAGCTGAGCGGCTCAATCCACTCACCCCAAGGGGCTGGACCCGTGCTCCCTGTGCCCACGGGACACCTCGGTCCCTTGGCATTGCTGTCCCTGCTGCCACCACACAGCAAAGCCGGGGGGAGAGATCCCCAGGCTGGTGATGCAATGAGCAGAACACCTGCTCCCAGAGATAATTTGTCTTGGAAACTGTTGGTGGGAGGCAGAGGGGAAGTGTGGCTCGTGTGTCACAGCCCTGCCAGTGAGGGATGGGGGACACAAGGGCTGCTCCAGCTCTGGGCCCTGCTGGGATGATCCCAGCCCATTTTGTCCTTTTTTCCCTCCTCTCCTGACCGGGGGTCACTAAACACGCGGTGTCGGCTTTGCTCCTACAGGAATGCTCACCTCCCGGCATATTCCAAGCGCTCTTAACAGCTGTTTGCTTCCTAAAAATAATAACAATAAAAATAATAAATCACCATGAACTTTAAGTTCCATGGCAGCACAGCTTTAGCATCCCCATTCTCAGCCCCTTCATCCCCACCATTCCCATCATTCCCATCACCTCCATAGACACCATGCCCAGTTTCCCCCATCACCCCCATACTTATCATCCCCACCATCCCCAGCATTCCCACCATTCCCATCATTCCCAACCCCCTGCAGCCTCACCGACGCTCGGGGCCGCCGCCTCGCCAGGGGGCGCGCTGCCCCTCGGCGGCACCGGAAGTGCCGCTCTGGCTCCCGGCTGGCCCCGCCTGCTCTCGCTGGCGCTTCCGCCGCCACCGCCTCCGGGTTTCGTGCCGCGGCCCCACTGCGTGCCCCCCTCGCCCGCACCGGCACCATGAACAAGAAGAAGAAGCCGTTCCTGGGCATGCCCGCGCCCCTGGGCTACGTGCCGGGGCTGGGCCGCGGGTGAGACGCCGTCCGGGCCCGGCCCGGTCCCCTCAGGCCCGGCTGGGCCGTCCCCGTCCCCTCGCGGGCCTGCGCGGCTTTTCAGTGTTGTCCCCTCGAAGTGGTTCGCGTTCGCTCTTTGGCTGGGCGGGTTTGTGTTTAAAAGCGAGCCTGGCCCCGGGGGTGAGTCTCCGGGTGCCTCGGACGCCGCTGGCCGGGAAGGGATTGTGCCCGTCCCGATTCTGTGGTTGTGTGCGCTTGCGACCCTCCGAAAAACCACCAACCTGGGCGCGTTTGTGCAGGGAGCAGTGAGGGGGCTGGGACCACCTTTGGGGTGCCCTTTGCTGGGGATGAGTTGTGTTTGTGTCCCCTCGAATTGTTTGTGCCCTTACCTGGGGAGGTCCTGCCGGCTGTGCCCCGGGAGCTGCTGCCCGGTGCGTGTGGGGTTTCAGAGGAGCCCCAGACCCCCATCCCTGCACCCAGAGCTGCACCCCGTGGGGCCTGACAGCCTGCAGGGTCAGCTGGTCGCTGTGTCTGACCCAGAGACACGGTTCAGAAGGGAAGCCACGTCAGGGTGCAGGATGGCAGGGCAGTGAGCAGGGTGGTTGCAGTGCCTTTGTGAATAATGTTCTCCCTATAAAAAGTTGCCCAGAGAAGCTGTGGCTGCCCCATCCCTGGAAGTGTTCAAGGCCGGATTGGATGGTGCTTGGAGCAACCTGGGCTAGGGGAAAGTGTCCTTGCCTATGGCAGAGGGTGAGCTTTGAGGTCCATTCCAACTCAAACCACTCCATGATCCTGAGGACATTTTTTCCCCCCAGGCTTTACGAATGCTGGGCACGTGGGTGACTCACGCTCTTCTCACAAAAGAATGATATTTCTCTTTGCCTGTTCCAAGCAATATCTGTGACAGGCTGGCGTTTGCAGTGAGAGAAACAGCTGCTGTTTTTCCTCCCCAGAGCCACGGGTTTCACCACCCGCTCCGACATCGGCCCTGCCCGTGATGCCAATGACCCCGTGGACGACCGGCACGCCCCCCCGGGGAAGAGGACGGTTGGGGACCAGATGAAGAAGAACCAGACGGCTGATGACGATGATGAGGACCTGAACGACACCAATTATGATGAGGTGATGAGATTTTCATCCTCCTGCAGGTGGCTTTCCCCAAGTGGGAGAGAAGTCCCTGAGCTCCTGACTCTCTTGCTGTGATCCCTGCTCTTAGCTGAGACTTCAAGGCCAGAGTTTCCTGTAGTTTGCAGGCTGCATTTCCTTTTTTCTTCTTTGTTTATTGAGGTCCTAGTGTACACGATGGCGTAGTGCTTACAGAGTTTTGTTGTGGCCTTGGTCCACATATTGTGGTTTAATTATCTATACAGATAGATAATTTTTTATAGAATTTATAGATTTATATGTTTTATGTATAGTTAATATATAAAATATAGGTATTTTATATGTTATTTATACTTATTTTATTAATCTAATTATCTATACAGAGCCCTGAGTAAAGGCCCATAAACAAAATTTAGTTTAAGTATTTCAGGTGATGTTCTATATTTTTATCCTCCACAAATGAAATCTAAGCTTCTGTACTTTGACAAGGTAGGGCTTGATGATCTTGGAGGTCTTTTTCAACCCAAATGATTCTGTGATGTATATTTGTCCTCACGTGGCCTGGGTAGTCTTCTGTGTTTAAATCCCTCTTTGGTTAGTTGAACACTGTTTTATTCTTTCTGTTTGCTTTCACTGGTTTAAAAAGAAAAAGTGGTTAATGGAAGAAAATGGCTTTGCTATCCTGGGATCTCATTTATTGTTTAATAGAAGCAATTCTGAAAGAGAAGCTGTTTTGAAAGAGTAGCAATTTTGAAAGAGAAGCAATTTTGAAGCAGTTTTCCTTCAAATGGTGTGGGAGAACAAACACTTGGGGTGGTAGAAGAAAACTGCTTTTATTTAGGGCTATGTTAGCCTGATGCAGTGTTGTCAGAAATAGCCTACTTGTGCATTTTCAGTGCTCTGGGTGACTGTTGGCTGTAGCAGGAACATTACAGGAGCTTTAAGCTGCCTTTTTCCCCCACCTTTTTTCTCTCTCCAAATTCACAGTTCAATGGCTATGCTGGGAGCCTGTTCTCAAGTGGTCCCTATGAAAAAGATGATGAGGAAGCAGATGCTATTTATGCCGCTTTGGATAAGAGGATGGATGAACGCAGGAAGGAGAGAAGGTAGGATAAACTACAACACTGGCATGATGTGTTCTCTAGTTAATTGAGGAGGATTGGTATTTTGCACGAAGGTGGATGTGGTTAAATTACTTCACTGTAGGTAATTAAGAGCCACTGTAGTTCATTAAGATGGTATGGGGATGTGCTGAGTGACTGGTTTTGATGTGTCACGTGCTGTAGTGCACTGAAAATTGATAAGAGTCATGTAATGCAGGTGTCTTGTAAGCAGTGGGTGTTACTTGTTAAACTCACTACCTGGTCTATAGCTAAGAGTAGATTAAAGACTGAAGTTCACTTGGTTGGAGGTGTCTGTTTTTACACTTTAATATTGTCTTATTTGATAAAGATCTGTGATAATGTTCATAATCACAGCTTGGAAAAAAATGCCTTTTTTATATCTTACCTCTGATCAAACACATTTCTCTGTGTTAGCAACACTTTGATTAAAGACTTGCCAAGTATTACTTTGAGCTTAACCTCAGTACTCCTTTTCCTAAGGGAACAACGAGAAAAAGAGGAGATAGAAAAATACCGTATGGAACGACCCAAAATTCAGCAGCAGTTCTCAGACTTGAAAGTAAGGACAAAAAATGTCTGAAATGTGACTTTTTATGAGATATGAGAAGTGGCTGTATGTTCTTTTGTACATGTGTGTGTTTCTTTGCTTGGATTTTGTGTGTTGGCAAACAAGTACTTTGTTATTCTCCAGAGTAGAATTAGTGTTGGAAGTAATTTCTGTTCTTGTGGATACATAGAGTAGCAAAATTCTTGCAAATTTTTGTACAAGGCTTTTGTTTTGTGCTTTATTGAAGGTGTTACATTTCTTTTCTTGAGGGACTGATAACTTGTTGGCATTGGAGGAATCATTGAGCAGGATCTCCGGCCTTAAAATCTTCTTTCAAATGTGTTGTTTAAGCTGTTGTCTGATGATTGGTAATAAACCACTCAATGCTGCAGGCACTAGGATTAATCTGAATGTTTGTAGCACTGAATTTAATAACAGAATTGATTTGGAATCTCAGTCTGGACTAAAACCGAATTCTAATTAAACGCATCTAATTGTTTTGTACATTGGATTAGAAAAAATCTGACCTTTAAGTGTTTAATTGATCTTGAATTATTTCAAGAAAATAAATCTATTAAGGAGTTGGAGCAGTTAAAAAGAAATTTCTACAGCAAGTACTGATGGCAACTCCTGTTTCAACAGCGGAAATTAGCAGAGGTTACAGAAGAGGAGTGGCTGAGTATTCCAGAGGTTGGAGATGCCAGGAACAAGCGTCAGAGGAATCCCCGCTATGAGAAACTGACTCCTGTCCCTGACAGCTTCTTTGCAAAGCATTTACAGTCAGGGGAGACCCACACAACTGTGGACCCACGTCAGACAGTGAGTACACAGCAAACCTGGGGGAACTGTGGTCGAACATTAAATTAGGGATGGGTATTAAACTGGGATTTAGAAAAAGGCTACGTGACTGAAAAACTTGGTTTGTTTTTTGAGTCTGTCAGAGGAAATCTGGATGTTGAACTCCTTTACTTGCTGGAGCCTTTCAGTGTACAGTCCATGGCAGAGAAAAGGTGGGAATAGGCAGGGAGAGCCAGATTCTTGGCCTGCAAATTAAATGTTCAAAAGCAAACATTTATTTCCCTTCTGACTACACAATAGTGGTTAGGGTTAGGGGTAATATCTGGTTGTATTAATAAGTGATGGTGATTATAAGTGGTAGTGGTTACTGTGGTAGTAATTAGGGGGGGTGGTTTTTAGGGTTACTGGGTTTTAGGGTTTGGGATAGGGTGAGGGTTAGGTTTTAAGTTAGTCTTAGGGCTCGGGGTAATATGTGGTTGTGTTAATAAGTGGTCGTAGTTATTAGTGGTAGTGGTCATTGTGAGTAGTGGTTATAGGGGTAGTGGTTATTGGCACAGTGGTAATTAGGGGTAGTACATTTAAGAGTTACTGGTTTTTAGGGTTAGTGGTTTGTATGGTTTGGGCTAGGGTTGGGCTTAGGTTTCCAGTTAGTCTTAGGGGTAGAGATAATATGTGGTTGTGTTACTTAGTGGTATTGGTTCTTAGTGGCAGTGGTAATTATGGGGAGTGGTTATTGGAGTAGGTGGTAAGTAGGGGTAGCGGGTAGTGTTCGGGTTAGGGTTATGGTAAAGGCTAGGGTTAGGTTCCAGCTTCTGGTTAGCGTTAGGGCTAGGGGTAATGTGTGGTTGTGTTGCTTCCTGGTAGTGGTTATTAGCAGCACTGGTAAATATGGGGAGCAGTTATTGGGGGAGTGGCAAGGAGGGGCAATGGGTGGGTTTCGGGTTAGGGTTATGGTAAAGGCTAGGGTTAGGTTCTGGCTTCTGTTATAACAACATTTTGCAAAGGTGGAACAGAAAATAGTTTAGTTTCACCTAATGGTTTGGTCAGCCCTGAAGCAATTGTGTAAAAAATTATTTGCCTTGCAAAATAATTGAATTACTTGAAAATTAAGTGATTTAGCTTGTTGCTCCTGTGGTCATAGAGTTACAGGAGCATCTGACTGGCCCTGGACTGGTTTCTTGGTGTCCATGGGATATTCTTGTTTAAATGAGCTGGGTTTAGTTGCCTGTGCTTGAATTTTTTCACTTTCTTGTTACTTATTTCACTGACTAGACTAGACTTGAGTAATCGCCTACAGATTTGCAAATCCTATATGAGAAATGTTTTGTGGTCCAGGGAGGCCATTTCAGAAGTACATGTGGGGCTTTGGCATCTCTGTCCTGCAGCTGCTGGGGAAGAGATCAGCCAATAACCTGAATTATTTTTTAAATCTCACAAGAGGTTTTAGGGATTAATTTCTCACCCTTGTTTTCAGCAATTTGGTGGATTGAATACTCCATATCCAGGGGGCCTGAATACTCCATACCCAGGAGGAATGACACCAGGCTTAATGACACCTGGGACAGGTGAATTGGATATGAGGAAGATTGGTCAAGCCAGAAACACCTTGATGGATATGAGGCTAAGCCAGGTAAGGATGTAAGAAGGCAGGATCTGTCAGTGGTGTAGCTGGGATTGATGTTGTGCTGGTATTTTCTAAAGCCCTGGTTTTAGAAAAGTCTTTAATTTTCTTGGGTTTTTGAAGACCCAAGAGCAGGTGCACTGCTAAATGATTTTGCATGCCTGCTGCCCAAATCTCATGCCCTCAACACAAATAGAATTTCCTTAGAAATAACAGTTTGTCCCTGGAATTCTTGGTCATTATGGGAGAAACAGACTGCCTGGTTATAGCAGAGGTGGACTTAAGGCAAACAGCACAGGGGGGGTTACTGAGGGTGCATCTCCTCCATCCTGTTTAGGGGTGCAGGACAAGGTGCTGAAAAATAGTACTTTAAATTCCAGACTTCTGTTCTTTTTCATTGATTTTTTCCATCTAAAAGAGAGAACTTTAGCTAGCAAGGCTACCAGACGTTTTTGGTGACTGTTCGTCACCAAGCTACTTGTCTGGATTTTCAGTGGTAATAAATTTTTAATGTAAGTTGTGTATTTTAGAAGTGGGAGAAAGCTGATAAGCAAGGTTTTGTGTTTTCCTCCTTCCTTGCTTTTGGGAACCCATGAATATCTAGGATTCTTGTACAGCTGCAAGTGTCTTTTCCAGTGTTTAGTGTGTGGGGCTGTGAGCAGTCGTTTCAGTAGTTCTGACCTGACTTTCCCAGGTGTCGGACTCTGTGAGTGGCCAGACTGTAGTGGATCCGAAAGGATATTTGACAGACTTGAATTCGATGATTCCCACACACGGAGGAGATATCAAGTAAGTTTAAGAAGGATTAACAGATTTATCCTCTTAGTAGTGGCAGTGATCCTACATGTAAATGGAAATCTGAGTGGGTGCTTTCAGCTGGCATTTAATTTGTAAGAGATGCCAGGTGAGTTTTTGAGGATGAATTCTTTTAACATGAGATCTGGTATAGTCTTTCAGCTGAGGTATTTAGAGTCTGACCTGGATGCATCAGTTGTGGGGATTGTTTCCATTCTCTCCCTGTTTCCCTGCCAGTGTGACCACAGTGTGTGACCTGCCTGCCAGCAAGGAAATAAGCTGGTTAATTGTACCTGTGTGCTGCTGATTTAGACTTGATTGAAAACCTCTTTAACTTGAAGTTTGAAATGTGTTTCGTAAAGAATTGCCATTTAAGTCAAAGTGATCTGTGCAAATGTTGATGCTAATTCTTGACTTACATCAACACTTGGGCTTACCAGCTTCCGACTGCAAGTGGCCAGCTGTAATTCCCAAAACTCTTGCTTAAATACTTAGTGATCTTGCCGTGTTGATGTGTATTTGTAAACTTGTTTTGTTAGAATGTAATTTGTGTCACCAGTGTGGAAACATTTGAGGTCACAATTACTGTGCATATGAGTGTGCCTGTGAAGAACTGGCTGTAAAGCACAGGTTCAGGAGAATTGTTTGATAGTGTGCTGAAGATTTTCCTGCCTGTCTTCTCCTCCTCCTTTAGTGATATCAAGAAAGCCCGTTTGCTCCTGAAGTCTGTCCGAGAGACCAATCCTCATCATCCACCAGCCTGGATAGCATCAGCCCGTCTGGAGGAGGTCACTGGCAAACTCCAGGTGGCTCGAAACCTCATCATGAAAGGAACAGAGATGTGCCCCAAGGTCAGAATTGCTTTGCTTCCCTGCTGATCCTTGCAGGGTAGTAGGAAAAGGTTGTGGTTAATGAGCAGCAGAACCTTGGTTAAGCTTGATTCAGGCTGTATCTGATACAGCCTCACTGTCTGCAGTATTGCAAAACACCTCTTTAGCTGGAAGCTCTGATTTTTTATTCTTGTTTTGATGTAAAGGGAGATTGGTTGTTTTTCCCAACAGAGTGAAGACGTTTGGTTAGAAGCTGCTCGTCTTCAGCCTGGGGATACAGCCAAGGCTGTTGTGGCCCAGGCTGTCCGCCACCTTCCACAGTCTGTGCGGATCTATATCAGAGCAGCAGAGCTGGAGACAGATATCCGTGCCAAGAAACGTGTCCTTAGGAAAGGTGAGAGCTCCTATGGGGTCAGGGAATGAAGCCTGAACATTACACTGTTTGTATTGTGTTGTAAGTTGTTCAAGATGTGTCCATAAGTTTAAGTGTTGTTTTTGATTCCTTGTGGGAAATACAATTGCCAATGTATTCCTTAATGGTGGAACTTGCTGCTGTTGAGTCAGAGTAGAGGTTTGTAAAATGTCCTTCACAGAAAGCTGTTGTTACTCAACAATTCCAAAATGACGTTTCACATATTAAAACCAATTCCAGCTTGAGCAAAGTTAGATAAATAGATGAAAGCAATTAAAAATGATAATCCAGGGACAAAATGGTGTTTTAGCTGTCACCTTGTGATACTTTTTGAAAAAGATAGTGGACTTTGAGTTCCAACTTGCTTGTAGCCTGTTAGAGACCAGTGGTTCCTGTTGGCAGAGCTTTAGAGGCCTTGGGGTTCCCGTATTGCTGAGCCTGGTGGGCCAGGGCTTTGCTTTAGTGTAGCAAGTTCTGTGTGCCTGACTCACAGCCTTTCCCTGGGGTGCTTACCTGAAACCTTACATCTTCTGTTACATTGCACTTGGAGGTTCTCCTCTTTCCTGGAATTACTGTCTTTCCAAATAATGATCTCTTTAACAGCGGTTTGGTGTGTTGTCCTAAACCTCATTGGTTTATTGTATGGATTCTTTGATTACTTTGGGTAGCTGTGACTGTATCAATAGAAATTAGATCCTTCATGACTATTGAATTGTATCAGTTACTTCTCACAACTCTGATCTAGACAGGGAAAAGGATTTGGATTTAATGCATTTACTAAATCATTGTGAAGCAGTCCTACAGTATTGCGTAGCTTGGCTTCAAAGGAATTAATTGCCTCCTGCCTCTTATTATTGCACGTAGAACTGCACATCTCTGGTGAAATGACCTCTTACTACATGTGGATGAAAGGCGCTTCAAGGTTCCTGGCTTTGAAGTTGTAAGAGTTCAGATATTAGCTATTCAGTAGCTTTTTGCATTTCCATTGGCTCAACAGTGCAACGTGCTGTGAAGTGCCACTCCTCTGATACTGTGTGTCCTTCTCAGGAATAGTCATAGTAAAGAAAAGCACTTTTACAGGAGCAGAAATAGACGTGTGAGTCCAGCTCAGGCATGGGAGCATCTTGTGTAAGAGCAGTGACTTGCCCACTAAGTACCAAGCTTTGCTTCAAGCATGGTATTTGCAAGGAGAAAAACATCTTGTTTTAGTTTTTGGAACCAGCTACTTAATCTCTGATACAAAACTGTTAGTGGAATGGAACAGGATTTATTATTCTCTTAACAGTTTCTGCCTGTTAACAGCTTCACAATGCTCTTCTGCTGCCTAAGGAGCATCAGTAATATGGAGCTTGGAGCTGTTGGTATATCTAGCTTTAAATAAGTGGCAGTATAAGTCATTATTTCTCCTAAAATAAAAAAGCCTGACTGCCAGGTAATGTTACTGAAGTGTGACTTTCCATAACGTGTTTCTCCTTGCTGTTGGCTGTGTGCATTACTACCATCCAGTGGAACCTCTGGAGTTTTTAAAGCCTCAGTCTGACTGGAGAGCCAGCAAGCTGAGTGGCTAAAATGCATCTTGAGGTCTAAAAATCGAATGCTGTATTTATGAAAACATGTTCTGTCCTGCAGAGTGATGCTTTCAGCTCTTGCAGGCTGACATTATTCACTTAACTTCTTCAGGAAAATCTCCTGCTGCTGCAGACTCTGAGACAAATGGTTAATGCCCAAATCCTCTGTGCATGCTGCTTACAAATCTCTGTCTAGAGCTGAGATGTGCTCTAAGCTGAAGCTCAGCAGTGTGCCTCTGCCTTTGCAGCAATGCTTCAAGGAACAGCCTTGCCTAGAAGCCCAGCTAGTTTTAAAGTATGTTTGAATGCCTTATTCCACATGTTTTTGTGTCCCTGAGATTGCGCTTGCCCTATTAAAGAAGGATGCGCTCAGTCCTCTGTTGCTATGCCACGTTTGCGTACAGTCACCATGGAAGCAGGGAAACTAATGCTGCAATGCAGCTGATACCAGTGGTCTGGGGTGCAAGTTTTAGTGACAAAAGGCTAAAAAAGCCTTTTGGCTTCTCAATCTCTCTTTAAGATATGAGAGTGGAAAGGGACTGGCTGAGCGAAGTTGTTGTTTGAAGTTTAATGTTTCAGATATCATATGTAGGACAGGCTGCAGAGAATGCAGTTCTACCAGCAGTAGCTAACTCTTGGAGAAGACTAAGGAAGCCTCAAAGAATCCTAATTAGATGGAGTTCATATTGGACTGCTGGAAGCACACTTCGTACTCATGGCTTAGGGTGTTAGTGTCTGTAAGCTTTTATGCATCCCTGTTTTATTTTTGCATCAGGACAGCTTTCTGGGAAACTGAGCTGGGGTCCATTAAGCTGTCAGGAGATGCTTACAGGAAAACTAAATTGTGAAGGGATGGTTTCAACATCTTGGAAAATAAGGTTGTGTTATTAGTGTTGAAGATGCTCCTTTTTTTATAAAGGCAGATCCAGCATGTTAAGCTGCCTGATTTTGAAGATCCCATTTTGAAGATCCTCATGTGCTCATTTGCTGAGACTGGAGGCTTTGTTCAGCCAGGTGTTTTACTGAGGAGGATGCAATTACAGCTTGTGTAGCAAAAAAGCCTTTGGCTTTCCAGAACCTGTTTCCAATTAAAATGATTAAGTGTTTTATTTTCTGATTTTTAAATTCTCATTGTTGAAACAAGAGCCAATATAAGTAAAGTTCCTTCCCTTTTCTCTTTCAGGAAATTCCATCTGCAATAGGACAAATCCTTTAGTATATCATCTTTAAAAAATACAATTCTCTTTGGAAACTGCTTTATCGTGACTGACATAATTGTTTTGCCTCTCTAGCCCTTGAGCATGTTCCAAATTCAGTGCGTTTGTGGAAAGCAGCCGTGGAGCTGGAGGAGCCTGAGGATGCCAGGATCATGCTGAGCCGAGCTGTGGAGTGCTGTCCGACCAGTGTTGAAGTGAGTTTAAAGAAAGTGAAATAAAGAACCCCCTACACATCACTCGGGGCTGGTAGTAGACCTTAGCAAACAAAAGGCAGGGTGAGTGCAGTGTTTCTCCACACACACAAAGTTTTTTACCACATGCTTCATGCCACAGCGGGAAGGATGTAATGAGGGGTGGACTGTGCTTTTTTCTCCAGAGTTAATTGTCTGGTGGTCATTATATGCCTCATTTTCCTGTGTAATTGTTAGGTTAGTCATGGCAGTGCACAGCTGTGCCTGCTGTAGGCACTGAGCCATGTTCACATTCATGTGTGGTGCCTCAACAGTTGCGAAAACAAGCGAACATGTAGCCTGGGGAACCTAAAAGTTGCTCATTTCTGAAATGCTGAACCAGAGTGTTAAATTCAGCTGTTTGAGAGGTGAAGTGAACAGAAAATAGGAGTGCAGCAGCCTAGCAGATAATGATGATATCTAGAGATGATCAGGACTGAGCTTTAAGAGCACTAGTAGCCTGCTTCTACTGTCCTCCATTGGTATTCCACAGCCTGCTTGTAGTATTTGAGGACTGTTGCCAACCAGTAGCAAACAGCGTGAAGCTGCTTATCTCTGTGGGCTGACACTGCCATACGGCAGCCTTGTCATCTCCTTGTTCTCATCTCAAGTACATCTTTTGTTGCTCTGCAGCTGTGGCTCGCGCTGGCAAGACTGGAGACATATGAGAATGCTCGTAAAGTCCTTAACAAAGCCCGGGAGAATATTCCGACGGATCGTCACATCTGGATTACTGCTGCCAAACTGGAGGAAGCCAATGGAAACACCCAGATGGTGGAGAAAATCATTGACAGAGCCATCACATCTCTTAGGGCTAATGGTGTGGAAATCAACAGAGAGCAGTGGATACAGGTATGTGCTTGGTCTTGAAGACCCAGGTGAATTCTTCCGGTTCTGTTTCAAAGGCTGCTCGTGGTGGGTATTGTGGGACAGAGGAATTTTGCACCTGGCTTGTCAGTGGAGAACCCTGTGAAGACACAAGAGATGAGACTAAAAAGCTGAGTAGGGTCAAGGCCATAAGTGATACCCTGGGGTAACATCATATGTGTTTTGTTGAGAAATGTCTAGTTTACTTCTGTCTTGGAAGATAAGCAGCTTCAAGTTGAAGCAGCTGCTCCCTTAAGTAGGACAGAGGCTTAAAGCCTCCGGTAAAGGATTTATGTATCTTTTGCATATGTCTCTTTTGGCTTAAAAGGTATTTGCCCCAGAAGTCTTTGTAAGATAGTGTTGTGAGAAGTCAGTACAAATATTACATTTCCAGCATGTGGGAAATAATTCTGTTAGTCCTGTACTGAACCTCTTTTGTCCTGAATATATCCTTGAGCTTAAGTCTTTAAAGCAGTTTCCTACTAAAATCACTTACAGTGGGTCAAGGCAGCAAAATCTTCTTGGCACACTGCTTATGAGCATTGATATTAGTATTAAATGGATATCCTTGTTAACACCTAAAAGAATTCTGACTTTTTACAGTAGTAAAACAAAGGTTAATTTCAACTTCTCTTTTAAAAAACCACCAGCATATCATTGTCTTCTCGAGTTCCTTCTCAGTACTAGAACTGTTCCATTTCTGTTATCTGATCAGAGATCTTTTCAACAAGTTTAAGCAAGATGTGCTTGGCTTTCTGAAAGCTTTATGTGTCAGGAAACTCCACTTTCCTATACATGCTCTGGTAAGAGAGCCTTTTTACCTTTGATTTAACAGTGGTCGAGGGGATATTCATTTTAATTAACTTATTGCTTAGCCCTTATTGAAACTTAAGAATTATCTCAAAGCTGAAAGAAGGTCAGTAGTTTTGGTGTTAAAATACTTCCTTGTGAAATTTTTGCATTGTTTTATTGGCCAGGTCCCTTCTTGGCTCAGCCCAGGGTTGTGGAGCTGTAAGAAGAGACTTTTGGGGCTGGAAAGGTCACGCGTTGTCACACTTATTCCCTTTCAGTGGATGTAGTTGACGTGCTCTGTTTCCTAACCAAGTTCTGAATGACTCTGTACAACTCCAGCACCTTCCTCGTGGGTGCAAGCTCCTGCTATGTGTCAAGATGTGTTTGAGTAATAAGATTTTTGTGCTGTGGCACTGACCCACAATATCTCTGTGTTTGCATAGGAGGAGTTACCATTGCAGAGTTTAACTTCTTGTGCTGAGTTTTTGAAACAAGCAGGGTTTTACTCTTGTTTCTAGGATGCTGAGGAATGTGATAAAGCTGGAAGTGTGGCCACGTGCCAGGCAATCATGCGAGCTGTGATTGGGATTGGAATTGAGGAAGAAGATCGGAAACATACCTGGATGGAAGATGCAGACAGTGTATGTCCAGCTGTGATGGTGTTTTTTGTTGGTTTTGTTGGGGGTTTGTGTTTTTTAATTAGGGAAAATTTGAACTAGAGCCTGGGAAATGGCTTTGTCAGTAAAAGTGGATGTGATTCCCACACCACCTGCCTGCCTTGGGCCGGTTTCTGTCTCAGGAGGTTATTGGATTATAGAGCTTTATTCACAGTTGAATTTTTACTAACCAAAAAGTTGACCTTGGGATAGATTGTTTGCTGGTTTTAGTGTGGATTTTGTGTTGTGTGTGTGTGTGTGTGACATCAGCAGAGACTGAGGTCTGGGTAAAGAAACTTGGGGCTTAGTTTTAGGCCTAAACATTGGACCTCAAGAGTTAATATAAGACTGGGAGTGGGTAAAACTTTTACCAGGCTTTCTTTGCTTTAGGGGAATAGTTTGAACATGTGCTAAAAACTAAATCATACTTCAGCATGAGAAATGTCCAACTTCACTGGCCTTGAATTGGGCTCCAAGCAGTGGGGGGCACATTCTGTGGTGCTTAGGGTTTTGCCTGGGAAATAACAAAATGAAGTGCAAACATGAGAGCCTTTCCAATGCCTTACTAATGTTTCAAGCTGGCCTGTGTGTGTCAGTCCCACTGAAAGGCCAGGAATACTTGTGCTCTACAAAGGGATGCTTGGAAATTCCTTCCCTGCTTCCTTTTAAAAAGTTGAGAGTTCTGTTCTCCATGATGCCCCAATTCATGGATTACACTGAGTTAATGAGTTATGTGTTGAATTGTGTTGAATTATGCATGTGTAATTCCTTCTTGCTCTTGATTCTACTGCACCCCTAAGCTGATTTAGCTCTGATCTGTTTTCCCATAGTGTGTTGCTCATAATGCTCTGGAGTGTGCCCGAGCAATTTATGCTTATGCCTTGCAAGTTTTCCCAAGCAAGAAAAGTGTGTGGCTGCGAGCAGCTTACTTTGAGAAGAACCATGGAACCAGGTATGTGTGTGGCATAGTCCCTGTGTGGAGTTCATCCTTGTGACAGGGTGAGAGGCTGGGGAGGGAAGGAAGGCTACAAGATGATGCCTGAAGTGCTTTGTTGCACACACATAGTGCAGCTGGTGGAAACTTGCTGATGTTCTTTGCAAGTCTGACCTTTGTTGTGCTCAGAACATCATTAGGTTTTATGAAGTCATAAAGTAGTTTTTGGCAATAGGGATTACTTGGTAAAAATAGCTCTGAATAGGCAAGGTAGGAATGATCATCTTTGAGAAGGCTTTTCCAGAAAAATATGGGGCTACAAATCACCTAAAATGTGTTTTATTTAATTTTCATAAATAAACTATTTCATCGCTGAAGTTGTCCAAGCATCTCTGACGTTTTCTGATTAAACATACTGTGACTGTGTATCACATCCTGAATTAAGATTGGTGTTATACTGTCACAGCTCAGGCTCTTTTTAAAGTTTGTTCATTAAACTTTCCATGTCAGAAGTGCATGTTTAGAATAAAGCAAACAGTCTCTGCAGTAGGCCCATTATACACGTGGAATCATCCTTATTAAAGCCAACAAGGCTATAATGTGGAAGTGACTGCAGATGCTGAGTTCTGCCTCATTTGAGCCTTTTTTTTGATTGGGAACAAACACACCTTTGCTTTTGAATTCTCCTGTGTTTCCCAGTGGTGGCTGGCTTTTAAGCCTCATGTTCTACCTGAAAAGTCTATTTTCCAGAGGAGGAAAAAAGAAATTGAGTAAGATCAAGCCAGCTTCATCTAATAATTCTGAAAAACTTCCTGTCTCAGTTTCTACAAATGTTTGTTAAACAGACTGGCCCTTTCCAAGAGAAATGAGCTGTTTGTGTGCAGGCTCTTTCCACAGAGTCTATCAAACAAAGGTGTCTGAACAATGAGCCGTTTGTGGATTGCTGATTTCAGAACCCTTGTGAAAAAGGACCCCACCCTTTCCTTGTTATGAAACAACTTATCAAGGTTTACAGCGTTGGACTTTGCAACAATATTTATAACATTGAGTGATAGTGAAAATGGTGTGCAGGATCTCGCCTTTGGCAGTACCTCGAGGGATTGTAACTTGCTCTTTCTTGTCTCAGGGAGTCCTTGGAGGCTCTTTTGCAGAGAGCTGTTGCGCACTGTCCCAAAGCAGAAGTGCTGTGGCTCATGGGAGCCAAATCCAAGTGGCTGGCGGGAGATGTGCCAGCAGCCAGAAGCATTTTGGCCCTGGCTTTCCAGGTGGGTCTATTAGATGTGTCAGATGGTGTTAACTATGACAGGTAAAGAATACAGAGAGGGCTTTCTCTGTCAACACCTGATTCCTGCTGCCTTTCAAAATGATAGAGACTTCCGCTGTTCTGTGTTTTGTGTGACAAAATGTTCTCCTGTAAAATAGCAGCAAGCTGAAAGCAAGAGTGTGCTACTGCTCTTTTAGTAGTACCGCACAGGTTCTGAGTTGGAACAAGTTCCCCAGAGGGGTTGTGGGTGCTCCATCACTGACAGTGTTCAAGGCCAGGTTGGATGGGAGCTCTGAGCAACCTGATCTAGTGAGTGGCATCCCTGCCCATGGCAGAGGGGTTGGAATGAGATGATCTTCAAGGTCACTTTCAACCCACACCATTCTATGACTATATGAGTTTGCAAACCATCAGTTTTACTACCATGGCTCCCACCAACCCCAGTCATGGATTAGAATCCTCTTGTCTTGGGTTATCTCGGGGAAAGGGCTGTGGTTTGCCCTAATTTATGAGGTCACTGCATTACTTATGGTTTAGACCAAACCCACTAATCCATTGCAAAATGAAGGGAATTGTCTGCTCAGTGCTGTAAGAAAGATGGGCAGAGCAGTTCTAATACTGGGAATGAGGCTTAAAAGTGAAGTGATAGCGAAAAAAAAAGACAGGTCCTGAGACAGAAGATAGAGGATATTTACTTCCTAAATTTGTTCTTGATGGTCTTTGTTACCACCCTGAAAAGTTCTTGACATGGATGCCACTGAAGGGACTTTTATTGGAGGAGCTTTCACAGACCTCAGTGGGGAATTCAAGCTACAGTTTTTTTGCTTGGGGGTAATAAAATGAGGGTCTCATTGTGGCAGACCCTGTGATGTTTTCAGTATTTAAACTGGAAGTTCAGAAGATCAAGCATTATTTATTTTCAACAATTGAGAAGCATCCAGCTTCCAAACTGGCATATATCTTTGTGTTGCCCATCTGTTTTGGTGAATTTCTATAAACTTCAAAGGTCAAAGAAGATTGGGAGGAGCTTAAACTGAAAAAAAAATCCTACTGTGGATTGACAAAGCTCTGATTTCAATTTTAATCTGGATCAAACGAAGGATTAAATCTGCTGTTGATTCACTGTATGCATTTGTCTGTCATTTTGTGTTCTTGCAGGCCAACCCCAACAGCGAGGAGATCTGGCTTGCTGCCGTGAAGCTCGAGTCAGAGAACAATGAGTATGAAAGAGCAAGGAGGCTGCTGGCAAAAGCTCGCAGCAGTGCCCCCACAGCAAGGGTAAGGACATGTGGAGGGTGGAGAGGCTCAGGCCACTTGGCCATGGGGGATTTGGGACGGAAGGAGGAGTTCCTTCAGTTCTGTGGCCTTAGGCATTGACCATATGGCTCCCTGCCACTGCCTTTTGGGGCATGTGGCCGCTTTGCTGAGCGCTTCTCCAGTGGATTGCAAAACACAGTCATGGCATGATGGGAAAAAAGGCTAGGATCAAGTGAAGGGTTTCAATTTGTTTTTTACACAAATGGCAAAAGTCAGGAAATTCCCAGTTTACAGCTGTTTGTACAATGTTTGTGTTGCATAAAAGCCCATCTTGGAAAAAAAGAGAGAAGATACTTTCACAGAAGGCTCACTTATGCTTGTACTAAAGACAGCTCTGGGGTGGTTTGGTGTTTAAAGTTACACTCTTGTGTTTATCTCCAGTAACCTCTGGTATGATAAACTTTGTTGATTTTCAGCTCTTCATACAAAAGCATTTTAACTTGTCGAAGTAAAAGAAAAATTAATTTGGTCTCTGTCCTCTGTTCCTCCCCCTCAGTTGGTGCTTTATCCTAGATCTTTTAAATTGTCCTCTTCCTCTTTTGTCAGTCAGGGAGCTTCTGCAGCTGGGGCAGGAGCTCTGGTCTCAGACTTGATGCCTCTCTTGAAAGGTCATGGAGTTTGGGAATAGAAGGACAGGGATCAAAGAGTAGTGAAAGAGCCTTGGGTCTATAATGCATTTCTCACAGATGTGACTTCCCTGTGTAGCCAAAAGAAAGGTTTTGAGAGGCAGAAAAATACATGTATTGGTTTGTAATGAGTGGGACAACAGTTATAGCCTGAAGCCAAAAGTAGGAATAGGTGGTCTTGGTAGCTTGGATCTGAGGTCAGATTGTGCTGATAAATCAGTCTTGGGTTCATTAATTGGTTGTGCTCTTAAAGCTGTGCTTTTTGTACAAATACTCTTCCATCCCAAACCATTCTATGATTCTATTTACCTTTCTCATTGTTATCTGTTCCCACTATTATTTAACCCTCATATTTTTATTTTACTTCAAAGTATAGCTAATCAAGAACATTCATTAGAATGTACGAAAGTGGGAACCCGCTGCTTTGACAGGCTAGTGGTTTTTCAGTGGCTGTTGGTGGTAAACAGCTCTGGTTTCCTTCCAGGTCTTCATGAAATCTGTGAAGTTGGAATGGGTGCTTGGGAACATTGCTGCAGCCCAGGAGCTGTGTGAGGAAGCCCTGAAGCACTACGAAGACTTCCCTAAACTGTGGATGATGAAAGGACAAATTGAGGAACAAAAGGAGCTGGTAGAGAAAGCACGGGAAGCTTATAATCAAGGGGTAAGATGGATGTTACTGCAGGTTTGCTTTGTGTTTCTGGTGTGGAGAGATGTCTGTCTTTGAATCAAAATGGAGATGATTTCTGTTCTTTCTGTCATTGGTTAAAACAGTAAAAAAAAATAGGACTTTGAAATAAGCAGCAAGAATTTCTTTTACCCGTTGTCCATGTGCAAAATTCACTTTCTTGCTTGAGTTTGCTGTATGCTTTAGTCCTCACAGGTAGGAAAAAAAGGCATTGCACAGTAATTCTCTAAGAGCTATAAAGAGTAAAAGCAGAACTCCTGAAAGAGAATCCTCACCAGCTCTTAGATGCACACAGTGAAAGAAGGTGACCTACAGAGCACTCCTCTCTCTTTTAAATGGTAATTGGTGTCCTTGGGTATGAATGCTCAAAGTCAGACAACCATCAAAGTAATTTGGACACAGGTTTCTGCCAGTGTCGATATCTTAATGACTTCCTGCACACTCTGCTGTGGTTTGGGGAGGTATGAGAGCCCTCTGTCTTCAGAAGGAGCACAGATTTAAGGGAGGTGTGTTCTTTCTCTTACTGCTGATTTAAGGAAGGTATGTTCTTTCTCTTGCTGCTGAGATTGCTCAGTCATACTTGATGCTGACCCAACTGTTTTAGATACAGGAGAAACTTGACTTCTGTGCTGTCAGACTAATCAGAGAAATTTGAGTGACAACTTTGTCCCTCTTCTTCTAAGCTCTCCAGGAGGATGTAGGGAGGGAATTTCTTTGCTATAGGGGTGATAATATTTTTTTCAGATCTACCTATTACCATACCTTTTTTTTTAAACAGTTGAAGAAGTGCCCCCATTCCATACCCCTGTGGCTTTTGCTGTCCAGGCTGGAGGAGAAAGTCGGACAGTTGACCAGAGCAAGAGCCATCCTGGAAAAGTCTCGCCTGAAGAACCCAAAGAATCCGGATCTCTGGTGAGTTGTGTGGAGACGAACTGAATTTGGGCGAAATATTCAATGCATTCTTCAGGCCAGCTATTTTACATCTTCTCAGCCAGTTGAGCCTGGAACTTATGACCGTGCCTGGAGTTTCTTCTTGACTGCCAACTTCCATGAGTAGAAATGTCACCAAGCAGAAATGCTTTGGTGATCCTGGCTATTGTGTAGCTACTCTAAGGATTTGGGGGCTAGTTTTTTCTTTACTGATAGTTGCCGTGTGCAAAGGTTGCAAACCCAGGGCTATTTCTTTTCTGTTACAGTCCCTTTTTCAGATTGTTTTTGATCTGAACCATTATAGAATAAGAGTCACATTTATTTTTAGATGGGAGAGGAATGGGAAGATGTCAGTCACCTACACATATTCAGAATATGGGCAGATGTTTGCAGTTTCCAGTGACTCACAGTTTGTTTCTCCCTAGTGAATATGTTGTCATAAATATCATCAGTGTCTCTTCCTTATCAGGTTGGAGTCTGTGCGACTGGAGTACCGAGCTGGGCTGAAGAACATTGCAAACACTCTGATGGCCAAGGCATTGCAGGAGTGTCCCAATTCAGGTGAGCTGGACCTCATTTCTACGTTAAACATGGTTGTTTTGCCCAGTTGATAGAGGCATATCTTTTCCCAAGATGTCCTTTCTGGTCAGGTCTCAAAATAAACTGTTTTGGAGACGTGCAAAAGAAATGTTGAGGGTCTTTGTGAATAATCACAGTTGTCTTGTGCTGTCTCACACCAGAGAGGTCACAGATTGTGTTCCATTTTTCTGCAGTATCCAGTATATTGTTACCTATGTGGTCCACAGTTTGTCCCCAGATTTCCTGTGAAAACATTTTGGATATGGATGGATTTTTGTCTGAAGCTGGTAGCAGTCTGCCAAGGTTTAAAATTAAAGAAAGACACTTGAGTGTAGTTAGGAAGTTCAGTGGAAAAAGACCGGTGTTTTCCTTGTCTCCTGGGAGTACAGCTGGCATTAGGAGATTCCCAGTTGCTGGTTTGCCTGTGCTGGTTGTACCACTGTGAGCTTAATAACTTGTGCTGTCAGCAAATTTCAGTCGTAGTCATGATTAGGGGATCATGTACCATAAATGTTCACTCCTGTTTTTTGATTATTTTACGTCGTGTAAGAAAAGGCTGATAGGTCATATAATGTAAGTCAGTTGGTTCTAACCAGCAGTGGAAACATTTGCCTTTTGGGGCAGGAGGAGAAAGTGCCTAACATTTCCTTGTTTTGGGGCAGAATTGCAGGAAGACTTAATTATTTAAACATGCTGACATCTTTGGGGAGAAGATGTCACGTAACTACAAATTGTAGTAACTTACTGCAGGGCAAGTCAGCTTAGCTTGCCTTCAGGCTAGGTTTTGAAAGGTGTTTAATTGGTGACTGCCTAAGTCTCAGAGAAATAACTGGTAATTAAGTGACTTTTATGACATGATAAACTCATTGCAAGCCGCTCTTCTTGCGAGTGGGTCACCAAAGCACCACCCAAATCCTGCTTTGTTTTGTGAATGACCTAATGCTTAATGAGTGTTTGCCACCACAGGCGCTTTTACAGATGTGTCTGTTGCTATGGAAATGGGCAGCAGGAGCTCAGTTTTTGTTTAAAAAATTCACTTCCAACTTTATCTTAAACCTCAACAAACCACAGTCAAAGCTTGCAGGAGCTGGCTCATTGACCACAAGCAGGCATGTAAACCAGAGTTTTGTGTCCATTGATCACTGAATTGATCCCTGATGGCTTATGGCTGATGTAGGCAGGCAGTACAAAGAGTAAAACTGAAATATAATGGTGTTTCTGATCGTATATATAAAGAGCAAGAAGAGGAGAGTTCTCCTCCAGTCTGTCACTGCAGTCCTCAAAGCTCGTGTGTGTTCCTGTGGTGCCGTTTATGGGAAGAGAGAGTGCTTTGAAGGAGTCCTGGCAGACACCATCTCTCAGGCTTTGCTTTGAAGTGATCAGGTGTGGCTGGCTGACATGAGAAACTGCAGATTTCATGCTCCCCTGAGCATATTTCCTTCCTTGCTTTTGGCAGTGACAGGAGCTAGGGATTAAACCCAGCTTTCCTGGACCTACCCTGTCCCTCATCAGTATCTGCAGAGCCAGCATCAATAAGACTGTGGTGCTGTCCAGCATCCCTCAAACTGCTCCCAAACTGTACTTTGCACCTTTTGGAACTTCTGCCACTTCAGTTTCCTGTTCAGACAGATGGATACCCTTCCCTTTGGAAATACAGATATGCCCTCCCTGTTCCAGAGTTTGCAGTGTCTCATGTGAAAAGCCTGAGCTCTGGGTTAGGCAGCAGAAATTATGGCACAGAGACCCTCAGAGCTGAAGGTCCAGTGTGGTGCACACAGTAGCTGCAAATTCCGCGTACTGAATGAAATATCCATGCGGGAAGAGAGATCTAGGATGAGGTTGGGGGTGAATAACCACCAGGGTGGGGGCCATAGTTCTGCTTGTGTTAGAGAGCACTGGCCTGATGGCAGGATGGGGAGGGTTAATCTCTAACACTAAACAATCTTCCTACTTGACTTGATTAAGGAATCCTGTGGTCAGAGGCAATTTTCCTTGAAGCGCGACCGCAACGAAAGACCAAGAGTGTGGATGCTCTCAAGAAGTGTGAACATGACCCACACGTCCTGTTGGCTGTGGCCAAGTGAGTTCCTGTGCTTGATGCAGTAAAAATATCCATGTCTGTGTGTGGCTGCGTCCAGGGTGAAACATTGCACTCCAGCACAGCCATGTGATCCTGGCTGCAGCAGCTCTAATAAGTCCCAAAGCAAGAAACAGCTCTCAAGCTGTTTCCTAGTAACTGCAAATCTCTCCCTTGATTCCAAGCGGGGGATGTCAGTCCTGCCCTCCAGCTCTTCTGGTGGGTCTGGGACTGGCACAGACAACAATACGCTCACACAGAGCCCTTTGCCAGTGCTGGGTATTGGCACCCTGCAGACTGCTTTCTTTCTGTCCCTTGAAAGGGATTTCACGGTGCTGTCAGGTGAGCCAGGCTTAATTAGGTGGTTTAGGATATGATTTAAGTATTTGTGAAAATAGGGACACTTTTTCTGCTGGTTATTTTTGAAGTGTTTTGTGGCTGACTGTGTAGTTTTCATCTTTTCTCTCTATCCTAGATTCTATTACGTGTTTTTTTTAATTCTGAGCTAGATTCTGTGCTGCTCCTGAATTTCTGCCACATCAGTGTTCTTAACTTGTGGCCCTTCCCAGAATGCAAACCATCAGCCATTCTGTAGTTTGCTTCTCTGAAATGGGAAGATGACCTACTAGGAATTGTCTTCTTGTCCACAATGATTTGTTAGGCCTCCAGTGATGAAAACTCACTATCAGAATTGACTCTTGCCATATCTTTCCTGCTCTGATGTGTGAACAGCTCTACAGCAGCTCTGATGGGAACAAGCTTACTTTTCTCTCTTTCTGAATAACAGAAGAGGTTAATGCAGGAGGCGTTTTGCTCAAAGTTGCCCAATTCTTTCACAACTCTATTTTATAAGCCAAAGAAAACTGTAGGATACACTCCAGTGACTGCAACTCTGGGTTCTGCCAGATCCTGACAGTTGACTTGTTCAGCTTTAGCAGCAAGTGAGAAAAATGTTAACTTTTGCTTTATGGAAACTGCTCCCTGGCCCCTTCTGGTGCAACCTCAGGCAGTTTAACAGCTAATCCCAACATAAACAGCTTCCACCTCCCTTCACGACTTACCTGTAGGTACAGAGTGTTACACACATCTGTGGAAAACTTTTGTTAAATATATTGTTGGAAATGGCCACTACTTGCAGGTGTTAAGCCTCTGTTATCATTGTTCATGCTCTTTTAAATCACAGTTTATTTAACAGGGAACAATCAAGAGTATTATAGGGCTTAAAAACAATCACATAAGCTGTATAATTTTATGACTGGCTAAGCTCTTTATGAGGGTTGGCTGATTTGATAAAGACCTTATAGCTCAAATGAACTCTTTAATGCAAAGGAGTGAAACCAAGAGACTCTTGACTCAGCTGGTTCATTACTGGGGAGAGATTTCAGCATTCACCCAGTGCCTGGATGAAATGGCAGCAATGGGGCAGGTGCCAGGCTGGGGTTTGAGCACAGAAGCTCTGTGCTTGTCTTTCCTCAGAAAGCAGGGCTGACAAGGCAGGTCTGCTCCACTCCAGCAGGCTGTGTGGGTGTGAGCCTGTGACCACACAGCAGGCAATTTTCAGCTTTTAGAAGTTATTTAATTGTTAGATGCTAAAATTGACTTGAAATGGTAAGAAATTGGAGGAGTGGGAATAGATGTAGGCATGCAATCCTGTCTCTTTCCATACCAAATCTGGAACAGCGGAATTAAAGCAATTGAATTAGCAAAGGTTGAGCTCAGTAATGCTGCCCCTCTCAGGAGAATGTCTGTGCCCGGGGCTAAGTTATCCTGCCTCACTGCTGGCCAGTGAAGAGAAAGTAGTGGATGTTCTTTTCAGTCCTCTCTTCTCAGTGGCAGGATGGTCTGCAGGTGCTTAAAAATCTGCTCTTTCCTTCTTGGGAGAGCAAAGAATTGGAATACCTGCCAAGCCTTTAGATTGGAGTGCTTGTGGCTCAGCATCTTCCTCTACAGTGAACCTATTTGTCGACTTCCTTCTGCTTTTCCCAACAGGCTGTTCTGGAGTGAGCGTAAAATAACCAAAGCCAGAGAGTGGTTCCACCGGACAGTGAAGATTGACTCGGACCTGGGGGATGCCTGGGCGTTCTTTTACAAATTTGAGCTCCAGCACGGCACAGAGGTGAGTGTGCCTGGGAACAGGGAAGGGCAGCAGCAATCCCTGGCTGATGTGGATTGCCCAGCCCTGGGATTGCTGCAGTGCTGGGCTGAGCACGCTGCTGCTGCCTGCGTGGTCGCAGGTGAGGTTGGCTGTCACGCCTGGTTACAAATAAGCATGAACAGGCCTGTGCAGTGGCTTTTAAAAGGTGCTGTCAGTAGCTGTGCTGTCTTTCAGACTGCTTTGCTCTCCACAGTCATGCTGGTTCATGTAAAAATCTCTGAAATCTGTCTTCCTCCTGTAAAATGCAACCTTGCTCAGAGGAGATTGTGCTGGAATTGTGATGCTGGATTTGTGTAACTGGTGCTGTTTCTCCCAAGTGTCAAGTACAGGTTGCATGTGAGCACAGCAGGAGGAACAGCCTGTTCTAATCTCTTAGGGCAGTTTTTACTGCCTGATATTACTGAAATGATGGGGGTGTTTATCTCCTGACTTCAGAGAGACCTCTCACTTGACAGAGCTCCTGCAGACAGTAATGCACAGGAAGTTTCTACTGCAGTTTCTCTGCTGTAGCCAAAACTTGCTCGGCTGTAACTTGGCCAGTTTCTTCAGCCAGGCAGGAGAGTTGCTGCTTCTGAATTTTCACTGGAGCTTCCATATTGCCTTTAAAAATAACAGACCCAAAGCCCCACCACAAGCTTTGGAAGACCATTTGAATCAGGGAAGGATCTGTTAAATTTTTGGTTCCGTGCTGGAACAAACCAGGACAAACTGTTGTTTCTCTTCCCTGTAGGAACAACAAGAAGAGGTGAGGAAGCGCTGTGAGAATGCCGAACCTCGCCACGGAGAGCTCTGGTGTGATGTCTCCAAGGACATAGAGAACTGGCAGAAGAAGATCGGAGAAATTCTTGTGCTTGTGGCAGCCAAGCTTAAAAATACCTTCTAGAGGGTGCTGGCCCCAGCTGCATCAGTGGTCTCTGTGGGACTTCCCTGCTTGTGGCGTGTTCGCCCTCACAGCGGCATGGATTTTGGAGAACAGGACATGGGTGATGATACAAAAGAGCTTTCTCCCAAAAGGAAAAGCTGCTTCCTTCTTTCCCCAGCATGGCCATCAGCTTCTGCAGCACATCAGAACATTGCTGCTGGTGTCACCTAGGAGACACGAGCAGTCTTGTGAGATTCTGTTGGTGATTTCATGTCCATTCCTGATTTCCCCCCTGCGAACACAAGCTTTAATTAGCGCTTGTATATGGATTCTGATACGTGGCAGTCCCTCTGCTCTCAGCCCTGGCATGTGTTCCCTCGTTCCCCTGTAGTGTTTGGCCCATCTGATGCTGGTTCCTTGTCAGCAGATCTGAATTGTTGCTGTTGGAAAACACTGAGTGCTTTTGAAGAAGATGAGTGGAGCTTGGAAGCAGCACTGGGAAAGGTCTGGGCTGGTTCCTTTAGCTGGTTTAGCTTGGTCTCCTCTGCTGACAAGCTGCCACACAGTTCAGAGGTGTTCCTCCAAACTGAGCAGCTGGAGCATTTTCATATTCAAAAGCATATTTTTAGACAGCTTTTCCTCAATTTTTAAATGTATATGGTAAACCTTATTCTTTTAGGTGTCTGAGTTCATTAAGCAGAGTGGTGTTTTAAAGTAAGGCAAAATCCAGCAATCCTTGAAAGCCCTTTGAAGGAAGAACCTTTATTTAGAGTCGTTGGTAGACTGTGAGCTGTTACACAACCGTGACTGCCTGCAGTTGGGGGGTTGGGGATGGCTCATTTTCAATGCAGATGGAAAAAAGCAAACTCATTAGAGGGAAGACTTTGTGTTTGGGACCCTTTATATGCTGTTTTCAATTTTCTATACTTGTGATCTGTACTATTTCTACCCCAACCCCTTGACTTTCTTGTGATCATAGAATGAGAAGCTGTACTGTCTCACATGTGAGGATATAGCAGCAGTGTCCAGGTCTGTGGATGTGTGTTATCCCATGTATTTAGTTAGAGGAGAAGCTCCCTTATTACTTGTTGGAAAATATGTATAAAATACAACTTGTTTTTTTTGTTTCCTTCTGTTCTCTTGGAGCGTGGTTTCGCCCTTTGACTCTGAAGGGCAAAAGTGGGTTTGATAGCAGAACCTTTCGACTTATCAGGCTCCTACCACTCTGGAAAGGTGTCTGTCAGTGGTGACTGCACCAGGCTGGGCTACAGCCTTTTGCCAAAGCGGAGATGTCCATCTCTTAACACTGGAGCAGAAACGGTTGGTCTGGGAAGCAAAAGCCTGTTTTTCTTTGGGTCCATAACGGAAACTCTTGTGCTTTCTTTGGAATAGCTGGTGAAAGGGTGTAGATCACGGATGTCCTGTGGAATTGTAGTTCCCCAAAGGTGAGTGAGAGGCAGTGGGATTTGGAGAGACTCTTGCCCAGGGGTTTTGTGCCATCATTGGCATCCCTCTGGTGAGTGGGCTTATAGAGAGTGGAAGGGAATTTGGGAAGGGGAATGGAGATGATGTGAGAAGGAGAGGGTAGACATGGAAAGGGAACGTGGCTGGACAAGGATTCGACTGAGGCAGAAGCTGCAGGATAAAAACAAGTTTAAAAGTAGTTTTCAGTGTGTGCTGTCCTTCAACCCCTTGTGTTTCTCACACAGGGCTGTATCCTGCTTCTCTGGGAAGGGAATAGGGCATTCTGATTCCTGGGTGCCTGTGGTGCATAAATCCCTCTGCCCAGCAGTACTGTTGGTTGGTGGATGCAGAGCTGAGGTGGGGAACGGCAGTGGGAATGCAGTGGTGTGGCTTTTCTTGCTGGAGAGATTCCGGACTTGCGTTCAGAGCATCTCCCTCGAGCCACGCACCATGTGTGCACTCCCTGATGGGTTCCACACATTTCCCCTGCCCCTTGCTTAGCTGGCAGCACCAAATCCTGTAAGGATTTGTTGGGAAAGGGTTCCTAGAAGCTCTGTGATTGAGAAAATGCACAAGAAAGCACAACCTGGTCTTGTGGAAGGTGTCCCTGCCCACAGCAGAGATGGGCTTTAAGGTTGGTTAGGACCCAGACCAGTTTGGGATTCTGTGACTTGCCTGGGAGTTGCTTGTTGTGGTAGAAGTGATGGTTTCCTGGTGCCCTGCACACACACCCAGATGTGGAAGCCCCGAGCAAGGGCCCCCACAGTGCTGGACCCTGTGCCACTTCCTCGCAGCACCAGGCTCCTTTGGCCACCTGCTCCTTGTACCTGCAGCTTCTCTTTCCCTTGGGTTACATTCCTTGGCTTTGGGATTATGTTTTTTAGATACGCATAATCAAGATCATCAGTCTTAGAGCCTTTTAATGTTTGTAGATGTCTTGGTGGTTTTTAAGTGGATTATGGCGCCCATGAATTTTAGCTATTATATAGAGCTCAATAAAGAAGTTATATGGGTCCTGTCCTGGCAGAATGCTGCTGTGTGCTGTGGGTCCCACTTCTCAGGGAGGAACATTCCTGGCAAGCTGAGCAGAGCTGGATAATTCACCATTTGTTCTATCTCTTACTCAAACACCCATGTTCCACACCTCAGAGGAGCTTTTTTGATGGCAGTTCATTTTTTCCCAAAATCAGTTGAAATTGAGTCAGGGCAGTTTCTGTGCCTGGGCTGGGGCTGAGGTGCAAAATGCAGAGGGGAAGGAGGAGGGGGCTCTGGCTGGAAGCACGGAGGGGATGCTGTCCATGTTTGTTATTTTAGGGGAATCGCCCTGGACAGTCCCTTCTGCTGTAGGTGGGTGCAGTTGTGAGCGTTCACCCGCTGCCGGCTGTGACTCCAGAGCGAAACGATCACCCCAACGCCAACACAAATCGAAACTGTGATGGTTTGCGGCAAAACACGCAGCCCCAGCCCTGCCCGGGGCAGGGACACGCGTGGGTTGGGATCCCGGGGGCACCGGGGACCCTCTGCCACCCTGCCCGGTGCGCACCCCGAGCAGGGCCGGGCACTTCCCTGCGCTCCCCGTGCCCGGGGGGGCCTGGGCGATGCCTCCCCCGCGGGGGCCGGGGCTGGGCCGGCGGTGTGGCCGCCGTGTCCCGTCCCCTCCCACCGTGGAGCCAAGTTCAAACCGCGGGTCCCTGCGGAGCGGGACGCGGGGCCGGACGGGGCTGCCCCCGGGGCCGCGCCCGCGGGGCTCCATGGTGAGTGCGCCGGGACACCCCTCTTCTCCCCCCTGCCACCGCCTCCCTCCTCCTCCTCCTCCTCCTGCTCTCCGGGACGCCCTTCCCGAGACACCACCGCTGGATCGGAGCCCCCGCACCGCCGGGATGGGGTCGGCTCGGCCGGGGTGGGACCTGTCGGGAGGTGGCTGGTTCTCCCGGGATGGGGCTTGGACCGACCGGGAGAGAGGCCGATCCGGTCGGGAAGGGGGTCGGGATAGTCGGGATGGGGCCAGACCAGCTGGGAAAGGGTTTGGCGCAGTCGGAACGGGGCTGGCCTGGGTCAAGATGGGGCTTGGATCTGGCTGGCAGGGTCGCAATGGGATGAAGCTGGGAATCGATGGGGATGGGGTTCTGACCTGGCTGGGAAGGCTCGCCCAGCTGGGACCAGGCTGCTGGGACTGGGACGAGGCTTGGACTTGTCTGGGATGGATCTTACACCTGTCTGGGATGGAGCTTGGATGTGGCTGGTCACGAGGGGGACAATGGGGGGTCTGTCACTGCCCCGAGCTGTGGCAGGTGCTGGGGCTCTGGGTGGTGGCAGGGTCCCTTTGGTAGGAGGTGTCAGGGACAGGGTAAATCCGTCTGGAAAACCTGGGGACCCCGGTGGGGTTCCCGGGCTGGCTGCAGGCATTGCCCCTCACTGCCCCGCTGTCTGGGACTGGCAGGAGTGCCACCAGGAGCTGCTCTATCAATAATGGTGATTTCCCTTATCTCCTCGTGTTTGCTGGAGGATTAGAGTGAGGAAGAGATTAGCTGTGCTTGCCCTGCACCCGCACTCCCCCAGGCTGCTCCTTCCCTGCCAGTCTCCTCTAGGAAGGGATATACCACTTGCCTGTAACTTGTTGCTGTGGGATAGGGGCAGAGGGAGAAGGGCTAATCCTTAATCAGATGCTGAACTTCTCCATCCTGAAGGGTGGGAAGCCAGGAGCAGGATTTGCCAGCTTGGTCTCTCCCTACATCCCTTCCTTGTCAGTGCTGTTGCCCTGCTTCCCGTGGTGGGTGGGAAATACCTACAGAACCCTCTGAGCTCCTGTCCCGGCTGCTCCGTGGGCTGCTCTGACTGCGCTTCCTCCCATGCTGAGGTCTGCGCCCGGTGCCAGGCTTGGCTGCCTGGGAGTGCTGGGAATGGTTCGCTTCCTCCTGGAATTGGGTCCCAGTTGCTTAATAAGCCTCTTCAGGGAAATCATTCCCAGTTTAATGGTAAAGTTGCATGGCCTTCTCCTACCGGTGGAGGAGGCTTCTGGAGAGCAACCCTTAGACTTTGGATAGGGTGTCCTCGAGGAAGCAGTGCTCTCCTTTGGTGTCCCTGGGGATTATACCCTCAGCTCTCTGTTGAATCACTTCTGGGGCAAGATCTCTTAGTGGGTTTGTGGGGAGCAAAGGAGGCTCTTCCCTGCCTCTCCCAGCCCTCGGATGGAGCCCAGTATGGCTCTCCTGGAAAGCTTGTGGTAATTTAGGGAAGCTGAAGAGCCCAGTGGGATTTGTACTGGTTGCATGTGGATTTGCTCATCCCCTCATACGTGCTTCTGCTCTGAGGTGACAGCTGTGTCCGTGGGTTTCCCAGGCTTGCACTGTGTTGGGTTTTGCCTTGTGTTAAGCTCCAATTGCTCCTGTTGAGCTCTGAGAGGGTGAGGAAAAAGGTTCCTCACCCTTTTGGAGCCAAGTCCACCCTAGCATCTTGTGGGGACCACAGAACAGATGCAGGTTTTACAAACCCTCCAAGTTCCCACCAAAGGACAAGGATGGATGGAGGCTGCCTGGGCTTGGAATTCAGCAAGGGGAATTCTGCCTTCTCAGAGCAGATGAAGCTGAGAGCCAGAGGTGTCTGGGAGGGCAGTGACCCCCCAAGATGTGCCGTGGGGCAACAGGTGCTGACTGCAGGCAGAGCTGCAGCCCCTTCCTCCTCACTCGTGCTTTGGCTGAGGTGCAGGGATTGCGTATTTGGAAGGAGCTGAGCTACTTTTCTGCCTGTCCAGACCTGACACCCACAGCGGGGGGGTTGTTTGGAGGGAGTTGTGTTTGGAAGGGGGCTTTTCCTGAAAATGTGAAATGATAGAAATGCCATGATGGGGCCCCAGTGCTGTGCCATCGCTCAGTGATGCGGAGATGTGATGAGTTGTTGGGCTTCTTTCTTGGCAGAGGTTTTGGTCTCCCTCTCCTTACCCCTGCTGTGTGGCTGCTCAAATATCCCCTGTCTTGCTCACTTGAGCTTTTGCTGGCTTTTCTTCAAAGCCTTTGGACTCATCCCTCGGAGGGTCCATCCACACCCTCCCTGTGCCCCTCCACCAGATCAGGTGTCAGCACTTGGGGTTCCCTGCTCAGCCGGAGTTGTTGGGAAGGTGTGGAGCTGGGAGGCTCAACAGCAGCCAGGATGTGCTGGTGAGGGCAGGTGCTTGTGCTGCTTCTGTCTGTCCTGAAGAGCCTCTCATCTGAGCCTGGGATGAGTGAGAACTGTGGAGGAGCTGTAAAAATGTATTAATTCTATCTGTGCAGCAGAGGTGTGGGAACATCCTTCTGAGAGTGTTTGAATCTGTTTGTGTCAAGGTGTGGATGTTGCTAGTGGGGGCCAGGCAGCTCTGGCTTCCAGTTCCTCTCTGAAGAGCAGCATGTGTCCCTCTCTGCTCCCCTTGGGTTTTGGTGGTTGAGATTCTGGCCTTGAAATGCCACAAACTGGGGATCTACTGAAACCCTCTTGGGGCAGAGAGCTCAGGGATGATTCCCATAGACTGACAGGTCCCTGGTACAGCACTGTGGCAAAAACCCAGCTGCTGGCACCTGAGACAGCTCTGTGTGTGCCATAGGCAGCGCTGTTGGGCTGGACTGAAAGTGAAGCAGTTTCCCAAGGGCTTTTGCTCCAAGTGGAGATGGCTTGTCTGGGAGGATGTCCTCTGGGAGAGGAGGCAGTTGAGGCTCCTCCAGCATACCATGCATTTTCAGGGACAGGTCTGATGGGGCTTGTGACTAGGGGCTGAAGGCAGAGCCCGGAGTATCCCTTCATCCCTGGCTGACTCTGAGCCCTTCCCTGGCAGATTTTCCCCCGGGCACTCTCCTGTGCCGTTCTGCTGCTCCTGCTCGTGGCCGTGCTGAGCAGAGGCAGGAGATGCAGCATCGCCAAAATCCTCCAGCAGTACCGCGCTGTCATCTTCCATGAGATCCAGAACCTGGTGAGCCAAGACGGCCGTCTGCCTGGGGCCCCAGCCCTGGCTCTGGGAATGCTGCTGAGCTGGATGCAGCCCTGCTGCGGGATGTGGGAAGGGATGAGCTTGGAAGCTGAATACGGAGCTGGCTTCTTTACCAGCAGTATTGGGGAGAGTGTTGTGTTTAAATGGATTCTTGCCCCAAGTGGGAGGCACTGATCCTGTAAGGTGCTGGATCTTCTTGATTTATTTCTCCAGAAAAACCTGAGCGGATCAGTGTATGGGAGCCGGAGGTCTGGGCAGGCTTGTCGTTCAGACAAGGTGAGCACTGAGGGACCTGGGGCTGGGGTGTCGTGTGGGCTGAGCCCCCAAGGGAGCCACAGAGCCCCCCCCTTCCCACCCGGGGCCGCATGCCTCTCTTCTCTCCAGGACCAGAAGATCCTGCTTTCCATCTACAACATCAGCATGTCCCTGCGAGAGGTGGGGGCTGGCACCCTGCACGGCAATGAGGAGCTGGCGGTCTGGAAGGTGGCCAGGAACACCGACTTTGTGCTCCGGGAGAACTGCAGGAAAATCAGCAAGGTGGGAGTCCTGTCCTTCACAGCCACCCCAGGGGCTCCCAGTTCCCCAGGGCTGTGGGCAGAGCCTGCCCTGTTGTGTGCTCTCATGGCTGCCTGTGCGGAGGCTCCAGGCTCTGCCCACAGCATCCTTGGAGCTGGGAGATGCTGATGGCACATCTGTCCTGGTGAACTTCAGACTGGCCAGGGAAGGAAGTCCAGCTGTGGCAGTGTGGGACAGGCTGGTGGAGTTTTGCCACCAGATTTCAAGTGGGTTTTTCTACCTATGCCATGATGCCATGGCTGATGGGAACACAAGACCTCGATCTGGGGATATGTTCACCCTGTGGGTGCATTCACTCAGTCCCGGTCTTTCTCCTGGGTGCTCGTAGGATTTCTCCCCAAAGGCTGATCTGGGTTCCCCTGGCATCCCCAGGGCTCTGCCAGGGAAACCCCTTCCAGGAGGATCCCTATGGCAGTGCCAGCAACTCATTAACCAGCAGGGAAACCCCAGGGCAATGAAGTGCCAGTTTCTGGCTCCCAGATCTGCCTGGCCCTGGTGTGGTGCTGGGACTGTCCTCCCTGCCACTGCTGGGGACATCCCTGCCTGGCATCTGCTGTTGCTGCTCTGGAAACCTCACTTTGTGTCCATGGACGTGCGGTGAGGTGAATGCTGCCAGCTCAGGCAGGGACAACCACCCTGGGGACTCCTGGGCCATGGGTAGTTTGGCCACCTTGGCCTGCAGTTCTGCCCACGCAGACCCCACATGTGGTGGCTTTTGCACTCTGACTAACATCTGTGTAATGGGGGGGGATTTCTTCTCCCTCCCTCACCACACCAACCGCAGACCCCATTGCGGGCCACCCCGGCACAGCCCCGGCGTGGGCAACCCGGCCGCAGGAGGAAGCAGCTGCGGGAGATCGGGAGGAAGGCAGAGAGGCTGGCAACCTGCTGGGAGAAGCTCTATGCCCTGCACGCACCCCGCCGGGACTCGTAGGGACACCCTCGCCACACACCGGAGGGATGCGCTGCCCTGGCACTGGGACTGCCAGTGGCTTGTTTGGGAACATGGGACAAGCTCAGCCCTGAGGGCAGCAGAGTTTCTACTGGCAGATGCCCAAGCTGAATTCATCCTCCTGTTCCAAGGGGTGCCCAGGGACTGGCTCCACCACCTGTGGTTGGCGCTGGCAGGTTGGTTTGCTGTGGGATGGCTGTGGCAGGAACCTGGAACACCAGAAACACTGGGAAGAAGGGGAAGCACTAAAAAAAGAAGGTGAGGTGTGGATTCTGCAATGCTCCTGCAGCACCTGCTGCTCTCTTGGGGACAACGGTTGCATTTTTGGGGCAGAAAGAGGACACATGGGGCCGTGGCTCTGAGGGCTCTGCTGTAAGTGGGACCACAGTGCATCCTCAAGGCTCTGTGGGTGGGCTGCAGAGAGGAACACGTGTCCCTGTGGCACTGCTGGGACATGCAGAGCAGCTGGGCACCTGCAGTGGGCAGGGAAACCAGGGTGCTGCATCACTGGGCACCTGAGGAATCCTGGGGAGTGCCGGTGTCCTTGGATATACAACAAAATCCTGGGCAGGTGCTGGGGCTTGAGGCCAAGGCGCAGCCCTTGGGATAGGCAGCAGTGCAGAGGGACCTGGCTGCTCAGCTCTGTGGGGATGGTGGAATGTGGGGGTTTGGTGAGCTGAGGAGCATCCTCCCTTGTCACCGTTCTCTGTCAGCACCTTGTACATGGTCCCCACTGGCCTGTTGGTGGCAAACAGCCTCTGTGAAGCCAGAAATAAAACCTCTCCTTCCCTGGAAGAACTTTGGGTGCTTTATGCAGTGATCCAGGGGCTCTTGTGCTGTGGGTGAAGGTGGCAGGGTGCAGGCTCTGGGCATAGTGCTGGGGCTGTGCATGTCCTGGCAGGGCGTGCAGCAGTGGTGGGCACTGTGGCATCCTGCCTCTGCACTCTGTGCCTGCATCCCCTGGCCCCTGGGCTTCTGTTGGTGTGTGGGTGATGGAGGACAGGAGCTGCTTTCCTGAGAGGCCATTCCCTCTCTGGAGCAGCGGCCGGGAGGGCCCACAGTGCATCCCTGCCTGTTTCCCCTGTGCCTCTCCAGCGCGAGGGATGCTCTCCCAGCCCTGCGTGGGGCCAGCCGGGCTGTGGAGGACACGAGGTGGCAGCAGCGGGCTGTGTGTGCTGAGCGGAGCCAGGCGCTGCTCACGGCCACGCCAGCATTGCCGCTCCTCGTCCCACCAGAGCCTTGGTCACCACGGCGGTGCGGGCAGGGCTGTGGCCAGGGGTGAGCAGTGGGGTGGTGCTGATGAGTGGGACACCCAGCCATGTGCCTTGGAGGGAAGAGTGGGGCACAGTTCTCTGGGGGTGTCTGGGTAGGGTTCAAACATCCAGCTGGGGTGAAGGGATGCTCAGGGGTCCTTGCCCACTCCCCTGCACTCTGGGAGCTGGGCTGGATGGAGCTGGAGGGGCTGCATTACCAGGGTGGGTGAGAGAGAGCCCTCCCCATTCCAGGCACCCTGAAATCACTGGGGTGTAGCAGGGTGCAGGCAGGACCCCTGGATTTGATGGGGCAGGACAGGGACCCTGATTTGGGGGTGAGGGCAACACCTGGGAAAGGTGTTTTGTGGGGTCCCTTCAGGGCACAAGGGCTCTGGAAGATGCCGTTTGCCCAGCTCGGGGCAGGCTGGTTCCAGGGGCCATCCAAGGAGTTGCAGTTCAGCACACCTTAATGCCAGAGGCCTCCTGATGCCATGTTCCTCCCTGACTGGTCCCATCCTGCCTGAGCTCCTTCCTCCCATCTCTGTCCTCCTCAGCAGGAATGCGCACTGCCCTTTCTGCTGCATCCGTGGGAAGTTTTGCACTGACTTAAATTCTGGTTTTCTTTCTTATTCCCCCTCTGTTATCCCAACTGCCCTGCCTTCACATTCTGCTACTATCCCAAAATAGCCTTACTGATGCTTGATATCCAATGGATGGGGCTGGGGGCCCAAACAGGACCCCATGCACCAACAGGCTCAGAATGGTGGCTTCGGACAGGGTGCCTCACAGCCTTCTTCTTTATCAAGGCTGGAGCAAAGTCCTCCCTCCAGTGACCCGTCAGCACCTTCAGATAAACCAGAGCAATAATTGCCTCAGCTCGCTACCCTTCCCTCCCAGGCAGCTGCTGCTGAGCTGGGAACTTGGTGCAGCAGCAGGAATGAGTGCATGGAAAGGAAGGAAAGAGTGAAGGAAGAAGCAACAGGGAGGGAGGGGAAAAAGCGAGGTCGAAGCGATGGTGGAATCACAGCAAAAACAGCCGGAAAAAGGAAACAGACCCTGAAAAGTCAAATAAAAATAGCAGCGAGGCGAACCCAAGTGTGCAGCACATGGGAGTGAGCGCATTTCCTTCGAGGGCAGCACCACACGCTCCCGGCTGCTCTGGGGGGGCCGCTCTGATGTGGCTCCAGCTGCCGCCACGGCCCCCCCACCACCCCCGTGCTGTGCCAGCCCCTTGGCAGCAGCTCGGCGCCCAGCCGGCCCCCTCCTTGCCCATGAGCCCTGTGTGCAAGCCCGCCCGGGCCGTGGGCTGCAGCAGAGGCTGCACACGCGTGTGAGAGCTGAGGGGATGCAAAGGGCTGGGGGGCTCGCTGGCCATACCCACACCCTCCCCTCGTGCCCTGTGCCGCCGGCGGGCTGCCCTGCCAGCTGCATCCGAGCGCTGCGCGAGCAGCGCAATCTCGGCTTCCTCCCCTCCCTGCTTGTTTTGCAATCACGGCAGGGTCCCGCTGGGACGTGGGGGTTGGTGAGGGGAGCTGCGGGGACGGGGATGGGGACAAGGATGGGGGCTGGTGCTTCTTGCCAGGACCAGTGGGTTGCATCCTGACCCAGCTTCGGGCTGAGCACGGAGGCAGCAGCAGAACCCAGTGCACCAGGACACTGTTCTGGGGGACAGTGCTGAGGCATCATAGCGGGGTACAATGCCCAGGCACTGCTGAGGGACCACACCAGGGTACCATGCCCAGTGACTGTGCCGGGGGAGCTCTGCCAGGGTCCACACAGGGATACCATGCCTGGGGACCATGCTGGGGGACAGTGGATGCTGCAGTTCCACAGAGGCATGTTTTGCCCCTTCACACCACTGAAATGCAGTTGTCCCCAAGCCATCACCATCTCGGGGTGCCAGCAGCCCCCCTGGCTGGTGACTGGGGGCCTTGCCCACATATGCTCCCTGCTTCAGTCCTCACCACCCTGGCAGCAGGGCTGGGGGTCCATCCCCTGGCAGCCCCAGTGCTGGGGGCACTGGCACACGCAGGCTGTGCCTGAGCAGAGCAGCGTTTTGTTCTCTCCCATCTCCCTGCAGCATTGTGAAGCTGCTGAAAGCCCAGATTTACAGTGTGATAAACGCTGGAGGCTCTGCGGAATATCTGACTGCTCCATCCTTTGGAGAACTGCTGGTTTGGAGGAGTGGGGAGCGCTGGGCTGCACACTCAGCGGCAGAACAGCAGGTCCAGGGGGATGGGGATGGCTGGGAGTGGGGCAGATGGAACTGTGCCACAACCCAGGTGGGTCCCAGCACTCCCAGCCATAGGTCACTGGGTGCCTGAGCCCCTCCAGGCAGCAGGAAAGCGCTGACCCCCATCATTTCTTGGCCATGTTGCTAGTTTTGAAGCATCTGCCGACCAGATTGTGCTGCAGCGTGCCGCGGTGCCCGTGCCAGGACATGCCAGCCGGGAGGCGGGGTGCGCCTGGGCCCAGCTCCGAGTGTGCTCCCTCCCCGTGCCCCCATTGCCCGCTCCCCCGCTGGGTGCCGGGGGCTGCTCGGCGGGAGCCTGCATCCTCATTCTTGCTGGGAAGGGCTGGGAGATGCTGGAGAGCAGCTCTGCCTGCTCCACTACCTCCACCAGCAAGAGGTTTGCAGCCTTGGGGTGCATATACATGTGTGTGTGAGTGCTGGGATGTCTGTACACACGTGTATATGTCTGTGCATGTATGCATGTGCATTTACGTGTGTGTGCATGTGTGCTTGGGCACACGCATGTGGTTGTGTGTGCACATTGTGTGTGGAGGGTGGGTGTGTGCATGTGATTCCATGTGTCTGCATGCATGTGCACTGGTGTGTGCATGTGATTCCTCTCCATGGCTGCTTCCCAACAGGGTGGCTGCAGCCCCTGATGCCACTGACCCCGTGCCCCCTCTTCCCTGTGCTGGAGCCAGAGCCAGCACTGGAGCCAGCAGGCCTTGGCATGGGGGCACCCAGCGGGACCGGGATGCCGGGCTCAGCGGGAGCACCAGCTCGCACGGGGACTGGATGCTGCCGATCCGGCACCGATGGTATCGCAGCTTCACGGGTGGGTTCTGGCTCTGGCAGCTCTTGACACCCAGTGGGAGCCGGGCACTGGTGAGGGGTCCAGTTGGTCCCCCCGCTCCGAGTGGGTGCGCAATGGCTCCCAGCACCATCATGGGGCACGTCCATACCGAGTTGCCAAGAAGCTGGGGGCCTGCTGGGGCTTGGCTGGGAGCCGGGGGGACCAAGCTGCCTCCCGTCCCCATGGCCCCTGGCCCCACTGCTCAGCCCACAGCATCCTGCACCGGGGCCCATTGTTCGTCCGCGCCGGGCTGCGGGGCAGGATTTCTTTGTCAGAGCTCGGCAATATTTTATTCTAACAATTAACCAAACACACCCGGGCCCCCAAGCCTGTTTGTGATTATTGGAGGGCAAATTCCCGAGCCTCGCTCCCTCTTGGTGTTGGCTCTGCCTAGGGCTGCACCGAGCGGAGGGGATGCAGCCCCTCTCCCACCCGCTCAGGGTTGGGGACCCCCAACTGTGCCGACAGCCCCCCTACTCCTGCAGTCAGTGCTGGGGGCCTCAGTGGCCTCGACCCCCTCGTGAGTCCATGAGCATCGCCCGCATTGTCTCGGCAGCAGTGGGGTCCGTGGGGGCGCAGAGGCAGCAGTGATTCATGGCAGGGGGGATGTGAATCACAGCCCTCACTCTCCGGGCAGGATGCGGCCCCGCGCTCCCAGCTTACCTCGTGCCAGCCATGGACCGCAGGCTTTGTCCTCCACAGGGTGGAAGCGGCTCACTGCCTGTGGTGGGATGGGATGGGGCTACTTCTCTTCCTGGGATGCTGGCGCAGCTTTCCCAGCTCTGGTTTTCGGGTGGGATAAGGGTGCTGTGGGCTGCGGGTGCCTCCTGCATCCTGGCTCTCTCTGAGGCTCCTCACCATGCTTGGGCTGTGTCCTCATCGCAGCACCAGTGGTAAAAAAAGCTGGTGCCTCACTTTGCAAACTCTCCTGGAGACTGAATTGCCCAGTGGAGGTCATCAAATCCGTGTAAAGCCCTTCGCTTGGGGCCAGCTTATCCCATCTCCCTGCATCCTGCTGCTGCAGTTCTACCCTCCAGGCACCTGGGATGCTGAGTTCCTGGTCTGAAGTCATGGCCTGAGCTGGCAGCCCTCTCCAGGTGTTGCCCATTGTGGGCAGAGGAGTCCAGAGCGAGAGCTGGAGCCAAGGGTCAGCATAGGCACTGTGGGTGATGCTGCCCGCTGAGAGAGAAGCAGCCAGTGCCAGTGCCCTGTGACAGCACTGCCTGGGTTAGTCAGGGGCTATTAACCATCCCAGGGGAGACACCCTGAGCAGATTGTTCCTCTGGCGGCTGCCGGGGATGGACAGATCCTGGGAGTGACTGGAGCAGAGGAGGGGGTTTGCAGCTGCAGGGTGGGAGAACAGAGGAGGGACCGGTTCTGTGGTGCTGACCTGGCTATGCTGGCATCCTCAGCAGCTGGAGCGAGGCATGGGGCAGGAGCAGGCCTGCTGATCTGGGCCGGTGATATTCCCTGGCTCTCCCTGCAGCTGCACACTCGCCAGTGCCTAAATCTGCTCCTTCAGAGCCAGGGCTCCTTCCTCAGTGGTGTTGCCTGGCCTGGGGTTCTTGGCCTGATCCTGGATCTTAAAATACAGTGAGTCATCGAAGCAGAGCCACTCGGGTGGCTGGGCCAGGCAGGGCAGCCGGAGCGTGGCCCCGGTGAGCAGCCCACCGAGCAGTGAGACACCGATGGCCACCGCCAGCCCCGCCGCCTGGCACAGCGCCTGCCTACTCGCCTCCCGGTCCCCCCACTGTTCCCCCACTACCTCACTGGCATTGCCCCCAGCAGGGGACAACTGCGAGAATTGGGACCTGGAGGTGTCCTTGGATGCCACCAGGATGGCCACGGCGCTGGCAGCAGCGCCGAGGGTGCCAGGCAAGCCGTGGAGGTTGTGGATGCCACACTGGTCCAGGAGCGCGAGCTTCCTCCCCAGGAGTGGGGTGAGGAACCTGAAGCCAAGAACACATGCCAGGGCTGAGAGGCTCCCCAGGGCAAGAGCGGCCACCGGTGGCATGGCCATGTCTGCCACCGCGCCGATGACGACGCCTCCAGCCAGGCTGCCGTTCTGCAGGTGGCCAGGGCTGAGCCTGCCGTCCCTCTCTAGCAGGCTGGAGGCCACCATGGTGGTGATGGCACCGGCACTCATGGCCAGGAGGGTGTTCAGGATGGCACGGTGCTGAGCATCGCCCGGTTGGCAGAGGACGGCCACGAAGCTGGGCCAGAAAACCCAGAGAATGAGCATCCCCACCAGGGACATGAGGTCAGAGCCGGGTGTTGGAGTCTCCTTGGGATGCAGTGGCTGCTGCCCTGCCCTGAACAGAGCCTTGGACACACCGAGGCCAAAATAGCAGGAGAAGACGTGGATTGTGATGGTGCCACCCACATCCAGGACGCCCAGACAGTTGATAATGACCCACTCACTGGCGAGGTAGACGGGGATTTCACAGGTGGCCATGATGAGCAGTTGGCAGGGGCTGGTCCTCCCCAGAACAGCCCCCACAGAGATGAGCACCGTCACGGCGGCAAACTCAGAGATGAGGAGTTTGTGGAGATCCAGCTGGACCTGGCCATGGTGGAAGTGGTGGAGCAAGCCCTGCAGCACCAGTGCCCATTGCATGGAGAAGTTGAGCAGGAGGAAGTTGTGGGTGAGGGCACTGAGCCCGTAGCGGGGCAGGAAGGTCAGCAGGAGCCCCAGCCCCACCACCAGCATCACCTGGATGTCCTGGAAGAAGGGGAAGGTGCTGTAGACCTTGTTGGCCACCTGGCTGGCATTCTCCGCCTGCGCTGATGGCTCATCATAGGTGACGAAGAGGGCAAAGAAGAGGAGCAGGGCACCTTGGAAAAGCCCCAGAAAGAGGGGCAGGAGACGGCGGGGCCGAGTGAAGGGCGATGTGGCCATCCTGGAGTGGACAGGATGGGACAGTGACCAGTGGGGTGCTGGCATGGGACAGCAGCCCAGCAGTGCTCACAGGGTGAGCTCTGCTTGCTCCTACATCGAGGGTTTTATGGCCACAGTTAATTTTTAACCACACATCTAAATTTATGTGCCAGAAGAGGAAGGTTTTACTCCTCCCTTCTTTAAACACAACACCCATAAATTAGCCATGTGCTCTTATTTGGCCGCCATAAAAGTGGACATGAGGGGCATTATGATTTTGAAGGGAAACAAAAAACCCTGCCATGGGGCAGAGAAGGGAGAAGGATGATTGGTGAGGAGCTGGCCAGGGATGGGGGTACCATGGCACTCACTCCATTTAACCTATTCCTTCCCAGGAGTGTAGACCTCTCTGCTGAAACCCCAGAGTGATGCTGGCAGCTCACACAACCCCAGCTCCCAGTCTGGCTCTGCCACATTGGCTCTGGCACTGCCACCACCCCATTCTGTGCAATGATGCACGTTTTCCTCAGGAACTGCTTGGATTCTGTGAAGTGCCATAAAGCTCTGAAATCAGGGGCGAGAAGATCATTTTCTCACAGGTTTGCATTGGCTTAAATGGCTGGAAATTCATTAACAATTAGTGCGCGAGAAAAACAAAACCCAGAGCAGCCAAGCAGCTACCCCGAAGTTTCTGGGTTGCTGCTTAGTGTGACATTTTGCCAGTGAATGTCTGGAAAAAAAAATTAAAAAAAAATATATGAGAACCACAAGAACAAAAGGCAGAAGGGTTGGTAAATATTTGTTCCAGAGAGGAGATATTTTTGTGCTGTCCCTGATCTCAACACCCCTGCCGCGGGCGCTGGCTCCGCGCCGCTCTTCGTCATTGTTACTGGAGGATGAGGCAGGCGAGGGCGCAAAATGGGAAACAATTGTTGAATAATCTGCGCGAGGCTCCTCTGCCAAACCCTCCCCGGCCATTTTTCAACCCCGAGATGCTGGAAATGGGGGCAATGTATAGGAGGAGGAGGTGCTTTGAAGGCAGTCCCTTTGGCTGGTGAGGAGGGGTTGTGTTGCATCCAGGCCATGACCAACAGCAACAGAGGGGTGGTGGGAGCAGTGGGGGTTTTGGGATGGAAGACGAGGTGTTTTGTCTGCCCCTAAATATATCCTTGCTGCATGGCTGGTGATGCTAACAGCAGTGGATGCTCCCATGGAGATCCCTCACCCAAGGAAATGTGGGCTTGGGGTCTCCACAGTGCCATATGGCTCTCTACAGCATCCTCAGCTTGCCTGGGGTTGGAATGGGATAAAATAGGATGGAATGGGATAGAATGGGATGGCCTAGTTGGCAGGATCACCTCATTTCTCCCGCCTCTGCCCGCACAGGGGCACAGCCCAGCCCACTTCCCATGGCTGCTGCTGGCTCTCACCTCCACCAAGCAGCAGGGATAAGGGATAAGGGGACACAGACAGAGCCTTCTGTACCCCTTGCTGGTATAAAAAAGGCAAAGAAAGGGCATTTCAGACCCTGACCCCTCACTTACAACCCTTCATATGCCATGCCAACCCACCCAGGCTTTCAAGATTTTCAAGTGGACAGCCTGGTGCAGTGAAACCTCTTTGGTTGACAGCGAGTGAGACACAACCCCAGGGATATGCTTGAAGCAGGTCGTGCTCCTGAGATGGAAAAGCTGGGCTACTCTTACATGGCTGAGGAAGTGTTTTGGTTCTGGCTCAGTAAGGGTTGGGGTCCTCTCTGTGTGCCAGAGGACAGGGTGCTTGCTGGTACACTAGGTGCTGCCCACTCGCTCCTCTCCTGCTGCCCACAGCATCTCAGTCCACCCTTTGCCACCTTGGTTTGGGGCTTTTTTAAGGTGAGGTTAAATAAAATGCTAAAAGAAAAAGCTATGAAACAGATTTATTAAGAAAGAGAGTGCTTGAAAGACTTCAACGTTATGGCTCAGTGCCTCCTGTGAGGAGGAGGAGGAAGATGCCAGAGGGATGTGTCCTGGAGCATCCCAGCACTGCCAGATCTGCTGGAGGGGACAAGCAACACATTAGGAGGTTTGGGGTGTAAATGCCCTCACTGGACTCTGTGCTGGGTCAGCAGATGCCAGTGGGGCACATGGGGAAGTGTTAGCACAGGGCCAGGCTCAATGTTCAGTGACGGGGTGTTTTGGGGGGTGATGTCTCCTTATCTCAGTCAGAGGGTGATAGGGAGTTGCAGACTCAGCAGAATGTTCTTGGACACATGCTCTTTTTTCACCTGGAAATCTTGCTCTGGCAGCACCTGGGGATTTGAGATGCTTCCCTGGGCTCCCAGAGGGGCAGAAGCCAATGGAGGGGGTTCCCATTACCCACAGCCCTTCACATCCCTACCAGCAGCACCCTTGGCTCTGCTACATCAACGGGGTCAACACCACCAGGCTCCTTTCATGAGGTGTTGGCTACCACCATCCCCTTTTCTTAGGAAAAGGCCATCCTATGAGCCCTTCTTCTTTCCAAAATAGATGAGGCACAAAGAGCAGTGATGCCCAAGTGCTCCCTGGACCAAAGGCCCTGCAGTAGAGAGGGGGGAAGCCCCACTGGGGCACAGATTAAAAAATAACCTTTATGGCAACCATAAAAGAAGGTCAAAATTCCAAGAGGTCGCTGGGAAAGTTAAAGTCCTCTCTGGTCCTGGGGCACCCCAGAAGGCAGCGAATGATTAACCCCATGGTGCAGGGTGTGCCTTTAGGATGCCACGGTACCCATGGGGAGAAGGTCCAGTCCCTCTGGTAACATTTTCCAGGCACGGCGAGTTTTCTTTTGGCACTGAAGGAGAAGGGATGAAGGAAGCATCTGGCGAGGGCCTGGGCAGCGGGGAGGGAGGGGAGCATTGAATTCCACCCCCCACATCCCCCTTTCACTGGGGGGGGCAGTTGTTTTATGGCAGGAGGACTGGGGAACCATTTTAGCAGGATCCACGCTGGGACTGCTGGAGGAGTTCCCCGCTGAGGGCTGGATACAAAGAAAAGCTGAATTAACCGAGGGTCATATAAGGCAACGGGATCTGACAGATCCGAGCCAATATATGCTGGCAGCAGCCAGTCCATGGCACTGTGAGAAACACTCCTGCAAATTTAACAAATCCCCATGGTCTAGAAAGTCATGTACAAGAAATTACTAATGAAGGGATCTAGTCATATCTGGATTTCCAGACGTTGGTCATGCTCCCACCGCGTTCTGCAGGCCATATAAGTACATGGATCTGAATCCCGGTTGCTGGAGACCAGGAGGATTGTTACGATCATCTTGTCTGACCTCCTGCGTCAGACGAGGGCTCCCGGCAAGGAGGGGATGCTGGGCGGTGGCGGCCGGATCCTGCAGCTGTGCCGGGCTGGGGATGGATGGAGAATCCTGAAGGAGTGCGAGGTTTGGGAATGCCACTGTGGCAATGGAGTGAGTGGATGCTCCCATCCCATGGTGATGCACTGGTACCCAGATGGGTACTGGGGACCAGCTGCTGGGCGGGAGGGAGCAGGACATCCAGCTTCATCCCTGCAGGGCAGCGCTGTGAGATGGGAAGGGACTGCTGATGCCACCCCCAGCCTTGGCATCATCTTCAGCCCATGGCTCCCTCCAGCCTGGAGCACCTCAAAATTCTGCATTCCCTAAAGATCCTGCCAGCAAGCTGAGCTCCCACAGAGCTCCAACTCTGTTCCATTCCCTCTGTAGGTCCTGCATAACCACCCGCCTGGTGCCCAAGCGAGCCGGGAGCGAGAACTGGGAGTGTTTTAAGAGCTCCGGACCAGCTGTGACCCCACCAGCCCCTGTGCCGGCTGTCACATGGCAGGCAAGGGGCCAGACCCCCCCTCCTCAACCCTTCGCAGCCAGGTCCTACCGAGACGGGGGGGGACATAAAGCTGAACAGACGTCACCTCGGCATCACGCGGTCCGAGTGGCCTTCTCCATCTTGTTAGCACATTGTGTAACACAACATGTGGAGGCGCTGGGACCGCACACGCATGCACTCCCTGACAGCCCAACCGGGGGGAAAAGAGAGAGGCAAAAAGACAAAAAAAAGAAAAAAAGAAAAACCCAAGAAAAAGAAAAAAAAAAAAGGAAGCAATTTAAGCTTTGAATCTTTCTCTTTAAAATGTTCTCATGGCTTCATTAGAATTTGCAGCCACAGAGGCTTTGAAGAGCATGGTATAAGGAGTGAAACATCTGGAAAAATTAGGATTAATGAAAACATAATTCCCAAGACTAAAGGAAAGATTAATCCTGTGTTACCACTTGTGTGTTCCACAGCTTTTCCCCAGCTCATAACGCTGAACTTATTAAATCGCCCTGAGCTGAGTTTTCCTTTTCTCTCTCCCTCCCCTATGGAGCCCAATGGAAGCAGCTGATGCCAAATGTAAGGATAACCAACTGTGCTGGGCAGCGCCAGCACAAGCGTGCCCAGCCCTGTGTCCAGGTGGGCACCCACTGCCCAGCAGCCCTGTGGATGAGGGTCTCTGGGTGGGGGTCCCATGGGGTCTGGGGGGGTCAGTGCTGGGGCAGTGGGTGCTGCACCCCATCAGGGCTGCACCTGCTCCTGCCTGGGGTCCTGAGCAAGATGGGGACTGACTGGGGGATGCTGGGGAATTAAAAGATAAATTAATGAACCCCCTGCTCTGCTGTTGGATGCTTGTCCAGGGTGAGACTGAAGTGGCTCTGAGATACTGGTGTCTCTGGGTGGCATTTCTGAAGGGGTGAGGGTGATGTGCCCTGGTGATGTGCCATTCCATACCATGCCATATTGTGCTGTGCCATACTGTGCCATGCCATACCATTCCATGCTGTGCCATGCTGTTCCATACCATGACATGCTGTGCCATTCTGTGCTATTCCATGCCATGCTGACACCACCCTCTGCTCCAGGATCCAGGCTGTAAGGAGGGTGCTGGGACACGCCTGCCCTGTGCCAACTGGCACTGCTGGGCTCTGGGGCTGTGTTACACCATGGTGCTGGAAGGAACCGAGTGGGTCTCATCGACTGTGCCAGCCCCTGCTGCAAGCAGGCTGAGTAGTCCTCTGGGGAAGATGCTCTTGGATGACAGACCCTTTGTCCCTGTAAAATTCTGTAGCAAGTCCTCTCTGTTTGGGACAGTGATGCCACCAGCAAGCACCACATGGGTGCCAATGCCGGTTTGAGGGTCACATCAGATGTTTGTCCCTGAAGCTTTGTCACTATGGATGCTAATTTGCATGAACGTATGGGACTGCGATTGGAGTGTGTCTCTCCATGGACCAAGCAGCAGCACAGCCTGTGGAAGTGTGGTGCTTCTCGGGAAGAATGAAAACAAGGAGACCTCAGTCCATTATGTCTTTACCCATTCCACTCTGTGCACAGGGAGGTGGGGCAGTGCCAACTTCACACCTAGGCTGGCTCTGCTGACCAGCCCACAACAGCAATCCCAGAAGCCCGAGCCAGCAAGTAGCTGCAGCCCCTCGGAAGGACTGGGAAGAGACAAAGGAACAGCATGAGATGAGGACAGGGAGCAGCACCCGCTCTGTGAGTCTCTGCTGGCATTTGGGTGGGCTCTTACCTGCTGGGTGCTCCCCACAACATCAGGGTGAGAGAACCAGATGTTTTCTACACCCCCTCCTTGTCCGCTGCCCCCGATGAAGCCAGGACTGCAGCTGGATGGGGCCAAAGGTGTGTTTGACCCATGCACAGGGGAAAAAATCGCTCATTTGCCCCAGGAATGGGGAAAAAGGGCTGATTTGCCCCACACATGAAGTGAGGGAGGAGGCAGCGAGCCCTGGCCACTCCCCAAGAAGGGGAGGCTCCCAAGGGGCTCAGCGGGACCCTGCTCCCTCCTTCCCACGCTGCTGGTCCCGCTCAGCTCCCGCCTGTTTTCCAGAGAGGAAACCTGGAACCTTGCTATTATTTTTTTCCTAATTTTTTTTTCTATTTTCCTTTTTCTCCCAGTGTGAGCGGCGGGGCCCAGCTGGAGGGCAGCGGTGCCGGGTGCCGGCGGGCGCCAGGTGCCGGCGGGGCGGCGCGGGAGGTGCCCGTCGGCCGCGGGCGGACAATGCCGGCGACAGCCCGCAGCGCTCCTGGCCGTATTGTGTGAGCGAGGAGGAGATGGATGAAGGTCACATCCTGCCGCTCTTCCGATGCCCGGCACCAGGAAAAAGCTGCGCTTTGTAAATATAAAAATAAACAACAAATTCTTCCCCCCCTTTACCACCTTTCCCCGCGCCCCAAAAGAAAACAACAACAGCCCCCGCAGTATCGCAGCCACCTGCTCGGGGAAGTGATTTTTCATATAGGCAGGAAACGGTGGACTAATTAAATCTGGGGTCAAGAACATAAAGGGAGTACGAAGTTTATTTAGGCGTCCTCGAGCGTGGCGGGAGAGGGATGCTCAGCAAGGCTGTGGGGGTGTGTGCCTTCGTGGGACGGCATTTTGGTGGGGCTGGGGGGGACCTGAGGGTGTTTTGGCCACAGGGTGGGTGGCAGGGCATCTTCCGCTGGCCAGCGGGTCCAGCGTGCCATGGGGGACAGTGGTGGCAGTTTTGTCCTCACCAGAGCAGGGATGCTCTGGGGGAGTCCCTGCTGTCCCCCTCCCCCTGCGGGTAGAGAAAGGAGCCCGGGGAGCGTCACGCTCAGACCTACAAGAGTGTCCCCAAGCCTTCAGCGAGATCATATGAGGTTCCTGTTTCACAAGACGGAGGATGGCATTTCCATTGTGCTCGGCGGGGATGTGTTGCAACGGGGCAGCCGCTTCCATCCTTTGTCCTCCTCCCCGCAGAGGAGGAGTCTCAGCCTCTGCCAGGGTGACCTGTCACACCCTGGCCCCCCCCAGCCACCAGATTCGGCTCCACTGGCCGCGGCAGCCCTCCTCGGCGGGTCCTGTCCGCAGGCATCGCTCCACTACCAGCACTCTCTTGCACCAAAGGTGCCTCCTTGCAGCCACCGCGCTGGGTGCCCTTGGCTGGGGAGTTCCCACTGGGTTAGGGACACTCCAGGAAGGTGATGCCCATCCCGAGCCGCTCCCAGCGCTGACTCCGGGGTGCTCCGGCTGCCTTCGCTGCCCATTGCAGGGCTCCTGCCTAATTTTCACCACCAATTAACAAACGAGAGGCTGATCCCAAGACAGCCCAACTGTGGATCCCTGGGCACTGGCAGCAGCCCCAGCTCCCCGGGATGATGCCACCACCCCAGCCCCTCTCCCTGCCCGCAGAGGGCAGCTTCCAGCTTTTAGGAAGAGCTGCAGAGACCTTTGCCTTTGGGCCGGGTGCTCCAAGCATGGATCCGCTTTCTGCTCCCCAGCTGGGGTGTGCTGAATATAAAGTACCACGCCATTGTTACGAAAAATAATTCAAACCCACCAAAAAGTCGAGCAGCAGCTGGAAGGGCAAAATCTGAGCAAGCCGAGCTGTCTGTAACCCTTTGTGGGCAGGGAAGGCAGGGCGGGCAGGGGACCAGCATCCCACATCCCGGCTCTGCCGCTGGTGCCTCGGGGGCGGAAGGGGAGGTGATGGGTTGAAAGTGTCCCAGTGCAGATTGTGTGCAGGAGAGGGAATAGTTTTCCTAGGGAAAGGGGGAAGTCGTGCCTGGGGGTTCATAAAACAGGGAGATTTTTGGACAGGTTTTAGCGATGCTGAAGAGTGCCCTTATGCCCAGATCCCTGTGAAGGATGCAAGCTGGGGGACACCCAACCTGGGGGTCGCCCATCCTTACGCCGCAGCAAGGCATCAGGCCCCTTCCATGAACACCGATGGGTCGCAAGTGCCACCCACCACGCTGAGTGGGTGTCCCCTCCGCGCCGCCAGCATCTCTCTGCCGAACACGGTACCAGGGTTGGCTTTGGGGACGAGGACGCGTCCCCAGCCGCGGGCCTCGCTCCAGCTGGGCGCTGTTTTGTAAGGACTCCTGGGCCTCTGCGGCGCAGAGATAAGCCCAAGAATTCGCCGTCAGTTCCAAATATCCCGTCCGCTTCCTCCTGCCGTCCTCGCCGCCGCTCCAGCCCGCTTGTCTCATTTCCGCAGCAGCGTGCTGGGGAGCGCTTCCTGTTTTCCCCCTGGCCCCGGGGCGGCGGCGGGGGGCTGAGGGGCGCGGGGAGGAAGGGCAGGACAATGGGCGCAGGCCGGGATGGGCAGCTGCCCGTCGCCCGGGATGGGGGTTCCTCGGTGGCCCGGGATGGGGCTGGGAGAGAGGGGGAAAGCGGGTGGCAGGTGGCAGCAGTGGGGACGTGGGTCCTCGGCTGAGCCGAGATTGCGGATGGGGTTTCTTTCCTTTCCTTTTATGATTTCTCCTTTTTTTTTTTTCCTTTAAGGGTTGTGCTGTAAATCAACCCAAGCTCCCTCCAGAGCATCCTCTCTGCACCGCCGTGGGAGTCCCCCTCCAGCTGGGCATGAGGACAGGGATGAAGCTGGGTACCACTGCTCAGTCCAGCTGTGCTGGAGCACAACCCTGGGTGGGGAGACCCTGCCCTCCATGGGGCAATGAACTGCCCCCCCAGAGCCACATTTTAGGGTCCCTCCGGTCAAACCATCCACTGCAGCCTCCCCCCTCCCCAGCTACAGCAGCATCCCCACGGGACTGCCACCTCCCAGGGGCTGTGCCTCGGCACAGGTGAATCGGATACTCCTTCTCTATCCCAAACTGCAGCCGCGGGAAAAGAAGGGTCTGCTCTGGGGCTCTGCTTGCTTGGAGCCCACCACCCTCCTGCAGCAGGTGGTAGCCCCATGTCCCCCATTTTCAGGGCTGTTGCCCCCTCGCTCCCGGGACGAGTGTGAGTGTTTACTCGGCGCCTTTCTCACCACTCGCAGCGTGGCAGGAGTTATTCAAAGGCAGGCGGAAGCGAGCGCAGCAACTGAAACAACAATGAAAAGGAAATGGAGCTTGAAAAATTCTCCGTTCATAAATCAACTGAACTGCAGGTGATCCCTGGGCAGGAGCGAGCTGAGGAAGAGACACGGCTCTACTCGGCATGGCCAGCAGCCAGGCAGACTCCAGCCCGCAGGCAGGGATGGGGGAGGCTGGGATTTCCCAGGGTGGTCCTGAGCGATGCTGAGGTTGGTGTCCATGCCCCCAGGGCTGCACATGGAGGGCTTTGGGATAGGTGGGGTGCAAGCACTGCTGGATTGATTTTTATTATATATTTTTAATACAAATCTGAGAGAGAAACGTGAAGCTGTGCTGGGTGGAGCTGAGTTTGTGGGGTCAGCATTGCACACACATGCACACTCACATGCACACACCTGCCCCCCATGCCAGAGGAACACAGCCAGCCAGGGATGTGATGGGGTGGAGGGGCTGTGCCACAGCTGTGCTACAGCCCCTTGGGGTCAGCAAAGTGGGGAGACAGGGTAATTGTGAGGACACAGGGTAATTTTGGGGAGACAAGGTAATTGTGGTACTTGAAGGGATACAGAGCAGGCCCTGGCTCTCCCTTCATGTCCATGCCTGCTTCTTTGGGGTGAAATGCAACACTTTGGAAGTGGAGAGGCCATCATGGTGTGGATGAGCATGAATCCAGTCTATGGCTGCGCCGTGGGAGACATTGGGGTTAACAGGAGATGATCCAGGGCTCTCAGCAGCATCAGGCCATGGCTCCTTGCTGGGATCTCATAAAGGCTTTTTCCTCCTTAGGAAGTAGAGCTGCCAGGCTGGGACAGGCTCCTCTGTGCTGGCAGCATCACTGCACAGGCAGGGGATGGGCATGGTTGGAAAAATCTACCCCCCTATTCCCAGTTAGGTCCTGCAGCATCTTGCCAGCCCCCCTGAGCTGAGAGCTGACCCTGGGGACACCAAAAAGAGATCATGCCTTTGGCACCAGTGGATGGCCCCAAGGACCAGGCTGGTGGCAGCGGGCTGAGCCTTACAGCGGAGGAAATGATCTGGTTGTGTTCCCCACACTGGGAAAGCCGGGAGGGATTGCATGTCCCCTTCTGTCACGATCCGTCCTCCCTCCTGTGATTTCCCTGTCATCCTGTCTTTCGACAGAGCTGGAAAACCAGGAGACCACCGTAAATAAATCCTGTGTCTTTAAGCCATTTTGTACAGTACAAGAAAATGCACTCGTTGAATTACAGCTTTTTAATCAAATACATGTAACCATGTCACTTAAAGTGCTCGCGAAAAGCAGGGAAAAAAAATCCCAACACAATTGGAAGAGCACGAGATTAAAACCAGCTGCCTGCTTACCCCCACCACAGTTAATAGTTTTTGAATGTTCTGAATGAGAGAGAAACCAGAGCCAAGCTCCACTTTCATGTCCATCTTTCTGATCAAACCCTGTCAGACGGGGGGAGCCAGGCAGCCTGGCACAGAGGCGGGGAATGCGGGAGGGCTGCTCTCCCTCCTCCTGCCACTTTGCCCATCCCCTCGGGCTTTCTCCCCATGGTGATGGGGATGTGGGAACCCCTGGTCTTTCTGCAGGCTAAGCAGCATCACCCGGCTGGGACACAGCCTGGAGATGGAAGCACAGGTTGCCCAAGCCATGTGGTGGTGAGGGATGCTGCCTTGGAATATCATCACTGTGTTGTGTGTGTCCCCTGGCCAAATTCAACCCAGATCGGCCTCTTGATGCTTCTTCCTGCACGCTGACATCACTGCTCCTACCCCATGGGTGCTGAGGTGTCGTGATACCCGCAGCATGCCTCCCTCCAAGTGTGCTGGCGTAGTCCCCCATGTCACATCCCCGTGCCCCATTCCCTTGTGGCACACACACATACCAGGACCACCTCAACGTCTACCTCCAGCCTTGCTGGCCACTGACCCCCCCGCCCCAGCACAGCCTGCCAACCACCCCGAGCTGTGCGGTTCCCCCGCAACGTGGACCAATGCTCATTAAGCATGAGGCAGAGACCACCAAATATGTCAAAACACACTTAAAATTTATTGTTTCATACCATACATTTGAGTCTCTTGAACGCCAGCCAGTGTTTCTCCCTCTCTGTGATGGGGCCTATCTGCTGTCACCGACGCTTTGCGTATATGTATAGCCTGCTTGCTTGCTGCCTATTTTTTTTCCTCCCCCTTTCTTTCTTTAAATGCAAAATACAAACAATTGATGGAAAATGTACATTTGTTCCATATGGGATGGTCGGAGTGTGGAGAGGAGCCAGGAGAGTCATTTTTAGGCAGCCTCCTCTCTCCAGCGGATGGCTGGATGGCTTCCCAGAATGGCCCAGTGCGGCCTGGCCTGACTCTCCTGATGAGCTTCAGACAGTCTGTGACGCTCCCGCGACAGTGGGGGGGACATGATTCAGTTCCCTGCAGGGCTCGATCCCCATGGGGCTGTCAAGCATAGGAGGAGGGAGAGGTTTCCACCAAAACCACTGTAGCATCTCAGAAGGGTTGAGCTTGGCTGTGCAGGAGGCAATGGGAAGACTTGCTTTAGGATTTGCACAGAAAGTTGAGTTTGTACTCCTGGTTGGGTTGGGTTAGGTAGGCTCAGTTGAGCTGGTTGGGTTGGGTTGCGTTAGGTTTGGATAGGTTGGTTGGGTCATGTGGTTAAAGTTGGTCAAGTTGGGTTAGATTGGTTGGGTTGGTTAGAACGGGTTGGGATGCCCTTGGTTGGGTTGTCTTTGGTTGAGTTGGGCTGCCTTTGGTTGGATTAGGTTGGATTGGGTTATGTTAGATTGTTCTGAGCTGAGTTCAGTTTTGCTGTTTTGTGTTGGGTAGATTGGATGGGTTGGGTTGGGTTGCGTTGTATCGGTTGTACTGGGTTGTGTTGAGTTGGGTTCTCTTGGATTGGGTTAGATGACCTCTGGAGAACACTCCCAACCCCTCCATGACCTTTTGGCCTCTGGATACATGACAACATTGCTGGCTCAGCTCAGAAGACGAGCACAAAGTGGTTCTGACAGATGTTGTGGGGCTCAGTCAGCTGAGATCCACTGGGGAGGAGAAGCCCCCAAACTCCTCTATGATTTACACAATGAAGCCCAAACCTGCCTCCCTCACAGTCCAAAGGGGACCCAGCACGGCGCCGGGTGAGCAGATGGTTGGTGTTGGGCTGGGGGCTGGGAGGCCAGGGCCTTGTGTCGGCCCTAAAGCAGAGGAAGGAATGTGAGGGCTGGTGGGGGCAATGCCGGGAGCTGTGGGGGCACAACCAAAGCTCCACAGGGGACGTAGAGACTGAACTTCACAGCAAGAGAAATGCTAAAGAGTTTCAGGCTGCACAGACTTCCCAGGGCACATTAAGGACTCCTCACTGGCTTATTTTCTTTTCCTTTGCAAAACCTGTAATATTTATGATCCCATGGCCTCTGTTCCCTGCAGGGAGCTGCCCTCCCTGCCTGTGGCAGCCGGCAGAGCTGAGCTCCGCATTCCTGCTGCCGGGAGCAGAGCTGGGAAGGGCACCCAGCCTCACCCTGTGCGTCCCTGCTGCCCGACCGCTCCGGGCACGGCGCAAAGGAAACAGAGCCTTTCCTGTCCTGCAAGGAGCACTGAGATTTCCAAACATTTCCTTTCCCAAACTGGGCTGCAAAAAAGAAAGTTGGGGAAGGTTTGGGAACTTTGCTTCTGCTCGGCCAGAAAAGGTTGTTCTGGGAACATTAGAAAACTTTCTTTGTATTTCAACCTTTTCCTTTTGGTTAACCTCCCACCACAGAGTGCTGTTACCTTTCCAAAGGCTTTGCCTCCCATCTGAAAAAAAAAAACAAACCCAAACTGGAAACATTTTTTTTTCCAATGCTCTTTTTCTCAAGTCAGGAAATGTTTTGGAGCCATTTCCTACAAACAGGTTT
>VWZF01002613.1:799847-815445 GCA_013396755.1 Sclerurus mexicanus | reverse complement strand
GAGGCGGCTCCCGGGGGTCGCGGGAAGGCGAGCCCGGGCTCAGCGGCCGGCACGGCGGCGGTGACCCATGAACAGTCGCCCCGGGGTTGCGATATCTCCTCTCGGCAGTAGTTAGACTCAGATATATTCATTCCAGCTGGACAGCACTTTGTGTCAGACCCGACCGGGTGCCGGAGAGAGAATCGGGTCCCGCCGCGTCCCACCGGGTCCAGCACCGCTCAGCAGCCGCCCCGCCGCTCGCCTCCCTCGCCTGCCTTCGGGGGACTCGGGCTCGCCTGCGTTTGCATCCCCACCTTTCTTTTTTTTTTCCTCTCTTTTTTTATTTTTTCCCCCCTTTTCCCCCCCAAAAAAAACTTTTGGGATGATGCTGGGCTGGAAGGGGCAAAATATAGCCGGGCTGGACCAATCAGCGGGGCGAGGGGAGGAGGAGGAGGAGAGGGAGAGGAGGAGGAGAAGATGAGAGGGAGGAGGAGAAGATGAGGGGGAGGAGGAGGAGGAGGAGGAAGGGGGGCGTCCCCAGGCACCAGCAGGAAGAGCCACCCTGGGAGGGCCGAGCTGGGACCGGTGGGGACGCTGCTGCCCAGTTCCCTTCCAAGGAGGAGGATTGTAGAATTCTTTTTCTTTTTCTTTTCTTTTCTTTTCTTTTCTTTTCTTTTCTTTTCTTTTCTTTTCTTTTTCCTTTCCTTTCCTTTCCTTTCCTTTCCTTTCCTTTCCTTTCCTTTCCTTTCCTTTCCTTTCCTTTCCTTTCCTTTCCTTTCCTTTCCTTTCCTTTCCTTTCCTTTCCTTTCCTTTCCTTTCCTTCTCCCTTTCTCCTCTCTATCTTTCTCATCTTCCTCTCTTTCATTTTCTGCTCCCTGCCCTGCCTTCGCCCCCCACCACCCGCCGTGCAGAGGCAGGGAAGTGTTCAGCTCTGCCTGCCAGGCTGTGTGCAGGAGCACAGGGACGCTCAGGGCTCGGCGTTTGTTTTTCCCCTGACCTATTCCATGTGTGTGTTTTGGCCAGCTTTCCCCGTCCGGGGTCGGAAGCAGCCGTGGGGTAAAGGCAGGGGCGAGCCCCCTTCCCCCGACAGTTTTCTGATGGGAATTTCAGTGCTGAGAGGGGAAACAAGCTCCTTGATTTTAAGCACCGCTCACATGAAAAGCAACATGTTTTCTAGGGACTGCTGAGGAATGGTGGGTTCACCAGCAGCCAGGTGATTGCAGCTAAAACCAGCCCCCGGAGCTGCTGGGGCTGACACAGCTGTGCCTTCGCTGATGCCTTGGGGATGGCAGTGCACCCACAGCACGCTGCCGTCGGCAGCCTCGGCACAGCAGCACGTCCCCTGTCACTGCTCTGCTCCCTTGGCTGCCATCCAGCAAGGATTTGCAGTGCCAAGTGTCAGGCTAGGTGGTCTGAAGGTCCTTCCTGCCCTTGGCACCGGGGAGTTATGAACTCCGCAAGACCCATTTGCAATCAAAGAGATCTGCTGGCTCACTGTCCCTGCGCTCTGACACCCCCCGGGCAATTGGGCTGACTCGGGAAAGATGTCCCAGCCCCGGGTACATGCCCCCATGTTCTCTGTGGCTGTGGAAATGCCCCAGACCCCAGCCTGAAATGTGAACCTCAATCTTAGGAAGACTTGGGGCACCAGGTTGCGCAAGAGCCCAGCTCCAGCCTCTCACAGCCGTGGGGTATTGCATGCCATGGTTTCTGTGTGTCTGGAAGTGATTTGGAAAAGCCGATCTGCTGTTAACCCTAAACAAAACAAAGGCCTTTAAATAAAAAAGAAAAAAATCGTGTCTCGCTTATTCTTCGGTCACCAGCCAGGAGCGACTGAGGTTTGAGGAGAGATTTCCTTCACGTTCCTGGAGCTTCTTATTAATATTTTGCAAGAGCAAATCAGCACCAGTCCATGGGAGAGCCCATACAGCTTCAAGGAGTCTCTTGTCTGCTCTCCCCCATCCAGAGGGAGCCACAGCACTGCCATGCTGGAGGAGCAGCCCCCGCCACCAGCCGGAGACAAGCCCCTGGAAGTTTTGGCTCTTTGCCTCTCCCACAGGAGCAGCAAGGTGGGTGCTGAGAGAGATGGGGGCCCTCAGGCCAGGGCCTGTGGCTGCTTGTAGGGTGAATTGAGCACCCTTTGGGGCAGTCAGTCTGGACAGCTGCTGGGGATGTCCCAGGAACATCCACCCAACAATGATCCTGGCCCTTCTCCCAGGCTTCAGCCAAGTACGTGGTGCTTTCCCTGGTCACATCCTCTCCATGGCCTCCCCCATGGCCCCAGCAGCATTCTCGGCCTCTGAATGGGCTCAGAACTGCCCCGGAGCTGGGATTGGAACCCCTGCCGGCAGCTGGCATTTGGGACGTGGTAGGGATGAGTTGCAGCAAGATGGGAGCGAGGGCAGCTCCGATTTTGCCTGCCCTGAAAATGATGCTAAGAGCTGGGGCAAACCCTCCTGGGGAAGGCAGAGCCTTGTGCTCTCCACGCTCTCTGTGCAGCTGCTCCAGGTGTGGGCCTTCTTTGTATGGGATTGCCATGGCATATTCTGCCTGTGCAGGAGCTGGGATCAGGGCAGTGCTGCTGTTGCAACAGCGTAGTTTGGGATTTCCTCTGCCCATAGAGGAAAGCCAGGCACTTTGGCCTGCAAGCACATGTGAAACCCATCCTTACACTGGGTCTGCAAAGCCAGCCTTGCAGTAGACATGCTCCTCATGCATGCATTTGCCATTGGTGCTGTATCACTAAGGAAAAAAAAGGGAAAAAATGGAAAAAAGGAAACAATGGAATGGGGGGAAGAGCCATGGTGGGAGGCATTTTTTGGAGGAGGCAAAGCCAGTTAGAAAGAGGGGGAGGGGAGCTGCGAGGGGGATGGAGCAGCATGAAAAGCATTCAAAAATGCCTGGTTGCAAAGCATACAAAAAATACCTAACCCAGCCCATGAGGGACGTGGAGGGAGTGTGCTGCCTGTCATCATGGGCAATGCCACTCTGCTTTGCTTCCCCTCCCCACAGCCAGCAAGGAAGGACTTCACTCTGAACACTGAAATCCTTCTCACCCAGCCAGGCGTGGGTGAATTTGCAGGGTCTGTGCCTGGCACAGTTTTTCTGGAAGGGAGACTGACACATAAACCCCTTCCTTTTGCCCTGCTACTCACAGGAATGCAACATGGGGTGCTGGTGACCCACTGGCTCCTCACCAGCTGCATCTGCAGCAGTGTCCAGGGAGGAAGGCCTGGACATCCCTGGGCAGAGACAGGATCAGTGCATGCCAACCGATTGACCTCTCCTGGACCTTGACCCCAGTCCAGCACACAGCTCTCAGGAGTTGTGTATTTTTTAATTTAATTATTTTTTTTCTTTCTCTCCTCATTTTTATTGAGCTGGCAGCTGGCTGACCCCACCCCGGCCCCTGGCTTCCCTTCCTAGCATCCCACACAGCCCAGCACCACACCTAGCAGAGGAAGCGTGGCGGGACGGCTCCCCAGCACAAAGGCATTTTCCCTCCCTGCCCCCAGCCTACCACTCACTCATGGTTATTCCTCCCAGGCAGGTCCAACGCCAAGCTCCCACCCACCCAAAAATAGATGTGGCACCGCCTGGTGCCAGGTGTTGGGGTTTTGGGGGCTCAAAGCAGGGCTGGTGGAGATGGCAAGAAGGGAAGAGCGAGCTTTGCCAGCTAAGCCTGATGGCTATTTCTATTGCTGATGGCTGCAGGTTGGTACAAGAGCCCCAGGCTGTGGCTGTGCAACCAAATCCAAGGGATTTTCCCCCCAAATTTGCATCCAGATAGCAGAGGTGGCAGGTGAAAGTTGGCAGGACCATGAGTCACAGCAGAAGCAAGGACAAAAATTGTGAAGGGAAAATTACTTTTTTATCCTCATTTTGAAGAGGGTTCAGGGCACATGGGGAGCAAGTGATGGGACAGGGGCAGGGACAGGATGGGTCCCCTGGCCTGGTGCCTGAGTGCAGTTCTGCAGAGCCAAGTGCCACCTTCCTTCACTCACATGGACCAGCCTCACCTCTATACATGTTCATGCTGATAATTAATCACCATGCAATTACCACCAGTGTGTGGCTAGTGCCATGGTGTGTCAGATTGAACGAACAGGAAGAGATTTGCTATTCATTATAGCTATAATTATTGTTAGGCCACACTACACATGTACCTGGAGCAGTGCAGCCAGGTGGGATGGGTGTGACCTACACCTGCACCCACTTCTTCATCCCGAAAGAGATGGGGATTCTTGGGGTGGCTGAGGAGAGTAGCGATGTTCCTCATGAAATTTGGGGGAACTTGTGCAGGGCTGCCTAGGCTGGTGGCTGCCCTGGTGCCCCAAGAGGTGCGTCTGTACCAGTAGGTCCTGCAGGCTCCCCTGGGGCTGGGGCTACTCCAGCCTTGCTGGAACAAAGGATTCCCAAAGAAAGGCGCTTCCTGGAGAGCAAAGGACTCAGGGCTGGGGCTGTGTGTGTGAGCCCTGCCGGGAGGCTGAAGTCATCCGCTGGGAAATGCTGTGTTCGCTGGAGCCTCCCTTTCTCCAGGGCCCAGCTCAGTGCCTGGTTTCCTCAGGCACAAATAGTTCAGTGGGTCAGGCAGAGCTGGAAAGAGCCGAGCAAGGCGGCCGGGGGCTGCCAGGCGCCAGCAGACACAGTTCAGCATCCGTGTTAGAAACATCCTGGCTGTAGCCATGTTCCTGTACAAGGGTGACATGTCTCCCACTGTCCCCCGCTGGGAACCAGACTCTCACCCAAGTGGGGGAGAGCAGGTGGTTGTACCAATCCCAGTCCAGGGAATGCCCGGCTCAGCTGTTTTCTCCTCATTTGCTCCTTTTTCTTGGCTTCCAGCTCCCTCTGACAAGTGAAGGGCACTGGGGACAGCAGGAAGGTGTCCTGGGCCACAGTAGCTCTCTGCCCAGGTGCTCGCTGCTGCCCTGCCCTGCTGCCAACCACACCAGCAGGTCTCTGCTGGCCACAGGAGCTGAGCCGGGAGCGTGGTGAGGATTGCATCGGCCAAGGCCGGCAATCAGACACCGCATCCAAGGAAGCAGAGAAAGTTGTCTTTATTTTCAGCCCTTTTCAATAACCAGAGGTCATCCTTGTTTATACAGGATTATAACTGGAACGACAACAGTGATACCCATTGTGCGAGCAGCAAAACCCACAGCTAACCCGAAAAAGCTGTTTGCTCCACGCAGGCACAGCTGCTGCAGCCTCCTGGGCGATGGCTAGATCCCTTGGACCTCACCAAGGTTATCCTGCATCCCCTTCCTCTGCCTTTGCCCTCCCATAGCCCCCTCTGGCACAGCACTGAGTCTCTGGTGGTGGCCCCACCAGCTCGGGGTGCCGCACTCTGTGTTTACTCCCCAGCCTGCTCTCTGTGAAAGCCGGGGTGAAGCTCTCACACCCCGAGTATGAGGAGAGCTATTGTAAATCCCACCCACGGTGCTTATGGCCAGACTAAATCCAGAGAAAGGCTTCAGCACAAGCAGAACTGAGCGTGCCGGAGCATGCAGGGCACACGCGCTGCCTGGAGACGCTTCCCTGGCAGCTGATTGCAGGAGCACTCGCTGCTTTAATACCCAGTTCCCATCACAGAGAGAGCCCAGGCTTTTAGGAAGGAAAGTCTTACACTTCTACCAACTATTTCAAGACTCTCATAAACACATTTTTGGTTGAGCATTAATGAATTACCTCAATGCAGAGCTACTCATGCCAAATACATGAATACAGAGTGTAGAAAAGCCGCTGAGAAGCAGATTTGGCTGCCATTCAGCTGCTCTGATCGGCACAATTTCTTTTCTTGATTACACCAAGAAAATGCTCCCTGCTTGTGGCACTGCATCCTCCCAGGAACAGGCAGCTGGCTGACAGTTGGGCTGTGCAGAGCCTGGGCATGCCGGGGTTATTCGTTCCTTCCATCGCTCGAGTTGGCAGAAACTGCTGCTTGCTGGTGTCTGTGCAGGAGATGCAGCCAAGAATGAGGATCCTGCTCCCTCTGCATGCTCAGGCTGGCCTGACCTCCTTTTGGGTGCCGGGGAAAGGAAAACTGCAACTAGGAGGGGTTTTGAGCCTGGATTTTTAAGGAGGTGGGCCAGGGCTGCCCATCTGTGTCCCTGCAGCCACACATGCCCACAAACACCACGGCCGGTTGCAGCTCCACCATAGCCCCTCTCCATGGATTGGTGAGCCCTCACCTACAGCTTTGGGGACTGCCAGGAGATGATGTGACCCACAGGAAAAGTGCAGCCTACCCTTTGTAGACACTTTTCTCACTAGGGCTCTGATTGTGGGTTCCCGACCTCTGCACCTCACCAGGTGTCTGCTAATCCCTTGATCCTCAAGCACCATTCGACTGGAAGCACCATGGATAGCCATTATGGAAGAGGATGCCACTTTTGAGCAGGGGAGAGGAGCAAAATGAAGGAAAGCAACAGAGCGATTACACCTCAGCTGTGTGTCTCAGTCCTCAAGAGCTCTCAGGAAGGACTGAGTTGGTTATTGCCTTTCTGCTCCCTAAAATGAAGCTCTAGCAGCAGGTGAGCAGGGGTGAGGGAGTGACTGGTGACACCCTTGTGAGCATCAGGCCCCCCAGGTGGCAGCAGGAAGGTCACCCATTCTCTCTCTTGCCAGGAAGGCTGATGCAGCAGCACAGGACATCTCCATCTGGGAAAGGTTTGCTGTTCTCAGGAGTTGCTGTGGCTCCTGACATGGTTTAACTTAGCGTTGAGGCATTACCTCACCGGGCAGCTGCAGATGGCAGATGACTGCTGGCTGCACTGTACTTCCCTCTCCCTTCTCCTCACTGCTCTCTCTCCTCTCCCCTCTTCCTGCTTTGTCTGCAGGCCCCAACCCAAGGTTTTTTGCTCAGGTTTTCCACACACTTGCTGGTTTGCTCACAGGATCCTGGGAAGGTTGTTGCCTTGTTTCTGAGCATCACCATAGCCAGACCTGGAGGAAGAGGAGCCCTTTGAAGCATCCCTGGAGGAAGGGGTGCCCTTTGCAGCATCCCTGGAAGTGAAAACTTTGCCAAAGCTTGCAGCCCACTCCGTTGCACACAGGATCTCGTGACCACCTTTGTGCTTCACCGAGGCTTTCACCACCCAGCAGAAAAGAGAGGATGTTGCTGAGAGAACCTTGCCTTCACATAGACAGGGAAACACAAGTGAAAGAGAGGAGTTTTGGCTCAGAGCAGGGTAGGTGCTGCAGTGGCTTTGTACCTCAGTTTCCCCATGTGCTGTGCAGGGCATGGGGCATCTCCTTGGGCCCAGACTCTCCTCAGACCCTCTAGAGACAACAATCTCCCTATCAAAGGCAGGATATACCAGGATAATTTTGATAGAGTGCTTCTATCCTGTAAAAGCATGATAATAATAATTGTAATAATAATACTAAGAATAAATCATAATTACAATAATTATACTAAGAATAAAAAGAATGACCTGAAAGTTTTGCCAGCAGAGGAACAACTTTTGCTGTTTGGTGCTGCACTGGGGACATTAAAGGAAGGGAAACAGAACGTACTGCATTTGCAGCTCAAAACTCCAAGAACTGTGACATCCCCCCCATAAACTGGACTAAAAATGAGATTTAAAACATTGCCAGAGGCAGCATTGCTTTCATTACTTTCTGATTTCAGAGCATCCTTTGCGCTGCATCTTTGGAAAGCGGCAGTGAAATCCCCCAGCAGCAGAGCTCAGGGGTGCTGAGAGCAGTCAGGGAGGGGTTCGGCGCAGGGATGCAGGGTGGGATGAGGAGCATGGTGTGGACCCCCAAGGCTGTGCCGATGCCGGGGATCCTGTGGCTGGTGGAGCGCAGGGGGCTGGGGCAGGAGGGAGACTGCAGGGAAGGGCTCCAAGGGAAAGGCTTTGTTCACGGGCCAGCCGGGAGCGTGCGAGGGCCTCCGGGCTCCAGCGTTTCTCCTCCACTTTGCTCCTGCTGTGCGTGGGAGCCGGGCCAAGGTGGAGCACGGCGGGGAGGAGCGGGTCCCTGAGGAAGGCAGGGGACAGGGGACGGCCGTGCATTTGGCCCTTAAATTGCCTGGGAAAGCAGCTCTGTCTTTCCATCTCCCCCCAGGGCTCTTCCCTCACTCAAGCTGAGGCTGTTTCCCAGGCTGCTTGCCCTGAACACCTCCACCTCTGCCCTTTGCCAACGATCCCTCTTCTTGGCCTGTGGAGTCTCCCTCTGATCTGCAAGTGCTCGGAGAGGATAAGGAAAAGCTCACGACAGAATGGCCCTTCGTGGAGCTCTCAAGCTGGAGAAATAAGGTTAAAGGCTCTTATCTGATGGAACTGCAGCCTTGCCAAAGCCTGTTGCTATCAGCTCAGGACACATGTGCTATTGGCAAAGCTTCGGGGACACAATAATACAAACAGTTTTCATTGTCGAGTCAACAATGATGGGAGAAGGAGCCTGGTGCTATTACCGGTATAAAAGGCACTGTAGGAAAGCTCAGGACAGGAGGATGCAGTCAGGATCAACAGAAGGGTTTAGCAGATTACAGTTATATTTGTATTCGGGAAGGAGAAACCTTCCATCCCCAGTGGGCTGGAGCCAGAAGGATGGAGCCAGCAGTGGGGGTTTAAGCTGCAAGGAAAAGCTCTTAGAGCAGCACTGGAAGCAGCTGCAGCAAAATGCTGATGGCAGCGGGTTTGGACAAGGGCAGGTTTGCAGTGCATCAGCCCAAGGTTGTGCTCTGCTCGTGAGGAGTCACCCGGGAAAAACTCACGGGTCCGAGGCAAGGGAGCCTGTGCAGCGACAGCCTGAGGCTTGCAGGCTCCTCCACATTTTCACTGCGAAGTCTGTATATTTGGAAAAACCCACCGCACGGTGTGCAGAGTGGATGGGTGACGCAGCACACGCTGCACCCAGACCCTGCTTGGGTGAGGATGGTGGGGAGAAGGTCGCTGCCTCCACAGGGTTGGTGCATGGGGGCTGTGCTCTTCACAAGAGGAACCATCCTTCCAACACCCATGTTGTTTCCCCCCACATTCTTCCTCCTCAGCATTCTTGGCCAGTATAAACAGGGGATTTTTGGAGAATATACACTCCTGGTTTGGATTGAATCTGTGGGACGATGAGAGGGATAATGCTCATGGGGCTGTCACATGCCTGCAGCTCTGCATGCCCCAGCCCTGGTGATGTGCTATGCCCCTGGGACCAAGGCAAGGTTCTGGCCTGTGATTCCACACACTGGCAGGGACACAGGGAGGGTGCTTAAGGAATATAGGACCCAAAGTGCAAGATGCAAGTTGGAAGGTCGCCAGCCACACAGCTCACAGAGGTCAGGGAAGGTGTGGGAAGCAGATGGAGCATCGGGACCAAGGTGTGATGCCATTCTGTACCCTCAGATATGGATGGTGAGGTGATGGGGAGCATCACCTCCCTTGTGCCCATGGCAGTGAGCAAGAGAATGCAGGTTTGCCAGCTGTCGTGTCATGGTGGCAGAAGGCAAGCATATATATATATATAAATCAGATATATCAGGCACAAAAGCCTCCACACCGTGGGGGGCTGTGGGAGGCTGAAAAGCCGGACAGGAGGTCAGGAAATTATTGGCTAATGTCAGGGACCGAGTGGGGCCAGGGTGGCCATTCCCACCAGGAGAAATGATGTCAGGCAGTGGCCGGGGCCAGAAGGCAGGAAGCCCGATGCAGCCAGTGAGTCTGTCCTCCTTGGACTTCCCCATATGTTTTCATGAACAATGCATCCCGTGTAAGGGATGCCATGAGGCTGGTCCTCCAGCACTGGGGACACTGCTGTGCCCTGCCAGGTACTGCTCCCCATCCATGTGGGCTGCAGGATGGTGCTGGTGCTGCACCTTTTGCATGGGGATTTGGCATATCTGCTGCATCACTGTGAGGTCTGGAGGTTGTAGCTCTGCTGCTGTGCCCCTGCCTGCACAGGTAGGGCTGCTACTGCACCTCCCTGGACGGCATATTTGGCCTCATGTGCCAGCAGACAGGCTGGTGAGAGCCTTGGAGAAAGGATGGCCATGCCAGCTTACGGTCCTCTCCCACTCCCAGCTCAGCTGGGGCAGGGTAAATACCTGCCTCAAGCATCCAGTTGTGACTGCCTGAGTGTCCAGATATTCCATCTGGAAGAGGCAATAGCAATTACTCCAGTGTGATGAGGAAAGGCTCCGGCAGACTGAGTCACTTAGGGGTATTGTGAGATGTGGAAAAGCCTCTCCAGGATGGGGGTCCACAGTGGGGTGAGGAGCTCCCAGAGCCTTCTCTCTACCCTCCAAGCTGAGGCATTTGGGTCTTGGTTTTTTCCTCCTGACCCCTTTGTGAACCCAGCAGGCATTAGGAATGGGCAGGGTGACAGCACCCAAGCCAGGGGCTGCAAACAGGGTGGCTGGGACGGGGAGAGACACCTGGTAATGAACACCCAGAGGGAGAGGTACTTCCTGAGGATGGCCAGCTCATGGGTGGCCACAAGGACTCCAGCTTGGCCTCTCCCTCCACCGCACCCAGCACAACCTTGTTTTCGCAGAGGTGCCTCCGCGCCAAGGGCGCAACAGGCTGCGTTTGCCAGCGGCTGGCAGCGATGTCCGTGCTGGTGCCGACAGGCCGGCTGGCATGTTTTCCTCCAGGGAGGTTTTAGCAGGAGGCTGTGCATTTCTGGGAATTGTGTCGGGTAGGGAAGGAGGTTATTGTTCGAGCTGCAAGTGTGCGGCGCGCTGATGAGATCAAGGCTCGGTGCTCGGCGGTGGGGCATCGGAGCCGCTGCAGTGCCGCTGATGGGGCGATAAGCAGGAGAACGCTCTTATCTGTGCTCCCATCGCTGCGGGGAGCAGAGGGCACCACCGCGGAGACCTGGCTCTGCGGGGCCCTGCTGTCCAGATGGCACAGGGCAAAGGGGAGTCCAGGGGGCTTCAAAGGGAGCAATGAAGGCACTGAGGCAGGGGCATGATGCCTTCGCCCTCTGGCACACCACCAGACTGCAGCTGAATCACCACGGCCCTTGTCCTTTGGCAAAGCAGCTCAGGGGGAGCATTTCAGACAAAAGACTTTAGACCTCCTCTCTGAGCCTATCTTTCTTCTTCTCTGCCAGTCAAACCCAGTCTACAGCCCCTCTTAGGTCTTGACCCCAGTCAATGCTCTGCCTTGTGCTTGCTCCTTTGCAGATAGGACACAGGTCCCATTGATGCCAAACTCTGTGGGAGAGAGTTTCAGACCTCTGCTTGCACAAGTGCTGAGAGGAAGAGGATGGGGAGTTTGAGCCCTTTGCAGTCCTTTGCTGCAGGTGAGTTGAGAGGTGCTCATGTTAGTCCATGAGCAGCCAACCATCCTCCTCAGGATGCCTTCTTCCATACGTTGTGGCTTTTGACACAGAGAAAGTCATGGGATCCTGAGGAGGACAGACCTGCTGCCAGGGAGGGGCACCGCCATCCGGAGAGACTGCCTGGGTCTGGAGATTGCGCGGGGGAGCAGGGACAGCATAGGAAACGCTACATGGGAAAGCCCTGTGTGGGAGCCCAGGAGCCCCTGCCTTCCCACAGCAGACTTATCAAGGCACCAGTTCAGAGTGGTGCTTTCCATGGGCCAAAAGGGAAGTGCATACACACCAGACTTCTCGGGGTCAAGGATGCTGGGCAAGCAGCAAGCCGAGAGGCTGCAGGGGGCAAGGGAGGGAACTGGGGCGTGGGGAGGGAGACACAAATAGCAAAATGAATGGCTTGAACTTCCTATGTTTTATGGAGGCGAATAAAAGAAGACAGAGAGGGGGAGAAAGGAGATCTGAGTGCCTGCACACGCTCTCACACTCACACAGGCCACCCCAGACCCCAGAGTCCACTGGTGGCCGGTGTGGTGTGGCAGCCTGCACCCAGTTGGCTGGCACAGCTCGGGGCCAGCTATTTGTCTGGCCCAGTGTCCCCTGAGGGCACCTCACAAAGCGTGACAGGCTGCTGCTTACCATTTACTTCTCTCCCTGTCATTATTATTTTGAACAGCAGCCAGTATAATTAAAATCATTAGGAGGAAGATGTTTAGGGAATATCCAAAGTGTCTGTGAAGAGGATCTGCAAAGCTGGAGGTCCAAACTCCACCCTGGCACTCGTGATGAGCAGGACCCAAGGGAGCCATCATTTCCTCCGTGTCCTCCCTTCCATGCTCCCTCTTTTGCAGGGTGGCAGAGGCTGGGCTACCACACAGGGTGGTCCTGGCCATGTTCCCCACTGCAGCTGCTGCCCACTGTAGCCAAATCCTGCAGCCTTTCCTGGTGCAGGACCTGTACCAGAAGGTCCAGATGGCAGTGTCCCCAGGCATAGGCTGCTCACCAGCAGCTCCAGCACAGATACGGTGGGAGGCTGTGGGGAGTGGAGGACATGGAGCCTCTGTGGGCTGCTCCTCCAGAGTGGCATGGATGGATTCTCCAATATCTTCTGGGAACCATGATGTTTTCCATTGCATTAGGAGGGCCTGTGCCACAAGGCAAGGTGTGGAGAGGTCCTTTGGCTCCTCAAAGGAGAAAGTAGGATGGTCTGCAAGATAGAAAGGCAAGACACTACTTGCACCAAATTAGCCAGATTTCCTAAGTGTTTGTATGGAGGATTTTGGCCTCCAGGGTCAAATGTCCCCAGTGCCAGTGCTAGGAGACTAAGAACGTCAAACAGCTGCAGAAAGGAGGAGGGGAAAAGGCAGATCTCTGCCTCCATTCTGGGGCTGGCACAAGTGAATGGTTAGAGGATTAGAGCTAGGAGTCCTCTGCTGCTGCCAAAGGAGACTCACGAGGGTGAAAAGAAGGGAAGATGTATCAAAACCTTGCCCCCAAAGTAAGTGCTGCTCTGGCAAAGCCTATGGCAGCTGCTCCTATCTCCTGGCTCGAGGTCTACCAGCTACTGGCTGTCTGTTGTTCCCTGGATGAGGTCATTCACTGCTAGGACAGAGTCCAGTGGGTCACCCAAGGACAACCAGTCCTTTGAGTGGTGACTCCAAGGCTGAGGTCCTGGAGGTGTGGGCACCCCTGAATTTAGGGGGTGTCTCAGAGCAGAGCTTCCATGAGGGTTTCATGGATGATGGGGTGGATGGACAAGGCTAAGTCCAAGAGGGCCTCTCACCTTTGCCTTACCAAAAGTGGACAAGACCAAGCCTCCAGTGTTTGGGAGCAGACAAAGCTTGGAGTTTGGTGGCTGATGTCCAAATGAATGATGGTGACTTGAACTTACTGGGGATAGTGAAAGCAAGGAATGCTCATCTAACTTGATCCAGCCCCTTCACTGCAAACAAATCATCTGAGAATCACTTGGGAAATACTGTAGCCCAGTGGGAAAATCAGGTGAGATTTTGTGGGGTTTTATTTTGCAGAAAACTTCTCCTGGCCCCACCAGCTCTGCCTGCGGAGGGCAGCTGCCAGCAAGGCACCATGTGTAGAGACTTTCAGGATGCCTCTTGGTGTGCAGGGGTCAGCAAAAGCCCCCTCCCAGCCTCTCCCCAGAGCTCCACTTCAGCGATGGGCTTGCCCCTGCTCTGTTTTTAGCACATTCAAGTAGCTGCCTTCACAAGAGGTAAAAAAAAGTTCATGGATCCGCTGACAGATCAGCCCATGCGGGAATTTCTTTGGGAATTCCTGCAATAGCAGGTTGGCTCCCGCGGAGGTGGAGTTTCCTCTGGATCTACCTCCACCCAGGCTTGTGGAGCGCTCCGGCCACCGGCTCCACGCTCGGGGGGCTGGGCTGAGCGACGCCACTGCTGAGCCCCAGTCAAGGTCAGCCAGAAACCCTCCCTGCTCTGTAAAACGCCTGTCCTGTTAACCCTTGGGAAGAGCGGAGCCGCAGCGTTGGGCTGCAGAGCTGGCCCATGCCCATGGTGTGCAGGGCCCAGGGACATGCCCAGCAGGCAGATGGGGCCGCAGGCGTGAGGATTTCATGCCATTCTGGTCCTCAGGGACCCGCTGCCAACCTGGCAGTGGTGGGGCCTGGGTGAGGCCGGTTGCCACGGCGGGAGGCCAGCGCTGGCGGGGCGATGGGTTCCCGCTCGGAGGCCGGGAGCAATGGGGTGACGGCACTCGGCATCAGTGACTGTGCACTCTGGAATCCGAGACACGTCCCGGGCCATACTTGTGGTCAGGAACCATCTTTGCATTGCAGTGTTACAAACCACATTCACAGTGGCAGCAGTGCCGCTTGAGCGTGTCTCTGACGCCAAGGACCGGCGTGACCCGACCCCACACACGGGGCAGGCATCTGCCCGCTTCCAAGGAGCTCCAGAAGGTCCCCTTGTTGGGACTTGTTTCCTCCTCCCTCATAGAAGTGGGCCTCTCCAAAATGGCACCCCCTCGCTCCCCAGTCAGACCCTGACAAGGGTTGGAGGCTTTCCAGATGCTGCAGAGGCTCCAGACAGTGGGTTGGAGGGAACTTGCATTGACAAACCTGGGGCCAAGTCAAGAAGTTTTGAGGTAGCTCAAAGCGTCATGCCAGGGAGAGGGTCTGGAGCTCAGGTTTGGGCTGGAGACACCTCTGCTGTTTTTGGGATGAACAGAAATGTCTCACACATCCAGGGAGCAGCTCTTGCACGAGATGATCCCAGAGGTCTGTCCAGCTCCATGCAAGCTGCCATACAGAACAGCAAGCTGGCAGCTGTAGGTACCCAATGGGCAGATTTGGGGGACAGCCACCCAGAAGAGCTTTAGCACGGATCTGTTCAGTACTTCCCTCTCTGGAAACATTCAAAACCCACCTGGGTGAGTTCTTGTGTCACTCGCCCTGCCTTGGACTGGATGATCTCCAGGGGTGCCTTCCAACCCTACGGATTCTGTGATTTTGCCCTCCGTGACTCAGCTGCGCCAGGACAGAACACGGTCAGAGCGGAGTGCTGGGAATTCTGGTTCCCAGGATGTAAGTGTGCAGCCCGAGGCCACACGGAGCACATCCCCGTGCTCCCGCATGATCCGCAGCCCCGCCGGGGCAGGACGGGGCCGCTCCTGACCAGCACAGCCAGGGCCCTCTCCGGAACATCGCTGCTTGGCGAGGGCTCTGAAGGCAGGAGGAGGCATGGAAGTTCTCCCTCTGCCAGGAGCTGGCTGGAGAGAGGCACAGCGCCCAGCAGCAGCCCCCGGGGGATGCGCTGCCCTCGCACAGTGTACGAGTGCCATCTACAGGGGGGTCCAGCCCGGGGCCCGCAACCCGCCCGGCCCCTCCTCGCCCCGCCAGCCCCAGTGGTCAGCGGTGTCCAGTTCGAGGGCTGTGCGGGGGCCAGGACGCGGATCATCCGGACAGCGGGGCCGGCCCGGCCACGGGTGATTGTCACGGCATCGTACAGTGGTTTGGGTTGGAAAGGGTCATCTCGTTCCACCCACTCCCCCTCCACCACGGGCAGGGACACCTCCCACTATCCCAGGTTGCTCCAAGCCCTGTCCAGCCAGCCCTTGGACGCTCCCAGGGATGGGGCAGCCACAGCTTCTCTGGGTAACCTGTGCCAGAGCCTCATTGCCCTCACAGCGAGAATTTCTTCCCAATATCCCGTCTGTCCCTGCCCTCNCCGGCCGCAGCTCCCCCCGCCCGGGCCCCCGTCCGGCCCCCGGCCCCGGGGAGCGGCGCGATGGGCGGGGAGGACGAGATCGTGCGCATCGCCAGGCGCCTGGACAAGATGGTGGCCAAGAAGAACGCGGTGAGTGGCGG
>VWZF01002613.1:748045-799734 GCA_013396755.1 Sclerurus mexicanus | reverse complement strand
GAGCCTTCTCCTCTCCAGGCTGAACAGCCCGGCTCCCCCACCCGTCCCCACAGCAGAGATGCCCCAGCGCTCGGGGTATCTCCGCGGCCCCCCCGGCCCCGCTCCCGGAGCTCGGGGCGGGCTGTGCCCCCGCTGNGGTGCCCGTAGTGAGGGGCCTCCCCCTCCTCAGCCCTGTTTTGGGGTCTCTCTCGCGGTGCCGCCCCCGCCCCTGTCGCTCTGGAGCACACTGCCCCCGTCAGGGTGGGCATCCCCCCCGGGCCGCGCCGCCGCTCCCTCCGCCACCCGCTGCGGGGGCGTGGGATCCACCCACTGCCCGGCACCGCGGGGCAGCTCCCTGTTCCCCCGGTGGTGCTGTGGCAATCTCCCGTCTCCACACTGAGCCCCCCTCCCCAGGCCTCACACACCCCCTGCCCCGCAGCTCAGCACCCCGAGGCTCACCCTCTGCTCCTGCAGGGTGTTCTCCTCCCGGGGAGCATCCTCAACCCTCCTCTCCTGTTCCTTTGGGAGCCCTTGGAGAGGGGCATCTTACCCCAGCGCTGGCCTGGGGCTCCAGTGTGCCCCCAGGGAAGGCCCCAGTGCGGATGGATTTGTTTCCTGCATCCCCATCCCATGGCAGCACCGCTTCTGCTCTCTCTTGCGGCCGCCGGAGCGTGGAGGGCTGGCCAAGCTGCTGTCTGCAGCAGGGGGGTCTCACAGGGCGAGCTGTGCCCGGTGTGACTGCCTGGGGGGCCAGCAGCCAGTGTTTCCGTGCGTGATGGGGTTTATCAGTGCTCGTGGGAGCAGGAGCAGCGCCGTGCAAGTGCTAAGGCAGCAAGATGACAAGGGTTTGTGACAGAGGTAGGTTGTACGTCTGGATTTGGGTGGGGGAGAGGGATTTGTGGGCCAGGGAGGGCTGCGGTGAGTGGGAGATGATGGGCGAGGAGGGGACGGGATTAGAGGGATGTGGTGTTCGTGTGGTGGGATGCTCGGTGCTGCTATCACATGAACTTTTGGGTGCTGGACTGGCCCTGCCAGCCGTGGGTCGGGTGAGCGCTGTCACTTGGCTCTCTGCTGTAACAACTCAGGGAAGTGTGTTTGGGCTTAAAGCACAGCTTGTGATGTTTGTTCTTGTTGGCGACAGGCTTTCAGCACCGGTGCTGAAATAGGAAAGGGACAACTTTGCGGAGTTTGCTTCCAGGTTCATTGGGAAAGAGGCAGCTTCTTACCCGAGGAGTATGCAGTGTTTCCTCTTGGCTCGCGTTTGAGATGGTGCTGAACCACAGCGCGTTTGTTCTGTGTTGGCTAATCTGAGAACTCTTCCTGCAGGACGGTTTCCTGGCGTACCTGTTTGTTGCTCTAGTTTTTGCATGGAGCCTCATTTGCTGCCGTTGTGCCAAGACATTTCTGATAATGGAGACAGGAATCACCTGGTCAGTTTTTGTGTTCAGGGCTGGATGTAATGGAACGCAAAGGTGTGAAACTGCCTGAGGGGGAAGTTGGTCGTTCTGGGTATGGTAACCTGTGGTTTATGCTGGTGTGAGTTGCTTGTGTGCACGCTGAAAGCTTTGACTCTGCTTCGATTTTGGCGTCTGTTCTGTAGGATGGATTGCAGCTGGATTGCTTCCTGGGATAAATCGGAAATGGCCCTTCTGCATAGGCAGGACGGGATCTGAGGACAGGACTGTCAGTGCAGGCGGCTTTGATTCCCTACAATCGTGGGCTGTGCAGACTTTTTGCTGCTTGAAGTGTTCTGTGTTGTAAATGAGCTGCTAAATGTGAACACTGGAAGCCTTGTTTGAGGAAGGGGGTTGGGAGGAAAGAGCCAGCTGAATGGAGGCAGGCGTATGCCAGGCTGGGATCTGCTGGAGGGAGACTAGTGACTTCTAATTCTCTGAGTAACTACCAATTTTAGGTATGTACAGATTCCTAGTGAAATTTTTTTCTGGACCTGGGTTCTGAGATGCAGAGATGACATAAGGAACAATTTTCAAGTGACCAGCTCTTCAGCATCACAACTTAATGGCTTTGCTCCTGGTATCAGCTCTTGTCCTGAGCAGAATGGGGTATTAATATAAAAACTGGGAAACAGCTATATGAAGCGTCATGCTGTAGAAGGGGGATCCTTTTAGCTCTGTCTCTGGACAGCAATTCTGAGCTTTAGGTGGGTGACTGAAGCTCTTGCAACTATGCTAAATTTTTATTGTGAGTTAATATCCTTTATCAGGGCCTCAAAAATAGTGAGTTTGAAAGTAGGACTACTCCTGCCAGCCAAGTGGTTTGCTGAGGGGACAGTTGTGCTTCAGAGTGTGTTTCTCAGGTGTTAAAAATGTTAAGCTTGCCAGGTTAAGGGTAATTAACTCATGCGGCAGTTGTACCATGCACTAGCAAAGACCTGTAGCACTCCAGCGCTCTTCTGTTTTGCCCATTCCAATAATTTAGGTGCTTTCAGGTTGTAGGATGTACTGTCTGTCCAGAGCAGCTATCCCAGCAGGAAGCTTGCTGGTGTTTCAGGGAATGCTTGTTGCTGTTTTTCTGTTTGAATTCAGCTTTCTCGGTCTGTTCCCAAGCTACTGCATTTCTCTACTAGGCACTGAGGCACTCATTCTGTTTCTCTTTTCCTTTCCAGGAAGGTGCAATGGATTTACTGAAAGAACTGAAAAGTATGCCTATGACTTTGGATTTGCTGCAGGTGAGTTGCACAGGTAGGGTAAAAAGCTGAAGTCTGCATCTGGATGAGTTCAACATGTTGTCTAAACTTAATAAATTTCCTCACACTTTTTTCCTCATGCAAAGCATCAAAATAAACATTAAATCCAAGAAAATAGTGCTGAATTTGGGGTTTGGGTTGGCAGTTAAATAGCTCTGGGTCATCGTGTTCTGCCTGAAACTTGCCCACAGGTAATGAGACAAATGTGGGTGACTGCTCAAATCTTGTTTTTATGCTGCAAAAAGAGGAAATACTAGATTAAAGTAGCAAACAAAGTGCAGTCCTGGGAGGAGTTCAGATCTTTGTAATGGTGATATTCAGAACACTAGGGAGGTGTGAACAGAATTACAGTTTGGAGGCTAAGATGCATTGTGGAATTTTCCACTCTAAGATTGAATGTCACTTAGAGGTGTGCGGGGAAGGGATTTTTGGATGATTGCATGCCTCTTCTGATCAGTTTGAGGAAGCTGGAAAGTGTCATCTCGCTCTTCCTAAGTTGTAAGGATTGTAGAATCATTCTGCAAGTCCTTGGGTACTCGTATCTTGGTCATCACTCTGACTTGGTCATGGTTATTTCAGATTTCAGTTAGAAACAAATAACGAATCTGTTCTGGAGTGATTCATGTGAGTGTTCACTTGCAGTCTACCCGCATTGGGATGTCAGTAAATGCACTGAGGAAGCAGAGCACAGATGAAGAAGTGATATCGCTTGCCAAATCCCTCATCAAATCTTGGAAGAAACTTCTAGGTAAGGAAAACAGCATGTTCCTGTCATATTCAGCTTGTGAAGGAGCTGGCTTCAGCAGGAGGCTGGGTTTCTCGAAAGAGCTTATCTGCTGATACGACTAAAACATGCTAGCAAATCAGCCTTTACAATTCCACCCTCATGTCTTTCAAGTTTTATGTCATATGCATCCTTCTGGATTTAGCTCCTGTTTAGCTAGCCCGTCCTTGGAAGAGCATTGAAAGCTTCAGGATTATTAACGTGTACCTGTCCATATAATAATTAGCAGTGTTATTTGTAGGAACAGTATCTGCTCTCTGAGCCCTCCGACCCCACTTTTACTCTGTGTGGCATTAACACTGTGTGTGCTGTCAGCCTTGTGCAACAGCTTGGAAAGGGAATGCTGGAAAGCATTTTGGGTGATGAGTTGGAAAAGGTTTAATAACCTTAGTTTAATAACTTGTAGATAAATTCACATGCACTGTGTCCAGCTGCAGAGGCTTTCACAGTGTTGGGCTCCCTGTTCCTTGCTGGGCTGGATGAGCATTACAAGCACTGTTTTGCTGTCCTGACTGGACTGTCACCTCTGCATTAGGTTGGGTGTGTATTAGGCAGTTTACCTCTGGGTCAGACTTGTCTACAGTGTCATGACAGTCCACTCCAGGGTTGTGCTGTTGACTTTCAGCAGCACTTGGGAATCAAGAGAAACTGTAAACCCAGATGGACCAGCCCCTACTGGCTCTTCAGGAGGTGTTGGCTGGAAATGCTGCTTTTAATGGTGCTTGAGAGAACTTGATCTAATCCCTGCTGAGCAGCCAGTGTATCTCTGAAAGAAACTTTTGTGATGAGGCATGTCTTGTGAGGAGGCTTATCTCCCAGGCAGGGAAGGTGATTGCTCTCTCATTTGGTGAGGAAAGCTTTTGTCTGAATTAGTTTCTACTTAGAGGCAAGAAAAGGGTCTGTTGGAAACCAGGGAAGGCCATAACAGCATTCTTTCTCCTGATTCTTTTTGGAGAATAATAACTTGCCTCAGGGCAACACTGGGTAATGTGAAGGCACTGATGAATGTATGCAGGTCTGTAGCATAAAGATCAGTTCTGAATCCATTCCTCTTCTTTTGAATGTAGATGCTTCTGAGGAAAAAGGTGAGGAGAAAAAGAAAAACCTGTCCTTGCCAACATCTTCCTCCAAGGAGACTGGTAACTCAAGAGACCAGAGGTAATGCTTTACTTTAACCTAAGATGACACTGTTACAGAATTAAAATTTTATTAAGGCACCATACTTTAATTTTTATTTTTAAATGGCTGAGTTGGGGATTTTGTGTAGTGAAATTCCTGATCAGAGATGCTGGAAGTGTTTCTTCTTCAGGGTTGATCTGTGTGATGTTATTAATAAACTGTAATGCAGAAATTTACATCTACAAAATACAATGGCTTTAGTGAGTTTTTAAATTGTATTTACATCTTTTTTTTTTTTTTACTCTTGGTTATATGTTGTTTGTTCTACCAGTAAAACATTCTGTTCATTTTTATGTTGCATTTTTTTATGTTTTTGCTTATTTCCTAACTTTGAACTCCTTAGAATGAAGATTATTTTTGACCTTTACAGTCCTCAAGTGATGGATGGGATTGACTGATGCATTATGATAGTAAAACTGCAATTTCTTTGTCCTTGAAAAATCCCAGAAGTCCCCTTTTCCCTGTAGGCTGATGGCCCCCAGCTGGCAAGTCTGCTGCAGACTTGCTCCTTGCCATGCCTTGAATGCTGCATCCTGTTTCCACTGCCTATGACTGCAGTTGTTGAGTGGAGACAGTGATCAAAGGGGAAGGGGAAAATGGGATTTAAAGCTTTATTCCAGAGACCTCTCTCAGCCTTAGATCCCAGGAGGGTGTGTGCTTCATAGATTTGGCTCTGAAGTAATTTAGCCAATTTCCTAAGTTTGACAGATTTAGAATATTCAGGCTATAGTCGTGCTGTTTTGCAAGATGTTCCCTGTTTGCAGCCCATGCTGGTCACTTTCCTGTCACTTTTTCTTTTTTTTTGCTGAGGTCTCTCAGGGCTTAGCACTTTGGGTGAGCTTTTGCAACTTGACACAGAGCTGTTGATGGAGGAGGCTGCTGGTTCTGGGTTTCATGAGTTTAATTGACTGGTATCTTTGGTTATCTCGCTTCCATAAAATGGGAAAATGGATTTGCTAAGTATTGCCATGAAAGCATTGGGGAGACTTCCCAGCCAGAATGGAGTTAGGTGATGCTGTGCAGCACAGGAGTGAGGGCTGTCCAGATTTGTGTGTATCTCTGTGATTTCACTCAGAATAGGATCCTGGCTGTAGGCACAGAGGCAAAACCCCACTGCCTCCTTACTTTGTCATTTATTGTGGGGTGTGTGGAGTGGAGCTTTCTGGCTTGTGCTACTGATGGTCTCCTGTGCCTTGGTGTGCTGCAGATACTGCAGTTTTGTGTTTGGGTTTTTTTTTTAATCATTGATGCTTTTTACTTGTATTCAGCTTACGTCTTCTGAGTGGCAAAGCACCCCCTTGGCTGTGAAGGGTGAACAGAAGCCAGTGGATTAGTGTAGCATAGACCAGGAGCAGTGGCCAACTCCTAGTGTCAGTCTGTTGAGCCAGGCTCAATTTCTAGAGGCAGGAATGCTTATTCTTCAGTCTTGCAAAATAAACTACTAGTCTGCCTTAAAAAAATAGTAATTTATTTGCAGCGAAGGGTCTTTGTTCTTTGAAGCATGAGCTGTGATGGAGTCTGACTGGTTGCTCAGTGTGTGATAGCTGGTTCAGATGAGGCTGCAATCAAGATACCAAAGAGATCAGTTTGTGTTCAGATATTTCAGCCACTTAGTCTGATAGATTTTGGCCAGGCCTTCCTCTTCTGTCAGGGAGAAAAACTTGAACAGCTCTTGGCCTGAAACTCATCTTGCTTTCTGGAACACAGATGTAGAAATCCCTCTGTAGTGACTGGAGCTATCCCTACAAGACCTAAAGGCTCTGAGCCAGCCAGCGTGGAGCTGGCACCTGTGAATTTAGATGCTGCATTACTTTAATCCAAATCATATTCTATTGTGCTGTAGAATTTCAGACCCTTAGAGCGGTAGATTTTAATGGGCTATGTCTAGTGTTTCTGTCTCTGGCAGCAGGAGCTTTTTCTTTTCCAGGATTCTCTAAACTGCCTTTATTAGGAGGTTTTGGATCTGTGGCCTGAATTTAGCTTTCTGTGGGATTTTCTTCCAGTGTAGCCCGGAATTCTGCTTGCAGTCCCTCGCTGCTGCTTTGCCACCATTTTGTTCCAGCACAGTCTTTTTTATGTATAAACTTTTGTTGCCTGGATAGATTTACAAGCTCTTTCTCCTGTTTAACAGGAACAGTGTGAACCACAAGGATTTCCTGAAATAAGTCTTTTAGGTGTGTTTGAGCTCTATTTCCCAACTATTCTATTTATAAACTAACCTCTAAACCTTAATAAATAATTTTATGTCTTTGGAATGGCTGAGAAGTCTGTTTCATCTAATCCGTGAGGGCTCAGCTCTCATCTCGGGCCATGTATGACATGTCTGTATGTAGGCGAATGTGTCTCTCCTCATCAACTAACAGCAGTGGGATTACCATGCATCTTGACTAGCTTTTTTCTACCTCCAGGGAATAAACATCTAAATATTGAAGTCGATAGCATTTGCAGATAGAACCTTCATGAAAATCCAGTATTACCTCTGCAAGTATTAGTTTGGAGACCGGGCTTAAAGGACTGAATGTGGTAAAGGTCAGTGTTCTGAGTTCACACGCAGTGTTTTGCTCTGGGAGACCTTAGTCTGTTGATTGCAAAATGAGACAAAATTTGAATCTGGAAGAGCTCTCAGGGAAGCTTCTCCTGCTGCCCCTCTCCAGCACAGCACAGTTGCTGTCCAAGCTGTCCCTGACAGGCTTTTTTCTAAGCTCTTTGACAACCCTAAAAAACCTCAGGTTAGGCCTTTCTACAGCTGCCCTTGGCAGTATTTCCAATTCATAATTCACCTTTACAGTTGGAACCTTGTCTTGCTAAGACCCTTTTTACGTGCTTTTGTCCTTAGCAAGCATGGAGGATTTTTTTCCCACCATCTTCTTTTGTAAGGAATTTCGGGACTTGTCTCCTTTAAGTTTTCCCTGCCGTAAACAACCCCAGTTCCTTCAGTCCTTCCTTTTACTGTAGGTATGTTTTTCAGGCCTTTTGCCTTTGTCCTTTGGGAGGTCTCATTTTTCCAAACTATTTTATGTAACATGAGCAGCTGTGATTTTCAGATGAGTTATTCCTGAGTTGTGTATGCCCAGTGCATACACCCCCATGAGTGCTGCCTCTGATCTGTGTGTAGCTTCTTAAGCACAAAAGCACCTGATGGCAGTTTGTACATGCCAGGTGGGAGAAAATCATCACCTAATTGATTATTTACAGGCTAAGTTGCTTCTTCTTTTTCTAACGTGGAGTGTAAATACTGTTGAATATTTTGTGCTGTTTGGACACAAGTCTGTTCTTTAATAGGCTCTTGCAGTGCTGACCAGTAAAACTAGCTGGTAAAAAGTGGGTTTATTCAGCTACTGGTGAAAGAGAAACACACAGTAAGATAACAGTATAATCTCCCTTATAGAGTGCATCTCCTTCATCTGAGCAAGAATTTAATCCTCTGCTTTGGTTTGACCTGAACAATTTGCTGAAGATTCACTGGTGGATGCTTCTGGAAGGGGCCTGGCCAGGTTCTGAACTGCAGAAATACAGTAGCCCCAGTGATGATTTATGGGATTTTAGCCAGACTGGATATGACCTTAGCTGCGGAAACTCCCAGGATAAGTCTCTGAAGTTGTCTGGCTCAGTCTGTGCGGCAGCAAAATCGGAAGGTTTCCAGCTTAGCACTGTTTTTCTGTGGGCTGACTAATCCCTTCCAGGACAGCGTAGTGGAAGTGCTTGTTCATAACAGATTTATTTTTGATGGCAAAGAACTGGCAGTAGTGACCCAGCTTAACAAAAGTTGTCAAGCCACTTGGATCTTCAAGGAGATATTGTCAGCATGGCATCGGTGAAATATGAAGTTTCTCTTTTTTTCCCCCTTTGCATTAATGTTACCAAGCGTTGGCCATACAGTGCATTTTACAGCCCAGTCACCAAAGCCAGGGCAATCTCTGCTGAAGAAAAACTGGTATTCTGCATAGATTTAAGGGGCAGAACAAATCTCTAGAAAATCATTTGTGAATCATAATAGCTCAAATCTTTTACCAGCAGTATTTGCAGGGCTGACTAACCCCATGTGCAGATGTTAGGCTTTATGGGTGCACATCCAACTGAGCTGCTCAGTGAAGCTCCTCTGCATGCAGACCCCGCAGTGGTGACTCAGCCTGCCCACATCATGTGCTGATTGTGCAGGCAAGGTCTTCATTCAGCTCTCCTGGCAGGTGACCTGACGGAGTCAGCCCCAGCAGGCAGGTGTTTGCCTTCCCTTGCCTGTGCCCATGATTGCTTGCAGGTGGAAATGAAGTTATTTTTGAGAGCAGGAGCAGTATTTCTTAGTCCTGTGCTAGCCCAGCACCTGTGTGAGCCATGTGTGGCTGTGTAGGGGTGCTCTTCTGTGACATGAGTAATCAGTCTGTCTCAGATTACAGGAACAAGGAAGATCCTTTTATGTGTTATGCTTTATTGATGCTTTTTAAATATCAAAGCTGAAGAAGGCTATTTTTAAAATTTCTTTTCCTCAGCACAGCAGCTCCTTCTGGAGGGGCTGGTGTTGGCTTCTCTGATTTCTGCCCCAGAAGACAGCATGCTGCACTCCTTATTGGCTGCAGAGAGCTGGAGTGCTTTTTTGTTTAGCTGTTCTCTTTCCTGCTGCCGAAATCTTGGTGGTAAGGAATGAGATTTAGTGGTTCTTTCTGCTTGATTTCTGCTGAGAGCAGTTATGGACCTTGTGTCCTGCAAAGTCAGAGAGGAAAGAAGTATACCCTGGATCTGTATGAGACTTCCAGACTGAGAAAGCACTGATGGTCTCAGATGTTCTGAGTTTTTTTGAGTTACTGGTGGTGTCCAACACTAATATTTTTGCTTGATGGCCAGTGTTGCAGCAGCTGATACATGTTAAATAACACCAGATGGTTGGCAGGGCTGTTCATGGATTAAACCTCTGCTGGCAGCCAGCACTGTCCACAGGAGAGCTCATGCCTGTGCTGGTGTTGGCTGCTGTGTTGTGCTCTGTGCTGATTTGAGGCAAGTGTCTTTTGCGCTGTGTTCCTCTGACTGATTCTGTATTATGATTAACAGGATGCTTGGCCACATACCTGCTGCTCCTTTCTCTGCTCTCAGTGGCCTAAACTGAGACATTTTGACAGGTGACTTTTTTTTTTAGCTCCAATAAAAGGCAGGAGCCTCCGAAGACTCCAACCACCCCCAAAATCACCACTTTCCCTCCGGCACCCATCACCTGCGACGCTGTCCGCAACAAATGCAGAGAGATGCTGACAACAGCTCTACAGGCTGATGGTAAGTGCTGGGGGGAGAGCCCTGCGTTGCCTAAAGTGCTTCACAGCTCCTGGAGCATTCTGACAGAGACTTCTGCACGTGAGTCAGTGCCAGCTCAGCTTAGATATGCTGTTCTGGAAAATCTTGTCAAAGGATTATTGCCAGCAGCTCAGTCTAGCCACTGGTCACCCCTTTGATGAACTGGCTGCTGTTGCAGCATTTTCAGACACTTGTACAGGGACTTGACTTGAGCTGGAGGCACGACAGTGTGTCAGAAAATGGCTGTGAAGAACATGGGGTTACATGGGGTCTTCTGCTCTGCAGCATGGGGTGGTCTGGCCATAAGTTTATTCTTCAAGTCTGCAGGGATTTGCTTCACTTTCACTTTTTCCATGCATTCTGTATGATGCTGTTTAACTGGTGTGTGGAAGAAGAGGGAAGGAGAAGACAGTCCTGAGGTGAGATGAGAAAGGAGGGCTTGATCCCAGTGCTGCATGTTTCTGGGCCCTGCCAGAGTGTTGGTCTGAGTAAAGTTACTTCTCACTGATACCAATATCTGATGATTCTCAATTCCTACCTATTTATGTTTCATTTCAATTATACCAATATATTGGAAAACTTAAGTTTTGAGGCCAAGGCTGTTGTTAGCTTTGTCTTGTGCACTCCATATCCTAGAGAGGCACAGGGCTCAGACTGGCTGGATTAATCTGTTTTCATCACTACCCTTTTCCAAAGGGGTAGAGAGTAGCTAGAGCAAAGGCCAAGATGACATTTGATGGAAAGAGCATAAACCAAAATATCAAACTGTCCAGATTTTTATATTAGAACTGCTGAGCCTGAGGAGCCCTGGCCTGGCTGGAAGTCACTGACCTCCTATTTCTCATGTGTTACAGATGACTACATTGCCATTGGTGCTGACTGCGAGCACATAGCAGCCCAGATTGAAGAGTATATCCTTACTGTACAGCCCTTCCTCGAGGGCCTGCATGCCTCCAGGGATGAAATCAGTGTGCTCAAAGGAAAAACAGTCTGTCATTGTGTAAATGTTTTGCTGCAACTTGTCAGGCTGCTGGGTCTGGTTCCAGCTCTGCTTGGCTGAGTCCTGGGTCACTAAGGAACCATGAGTGTGGTGTTGGGAGCTCAGGGACTGTAATCCCTAAGCTGTCCTGTGCTGTTTCCTGCTCTTGACTCTCTTTTCAAATACATGCAACTTCCCTGTGCTCTGTGTGTTGTTAAGGAGAGTGTGCTGATCTAGACAAAGCAATGGAAAAGATGGAGCAGTGAGGATCAAGTTCCGTGTTGATGTGAGATAAGCCAGGAGTTTTTTTTGGTTTGGGGCTGTAGGGTATGAGGTGCAGCTGGGCTCTTTCAGTGAAGGGGTTTGTGGCTGCTTTGCTGAAAGAGCAGGTTTAAGAACCTGAGCATAACTGAGTATTTCCAGCATGGCGAAAAAGCCCAGACTGGAAGCCCCTGGACTCTGGGATTGTATAAACCAGCTCTCAAATCAAGCACTGCCCTCCCAGAGCAGATGCTGCTATTGGGTCCCCTTATTCGTGTCCTGCCAGTGAGTAACACTCCCCGTTCTTCACGGGTGGCTGGGAAGTGCTTGAGGCCTCTGGGTTGATTGCAGGCTCCTTGACTGCCCTGTACGCATATACCAAGACGTCAAGAACACCGACATGAAATACAAAAACCGAGTGAGGAGCCGCATCTCAAACCTGAAGGACTCCAAAAACCCTGAGCTGAAAAAGAACGTGCTGTGTGGGGCCATCACCCCCGAGCAGATCGCGGTGATGACGTCAGAGGTGAGGAAGCCTGAGGAGCTTCTTACAGGGGGCATGTCCTGAGGTTTAGCTTGAGGCATAGGGCTGGGCTGCAAACAGGGTTGCACTTTTCTCAGTAACTGCTGCCAGAGTGCATAGAGCGAGTTAGCAGTGGGGTTTGCAGTGTGAGGAGTCTGTTGAGCCTTCAGATCATCACTGGGGCCTGGGTGTGAACCTGAAACCAGGAACGAAGGCTTTGTGTTTTAATGCCCTTCTGTCAGGCCACGCTGTCCTGCTGGCTATTTCCACTGTAGTGGGTGTGGTAGTAAAACTGGAAAGATGTGACTTTTTTTTTTTATTGCAATTTTTTTAATATTTTTTTTTTTTAAAGGAAATGGCCAGTAATGAGCTGAAAGAGATCAGGAAAGCCATGACAAAAGAAGCAATCCGGGAACATCAGATGGCCAAGACAGGAGGGACGCAGACTGACCTCTTCACCTGTGGGAAATGCAAGAAGAAGAACTGCACCTACACCCAGGTTAGTCTTCCTGCTCTTGCAGCATCCCACTGATGACCTCTGCACAGGACATGATCCATCATGGTCATGGTCTCACACTGCTCTGTGACAGGCCCTGCAGGCACAAATGTTGCCACTGGTGGACAGAACCTTTTTGTACGCTTGAGGCTTTCTAAAATGTACTTTTGCACATTTCCTTGGAGCTTGTGTAACTCTCTTTTTGGCTCATTTGTACAGGAGCAGGAGTTGTGCAGCACTAAGGAAGCTTTCAAAAGTACAGCAGTCCTCTACATTCAAAGCAGGTGCTGGGAAAGCTGGGATTCAGACAAGAAAGGAGTGTGTAGCATAGGGGAGAGACTGCAGAAACCAAGGCAGACATGTTGATGGTATTAAAAGTGCAAATTAAGACCATAGATAACCTGCAGATGGACAAATTTCAGCTTAGTTAAAACCAGCATGAAACAGGTGAAAAAAAATGAATACATGAATCAGTGATGTGAGCAGGCAGAGGATTTTTTTTCTCTATGGCCAGCTGCTGGAAGCCTTGTGCGTTACCACTGCTTCTTAGTTCCTATGTTCTTTCCATGCATGTGGAGATAAATGTGCCTGTGCTGCAAGTCAGTGGTTTAGAATGTGCAGATACCCAAAAATGCACCAGCAGCCATGAGATTGCTGCTGAGTGCGTGTGCACGGACTGCGTGTGAAAGTGCCGAGTAAAACTGTGTATGCTTGGACTTGACATGCACAGAGGAGATCCAGGCAGCTGACCTGGGATTTCCCCTTGGCTCAGCAGCAGCCTTGCATCCCACAGGCTGGCTCAGGCAGGAGACCTTGCTCTGTCAGTGCTCCCACTAAGTCAGCTGGAAGCACTCCTGGGCTGTCCCAGCATACAGGACTGTCTCCACCTGTAATGGACTGGAGTCCTACTGTGTGGGACTGGGGCAGCAGACAAAAGTGCCTTCTAAATAGAAATATCAGGAGTTTTTATGTATTTTTCTTAGTTTTCCAGCAAAATCGCTAATGGGTGATGAGATATTTTAAATCCCAAGTAAATGAACTGGCTTTTATGAGCAGGCAGTAACGTTGGGAGAAAATGACAGAATTTAGCTATTCAGCATGCTTGCAAAAATGCTTAATTTACATCAGGCAAATACTGTGACTCTTGCATATTGGGTAATTACACACGTAGATCACCATAATTACCCCTTGGCACAGTTGTGCTGCTTGACTTGTGCAGGAGCGCCAGTGTTTTCAGTGTGGATTTGCCTTGTATTCAAATGCCATGAAAATCTGGGTTTTAGTCAAGTATGTGTTTCTGGCAAGAGCCAGTCAGAGGCAGCAATCACATCTGGGGTAAATATCAGAGTTCCTTAATGGCTCAAATACAAATCAAACTGGAAATATGCAGAACCTGGTAAGCCAGAGTTTGTTCCTGTGAGGCCACGATGTAGGACTGGCCTATAAATGGGAATGGTTTGAGTGCTTTTTTATGTGTGACTGTGGAGCACGTGCTTGAAGCTGAGGGTTTTGTCATCTCACTGCTGGCCATGTCCCTTCCTGGGGGACATTTTGGGGAGGGATTGGCTGTGGGTACATCCATTTCCAGATCCACCCACAAGGAATGGGCAGCAGAGGGGGTGAAGAGGGAAATCTGCTGTTCCCCCAAAACACATCACTCAGGTAGTGTCAGGCTGGAGAAGGATCATGATATATGTACAGGTGTATCTGTGTATAACACAACAACCAGACTTGTTTTGCAGGAAAGCTCCTTTTGCCCTCCCAAGCCTTGGTCTCATCAATTTTGTGACCCCAACACGAATCCCTGGAGGCCAGAGGGATGGGGAGCTCCCTGTGCCCTCCCGGGGTCATGTGTGATGCTTGGCTCTCACTTCCCTCCTGTCCTCCCCAGGTGCAGACCCGCAGCTCCGATGAGCCCATGACCACCTTCGTCGTGTGCAACGAGTGTGGGAATCGCTGGAAGGTAGCGCACCAAGGCTATTACTGGCACTGAGGAGTGGTAGGGGGGCTGCACCCACCATGCTGCAGGCACTTGGCTGCTGCTCAGAGGTGTTTGCTGAACTCTTGCTGGCTCTAGCGAGTGATCTTCCCTCCCAGCACAGAGGCAAGAGCTCCTGGGTTCATCCCATCTCTGCGGACCAGCTGGGGTCAAGTCTCACTTCCACATTCCCTACCCCCTCATCACATCCCTTCTTCCATGATCAGCTTCACAGTGCTTTCCATGCTCCCTCTGAGAGATGGTGGTGATGACATTCCGGATTTCAAAACTGCTCTTTAATGCTGTGCAGAGAGCCCTGGGGGTGAGCAGGAATCTCCTGGTCAGTGGCAAGCAGAAATGATACCACTACAACATGCCAAAGAGCCACGGCTGAGATTCAAACAGGAGCTTCCTTTGGCCTCTGCTTCTGAGAACCCCCAAGCCCTTGCCAGCCTCTGAAATAAGCCCATCACCTGGATCCTTACCTTCTTTTAGGCAGCGCGACCCTCAGCTCCCCTTGGCAGTGAGGTTTCTAACTGGGGTTTAAACTCCCTTCTCTTGCAGTTCTGCTGACATGTGCCATGGCCCGAGAGCGGCAGCCAAACGCAGACCCGAGCGCAGCTTCCACTTGCCAGCTCCCACGGCAATTGTGTTTTGTGTCCCAGTGAGTTTGCATTGTCACACGCTGAGAGAGCAGCAGCGGGGAGGCCTGGAGGCCTCACGGAGAGCCACAGCCCTGGGCTGACAGGTTGGCAGGAGAGCTCACTAAACACACCCAGTCGTTACTTTCTCATCTAAGCAAGTACAGTCACTTTCTCTTCAAAACTAATATTAAACATTTTTGTCAGTTTCTGACTTTTATTTCAACTGTGTGTGCAGTACTTTGCTTTTATGGTGTGGAACTGCATGGGAGCTTGACACATGGTCCATGTTCAGGTGGATGAGGACAGACTGGAGCACCAGAAAGCGAGATGTGACTTGTGGGTACATTCTCAGTGCGTGAAGGCTTGTTCCTGTTAGCTCATGGAAACTAAACCACTGGCCAAGCCCTGAGATGGCTGGGTGGGCAGTACTGTTGACAGAACACAGCCTTTGGGACACAGATCAGATGCTGCTTTCTGTCTTGGCAGCATTCACTTGATTTTGCAGTGATTCCTTGGCATCTTGAGCCTTTAAAAGGCCAGCAGCATTGGCTGTGGCAAAGATGAAAATGTGCTCCCCAGGTTGTAACAGAGTGAAAGCAGGGTGACACCAGCCACAAAAAAACCCCACGATAATCTTGATTTGGGGGAGCAGGACAGGGAAGAAGCATTTCCTGGGATGGCAACCCTCTATGGAAGGAGACCCTTGTAGCCAAGAGCTCCCTCAGCCCCAGGCTGGGAGCAAGGGAAGGCCAGGGCAGTCACAAGGAGAGTCTGGCAGCCTGTCACTGTTTCTGCTGCCTCCCAGAAGGCTGCTCCCCAAGGCTGCCTGCTCCCCATAGCCATCATGCTGAGATCCTGGGAACAGTTAATCTTGATGGAGGGAGAAGCCATCAGTAAAGAAGGTGGAGGGGATCCATGAGCCAGTGGGAGTGTTCAAAGGGAGTTCCAGGCACTTTCCTGCTTGTGCTCTGCTCTTTGCTTGACGACTGAAAGGCATCCTGGATTTTCAGAGGTGCTTGCTGGAGAGGCTCAGGAGGAGTGAAAATACTGCAAATACAGGAAATTTTCCAGAGGATTGGATCTGGAGGAGGTAGGGATTAGAGGAAATGGTGGGAGCTGTTAGCACTTGGCTGTAGAAACAGATGAGGTTTGAAGTGGGCTCAAAGCTGGTGCTTGGAAGGGGTGAGATAAGGAAAAGATCCAGTAGCAAAGCCAGGTCCGGGTGCCACATCTGCAGATGTGATTCTGTGAAGGGGACCAGTGGGATCAGGCTCCTGGGAGTTAAGTAGAACCTGGCAGGGAAATTCCATATGAGCTCACAGGAGCTTTCACAGAGACTTAAAATCCCTCTTCTCTCCGTTTTGTAGCCTTAACTAGGGTGATGCAGTATTTGGGGGACCCCAGCAAGGCCTCTGTGGTTGAACTGCTCAGGAGCAGTGCTGGGCATCTCAGCTCCTGCTGACCAGCAGGGCAGGCGCATTTGCAGTCACATCTTACGGCATTGCTTCCCTCTTCCAGAATGAAAACCAAGTATTTCCACTGGCTTCCCAGCATGCCAGGCAGCAGACATTGAGCAGAGACCTCAGAGATGTTTGGAGAGGAGTAAGCAGCCACATGAAAGCAGCGGAAAACGTGCTCACAGCCCCTTTGAGGGCTGTGCTGCTCCGGAGGCAGGGATCCCACCAGCATCCTTCGCTCAGGGCTTTCACTTTACAGGGTGCAGCCAAGTCTCCCAAGAAGGAAAAAGATTCAAAGACATTAACAACTCCTTTAAGCCTCACGAGTCTTGTGGTGAATGGGATTATTCAAGCCAGGCTTGGGAGGGAGCACTGTCCTCACAGTCATGCCGAAAAAAAGCTTCAGGATCTGAAACCCACGCTGGCCACAGCACTGGCTTGTGAGGTGGGAGCAGGAGCCAGCTCTTTACAGTGGCTGTTGCCTTTCTTCTCGTGTTCCTGTGAGGAGCAGAGTTGAGTTTGGGCACAGCTTGTTGACAATCCTGAATTACATATGGAGAGTCCCAAGCAGGAGTGAGGGAAAAGTACAGTGTCATTTTACAGTGCCATTTTACAATGCCATTTTCTGAGGTAACACAGAGGAGAGCCAGGGAGGGGAAGGCCACTGGTTAAAGAGGTGTTTCAGAAGTAAAAATGTGCTTATAAGGTGTATAAAAGTGCTGGGAGCAAAAGAAAAACTAGATTATCTGGTGGTAGCAGGGTCTTCCCTGGGCCAAGACCTCTGTAGTGTGTGGAGGGACTCTGACCCCGCTGCCATGCTCTGGAACAGCTTCAAGGATGTTCAATCTTCAACCCTTTAGCTGGGGACACATTTTGAGAGTATTTCCCTTACTGACAGAACAAACCAGGGACCCAGAAAGCTGCCCCAGTGCAGGGTGGGGATGTCGTAGGGGTGCAGATGGGGCACTGGTAGGGGAAAACCTGCCAATAATAACAACAATACCAACATTCCTAACAAACCATTGCTGGTCTCTCTCAAAAAGACATTTTCTTGAACTGTATTTCCAGTTTGGCAAAGAAAACTAAATTTACTGACATGAATTTCCACAGAGTCATGCCATGAGGAAGGAAGGAAACCAAAAAACACCCAACAAAACAACCACTCCACCAAAAAAAAAAAAAAGCTAAAAGAATTTGTTTGTTTAAAAAATATCTTCAATAAAAAGAACCTTTTTTCTTTGGAAGGGCCAAAGAGAGAAGGAGGGGAATGGGTGGATAAATAGGAAACTGCTGTGGTGGGTCAGGAAAAGCAAAGCCCAGCATCAAAACCCCTGCGCTGGCTTCATTTCAGTGTGGAAGGCAGGGACAGACATTATTTTAATCTTGGGTGCTGTAAACCATTCCTTGTGCTGTACAAAAACACATGGATATTCTGTGTCTTCCCTGTGACTTTTCCCATCCTGGGTGGAGCCCAGGTCACTGCTTGGTGCCAAGCTGCTCCTAAGGCACCAGGGCAGACCTCTGCGCTTCTCCCCACTGGCAGAGCAGGTGTGGGCCAACCATTCAGGGTTCCTGATGCCTATGGGTTCTGCAGGAGGGCAACCCACACCTGCACAGGTGTTTGCCCCATCTCTGAGGCCCCTGAACCAAGTATGCAGGATGCTCTACATTTAGGGTGACAGCACGTGGTGTCCTAGGGCTGGAGCGGTGCTGATGGGGATTGGTGGGGTAGGCAGCTGTAGGGTACCCCCTGCCCACCCACCAAGAACATCCTCATGGTCCTTTCTGGCCCCTCAGAGCCCTGCCCTCTGCTCCATCCGGATCCATCAGGAATACAAACAGACTGCAGTGTTGTCCCCCACCCCTTCGGCAACCTAAAACAGACCAAGTGGTGTAAACCTGACAAGTTTTTATATGTACAGAGACGCTTGTCAAACCCCGCTCCCACCCCTTGAGTCCCCCAATAAAAGCCAACCAAAAGAGCATTTAAAATTAAAAGTAAAAAAAACCCAAAACAACAACAATCGACCTTCCCCCCCCACCTCGAAAAAACCCCCAGCCCAGTCCCCAACTGGGTCTCAGGTGGGAAATGGGGACGTGCCATGTCCTCAGGTGTGGTGGAGGCGGGATAAAGTGACCTCTTCAAAACAGGGTGCGGGGGGAGCCGGGCCCCGGGCGCTCTCCCGTGCGCTCCCCCAGCTCGCTCCGGCCAGCGGCGGGGACAGGGCAGGGGTTCAGTAGTATGAGCCGGCCTGGGCTGTGCCTCGGGGACAGTCCTGGAGTGTGGCCCAGACACTGGGGTGACAGTTCATAGGTAAAAAGCTAAAAACTTCGTGGGGGCTGGCAGGGACGGTGGCAGAGGTGAGGAGGCACCAAGCTCCCTGTCCAGCCACTGTGTCCCCACCAGTGTCTCCATGGCCGGTGGGTGCCCTTAGGACTCTGAGGAGGAGTGGGAGATGCTCTGGAGCAGCGATTTGTATATGGCAGAGTTCAGGAAGCGGGGGTAGGAGTCTCTGTGCATCAGCGTGTAGATCTGGAGCTGTGCGTCGTCAAAGGTGTGCGAGGACGGCTCCTGCATCTTCCTGTTGATGACCTCCCGCACCCGCGAGTCCAGGCTCACCTGGGTGGCAGGGACAGAAATTGGGGACTGAAGGACACCTAAGGACAAACCCCCAGCCCTGGTACCCACCCCTGCACCTGCTCGCCTGCGAAATTGAGAATCAAGACAGCACTGCAGCCAGACATGGGAACACCATGGTGTGCTCATGGATGACACTGGCTCTGGAATAATACTGGCACTGGAACCGGTAGGGAGGGCTGCAGGGAGGAGCAGGTAGCTCTCTTGATCCCCCACTGTGTCCCCCAGCTGTGCACAGGGCGGTGGGTTGGGGTGCTCCAGCCCTAGGTGCCCCCACCCTGGGGATGCCGCAGCCGGGATGCAGCATTTCCTCGGCCCGATGGTGCCCTCGTGAGGTCTTGGCCCTGCAGCACAACCGGCCCGAGATCCCACAGCCGCGTCCTGTGGATTCTGTGGGGCCGGGGCTGCCCTCCCTGCTGCTCTTACCCTGTCAAACTCATCCCAAACTGTCACAGGGCTGTGGCGGCAGCTGGGACACAGCCCTCTCCCTAAGGATCCTCCCCAGCCCCATTTTAGCCCGAGCCACCCCCTCAGGGGCTCTGCCTCATACCTCCTTGGGAGAGAGGATGGAGATGTAATCCTCGTAGATCATCCTGGCCTTCTCGTCGATAGTGTGCTTGTTGCACTCGGTTTTGAGCTCCTCACAGGCCAGCCAGAAGAGCATGTTCTCCTCGCTGTACTCAGTCCGCAAAAACTCCCGGAAGACGTTGCGCCCCGCCGGGCTCTTCATCAGCTTGTCGAAGGACTGTGCCCAGCCCTGCACCTCCTCCGGCGTGGGTTTGGCACTGCCAGGTCCAGGAGAAGGCAAGCAGACAACATTACAGCCGGTCACAGAGGGCTCCGGGCTCCCCACTGTGTCCCTCCTGCTCATCCCTGGTCCCATCCCAGAGGGACGGTGCCCACATCTCCCATGCACATGCCAAGGCTGTTCCCGCTCAGGCTCCATTGTTACAGAGCTTTCAGAGGTCACTCATGGGCTCTGTCCTGGCTCTGCTCAGCTGGGCTGGAGCAGGACCCTGCTTTCGGCTGGATTTCCCAAACTGAGACATATTTTGGTGGTGGCTTTGCACAGATCCCAAAGGCAGCAAAAGTTCTCTAGCAGAGAGAGGCAGCTCTGAGCCAAGAGAGACTGACCTAGGTCCATTGCCCCTCTCAGCTGGGGAGGGAGGGAGGCTGCTCCCTAGCAAAAGCTCATCACCTGCTCAAGCAGGGCAGGTGCAGTCATTATCCATGGATAATAGCACATCTGACCCTAACCTGGCAGTGCCAGGACTGCACGAAGCACCCACGGCTGGGCTGGGTGCCAGTGGGTCACACTTGACCCTCAGGGAATTGGTACTCAGTGTTGAGCATTCCTGGAGTGGGGTGCTGGCCCGTCCCACTCTCCCCAAATGTAAATCCACGGTGTCCCACGGTACAACAGGCACTGCTGCTGCCTCCACTTCAGTGCTGAACTGCCCCCCTGAAAATGATCTGCACTCACCACGCTTCACAGTTAGGGATGGTCTCCAGTTTGGTCTCCCGGGATGCCCTCCATGCTCGTTCCCTGTCCTCGTTCCTAACGGGGAGACAGAAAGGTAGTCAGGGGCATTGGGGACACCTGCAGACCCCCACCCGGACCCCTGACCAGCCCTTGCCAACAAATCTCTGTGGGCACCAGCATCCCACACCCTTCCCCTCCCCTCACCTGCTGCCCTGGTGGCACCCTGGCTCCCTTGTGCAGTGCTGCTGTCGCCATGTGAGGGTGTCCCTGTGCTCTGGCACTGCCATGGCCCTGCTCCCTCTCCACCACCTGGGCCATATGCCAGGGCCGTGTGCCAGGGATGTGTGCCAGGACTGAGCCGAGCCGGAGTGGCCGCAGCAGCCGGCAGAGGTCAGTGCTGGATCAGCCCATGGCAAAGCTGTCGCTAATTGTCACACCAATAAATAAACAAAGGTTTATTGGTGACACCCCCTGCACCGGTGTAGTCCAGAGGAAGGTCATGGGATGGATGTGCTGGGGCTGGGGGATGCCAGTGTCCCCTGTCACCCCTGTCCCTCACCCCCAGGGGTGCCAGTGGCACAAACAGAGCGGCCATCAGTCAACTTCCCTTGGGCCCTTGAATTTTGGCGCCCGGCGCTGACCGCAGCCCTTCCTGCTTGCGACACCGTCCCTCGCTGCTCGCAGGGGACTGACTGTGCAAACCTCTGCCCCAGCACAGGCAGCTGGGGTGGGCAAAGCTGCAGGCACATCCTTGCCTGTGCCACCTCCAGCACTTGCTGCTGGTGTGTCTGGTGTGTGGTTGCCACCTGGCACCGCTTGCTCTGAGAATGGGATTCAGGAGGGATATCTGACCCATCTCCAGGATTCTGTCCCATCTCTGCTCATGGGCTCTTGCAGAGATGGAGGAGAGACACGGGGGAGGAACACCATGCCCATGGCTGAATGCCACCAAGTCCAGGGCAGCGTCCAGGAAGGAGATGCACAGGGCTCAGCTTCAGGGTTTGTTGCTCCTCCAAGCTCGCAGTACTTGGTGGCTGTAAAGCCCAAAGCTGCTGCAAAGCCTGGAGCCATCAGCAATCTCTGAACAAACAGATGCTGAGGATGAAGAGCAGATGGGCTCTCCAAAATCTGGGCTATTCAAAGAACAAGGAGCTGGGAATCCTCAGTGAGGACAGGAGGTGCAGCTGGAGGCAAGGAGCTGGTTACATCCCTGGCTTTGGGTAGTGCTGAGAGGGCAGGGCTGGACACTGCACCCGCTGCTCCAAGACAGAGCTTCCCACAGGGCTCACATGGACTATGGCCATCCTTCCCTGGAGACCACCAGTGCAGCACCAGAGCATCCCACTGCTGCTTTCTGCTCTATGTATTCTAAAAGATTTGGCTGATGGAGAGGAGTCATGGTGCACCCAGGCTCAGCTCAGGCTCACTGGGCTCTGTGCTGGGGAAAGCCCCATGTTATGGCTCCACTGATGCCCATCTGCTCCAGGGCACCTGGATCTTACACCTGTCTAACCACATGCCTGTTCTGCTCTCAACTCCCAACCCAACGAGCACACAAGTGGTCTGGAGGCTCAGCTTACTGAGCGGTGCTGGCTCCACCCCAGCTGCCCTCCTGCACCCACTGCCCATGGTGTGCGTGGTACAGCTGCACCACAGGGCTGCAGAGAACCCTGCCATGGGGGTTGCTGTGGGACCCCATCTCCCTCAGACTGGGCTGTCTGCTAGGGCAGCAACCATATCCAAGGATTCAGTGCTGCACAAAGTGCAGAGGAGCAGCAACACACATGCGACCCCTGCATCCCTGGAAAAACCTCCAAGCCCAGGCTGGACAGGGCTTGGAGCAACCTGGGCTAGTGGAAGATGTCCTGGCCCATGGCACAGGGTTGGAACTGGATGATCTTTCAGATCCCTTCCAACCCAAGCCTTTCCATGATTCTATAATCACTACTGCCTATGGGGCCCTTGAATTAAGGATGATGAGGTGTGTGGGCGATGCCCACTAGCTGGGGTGGGCGGTGGGACGTACCATGAGCAGCTGCAGCAGCAGCACCAGCAGAAGCAGCAGGCATTGGGGCGGTGGTTGCTGGCGGGTTGCACCGTTGTCGGAGAAGTCTCATGCCGGGACATCGGAAGGGGTGTCTCTGCGGATGTGGGTCCTGCGTACTGAAAGGCAGAAGGGCAGGGAGCAGGTGAGTGAGCTGTCAACAATCATCCCCCCATCATGTGCAAGCACACAGAGGTACATGGGGGACCCCCGTGCAGTGACTTGGTCATGCAGTTTTGGCTCCTGCCTTCCACCCCGGCCCCAGGTCAGTCACCCCTCACCTGCGTCCCAGCCTCATACACGGTGGACGGAGTTGGGTCAACCTGCTCNGCAACAGGCAAAGTCCAAGAAAAGGAAGTGAGAAGGAAAGTAGAAGAGGAAACACGTCGAGAGATGCTTTGCCAGCCCTCTGCCTTGCCCGGGATTCCCTCCCACGCTTTGGGGATGTTGTGGGGCTCACTGCAGGCAGCATTGGGGTGGGCAGGGTGTAGGGCTCAGTGCTGGCCTTGCACACCCCTGTCCATGCCCCGTGTTGCGGGGAAGCATGGCTGGACCTCCTGGTGCCTTTGGGCATGGGATGGGGAAGTCAAAGCTGGTCCATGGCATCATGTGAGTGGAAGGAAATGGGGTGGTGTTGGGAGTTTTCACAGCTGCTGGTGCTAAACCAAACCTCATCCCATGCCACTTGTCTGTCTCTGCCTGCACCACTGGCTCAGCCTGGAGCAGGGATGCTCCTGGGCAGGAGTAATGCTGAGCACTGGGTACAGCACCCACGTTCCTGTGGGCAGTGGTGAGGACACAGACACAGCTGGTGCTGCCTCCCTGTGCCCTGCCAAGGGTGATGGGCAGCAATCACAGTCCTTCACCTGTCAGAAGAAAGGAATGGGAGCAGGAGCAGCAGGCAGGCAGAGCCCCTGGACATCTCAGCCCCAGCATTCCCACCTCAAGCTGCCCCATGTCTCATCACCTCAGGTCTGAGTTCTGCTGTGGACTGAGCAAGGGGACAGAGCCAGAGTCTGGGTGCCAGCTGGGGACAGAGCTGTCCCCAGAGCCCCCCACTAAGCCCTGGCAGTGTAGCCCCCCGTCCCCAGCACAGCCATCATCCAACAGTGCTTTCCTGGGCCCTTGCAAACTCTCCCACTGTCCCAGTGCTCCTGTAGGAACGAAAAAGGAGAGAGTCTGTGTTTCACTCCCAATTGTCCCTATTTATAGCCCCAAGTGCTGGCAGGATGGCTGTGACCTTGTCACCTGGTTCAGCAGCAGCTCTGCTCCCTCTCATAGTGTGCTGTCCTTGGGTCCATTTAATAACCCCCCATTTTTTCCCTTTCCTTTGCTTCCCCTGACCTGACCATCTTCCACTCCTGGCAGCCCTCTTCCCGCTGCCCACCCACATCCCACGGCTCACTCCATGGCACCCGTCACTGCTGGAGGCTATGGCACCAATGACAGCAACTGGTGTCTGAGACTGTGGGAATGGGGCAAGCAGGAGGAAAAGCCACAGGCTGGAAAAAACCCTGCTCCTTCACAGCCCACCCTGGCTCTGCCACAGCCCTTGGGTGTGGAAGGGGTGGACTGGGGGTAACCAAAGGACAGGGATTTGAGGACAGCTTGTGGTTTTGCTCTGGGAGGACTCCCAGGTCCTCCAATGCACTCCTTGGCTGGAGCTGATGTGCAAAGTGGCTGAGCCAACACACCCTGGAGAAGCAGCAGGATGGGGTGGCATCCCTCCACATGGAGCCTCCCAACGCCATTGGGTGCACTCACCACCCAGTCAGGAGCAGGATCAGCTTGCTGCCCATCCTGGATACCATGGCACACACTCAGGGCAATCTTGGCTGTGTGGGCTGCACCACAGGGAACAGGGAGAAGGGAGCTGTGGGGCTTCAAAAGAGCCCTAGCCCATGGCACTGAGAGGTGATGCTGGTGTGATCCTTGTTGGTGCCAAAAGGCAATGCCGGCACATTCTGACTGGCACTGAAGGGCACTGCCATCATGCTCCAGATTTGCAGGGATGGTTTCCCAGCACTGTGAACCCCTTGGTGCTCCCAACACACCCCACCTCACCACGCTGGCAGGGGCTGCGTGCCGTGGGGCTGTTACCAGCTGCCCCAGTGCCAGGCACTGCCATGGGGCTGCTGGAGCCAGCAGACAGGGAAGTCCTGGTGGGTGGTGGAGCCTGTGAGTGCCGGAGGGAAGGCAAGGGCATGCGCGCAAGGCTGCAAAAAGAGGAAGGATGACAAAAAGGGGACTGTTTCCCCACAGAGAGAAGAGATGCCCCTAAGGTCACCTTCGCTGAGCTCCTTGAGCCTCCCGTGAGCCAGGGAGTCCCTGTGTGCTGGGTGTCCCTGGACTGGGTCAATTCATGTGCCTGGGACATCCTCATGAGTCTGGCACCACACTGTCCTGTCGCCAAATGGAGAGGGGACCCCCCCCCACACACACAATCAGACAAGACAAATGCTCCCTAAAATCACCTTCAAAGAGAAACCTCCCCTTCTACCAGGCCTTGCCAAGGTGCCAGGACAGCTCCATCCCATGCACCTGCACACAAAGCACCCTGTGCCCTGCTCATCCCAGGCAAAGCAGATGCCAAAATCACCCCGTGCCAGCTGCAGTGGGAGCCACGGCATCATGATGCCCCCACAGGCCACACCAAAGTGATGGCAATTACTGGCCTTGGGGATGGTATCTCTCCATGCACTCCACTTCCCTTGAGCTCTCTGGCAAGGGATGAAGCCCCGAGCAGTGTTGTATCCCCCTTCAGCCACCCCCACCTCTGCAGAGTGGGGCACAAAGCAGTGCCCACTCCAGTGCAGGGGCACGCCCAGTACAGCCTGCACTGACCCCCAGTGCACCCACCGACCCTGTGCTGGGAGGGCTGGGAGGTGTGGGGGGTGGACCCACTGTGCCATGTCCATACCTGCAGCCTGGCCATCATGTGGTGGCGGCGGGTGCCAGCCAGGGTGACCCCGGCCAGCTCAGGGGGTGTGCAGCATTGCCAGGAGCGCTGCGTCTGTGGGCAAGGAGGTGGGGGAGAAAAGGAGAGAAAGAGAAAAGAAAAGTGGCCCGAACACATCCTCTCACAGGAAAGGGAGTGGTAAGGGAAGTGGCAAACTCAACTGAAGAGTTCAGGCCTTTTTTGGGAAAGCCCCGGCCCGGCCCAGCTGCTCTCCTTGCTGCTCCATCACAGGGCTGGCTGCTCTGACAGGGCAGAAGCAGGGCACAGCGGGTCCCACAAGTAGCTGAGCCAGCCCAGCCTCCTGCTTCCAGGTCAGCATACTGCTTCCCAGCCCTTGGCTGGATCTGGTGACTGCTGCAGGCACGAGGGCATGAGGGCTCCCCAGCCAGGACTGGCACTGATGGCATCTCAAATTCAGCCTGGGCACGCTGATGCTGGAACAACCCCACGGCCAAGGAAGTAACTCTGCCGAGGAGTGACAGCATAAGTCCCAGGGTGGGCATGGGCTGGTTCTCGGTGACCAGCTGAGGCCGCTTCCAAGCAATGATGCTTTCCACCACGCTGTGTCCCTCGGTGCCTCCAGGGCTCTGGTGCTGCCCGTGGGGCATAGACACCAGCAGCGAGGTGGGCAGTGAGGGAAAGGGCCTGTGCCCGAGGGTGGGCTGAGTCAGAGCCGCCAGCGGTGCCTCCCGCAGCATCGTCTGTGTAAGGTGGGATGTGCCAGCCTGCTGCACAGAGAGCAGCCCTGCTCCCTCCGCCAAGAGTGACTCACAAACAAAGTTGTTTGGTTTTTTCCTCTTCAGAAGAAAAAAGAAACAGAAGAGAGAGAGAGACAAATCAGACGCCCAACCTCCGTTTTTCTGATTAAATTCACCCTCAGCACTGCTGTGGGCAGAGGAGGTTACAGCCCCAGCACACACCAGCGACCGACACCGCTTGTGGTCTCTGCTGGTGGCTGCCCCTCACTCGCGTGGTCTCACCGCAGGTGGAAAAGGGGAGAAAAGGCGAGAAAGAGGGAGGGGGATGACGGCACCCCCTCCACGCTCTCCCGGGGCCGTGGCATGTGCCCGTTATCATTATCAGCTCATCCCAGCGCTCCCCTCGCCTTCCCCGGGACCCGGGCTGTTATCTCCTGTCTTGTGAAGTCTGCACACGCTGGCACCCAAAACCCAACGCGGTCGTGCTGCTGCTGTGCCCATCCCCATCCAGATGGAAACCTTCTCATCACCCAAAAATCACCCTCTGCTTCGGCAGCACCTTCCTCTGCCTCTGCTCAGAGGACTCATCTGGGATTTGCTTCTCTGGGCACCTGAACCTCATTTCCCGGATGGTTTTCCAGGATTCCATTTTCTGAGAGCTGGGGGCTACCAGAATGCAGCCACGCTCCCATGGGGAAGCCCCTGGCACCCCATCTCACCAGCACCAGTATTTTTGTTCTCTGGCCACCTCCGGCCACTCCCCACCCGAGGAGGGACCTTCCCTTCATATTTTATGGGTCAAAACTAGGACAGCAGCTTTGCTGCTCATCACAGACCCCAGCAGGGATCATTTGGGTGGGGGTGATGCACAAACACCCCAGTGATGGTGGAGACACCATCCCTGGCCAAATCTTTGTCGCAGGCCAGTGATGCCTCAGCGGGAAGCAGGGCTGGATCCAGCCCCTCTCCATGCCTCAGAGAAGCTGCAAACACCCGTCACCTGCGAGACCGGCCACGCTTGGTCAGCGCACGAGAGTTTGGCAGCTCCGGCCGCCCACGCGCCGCTGGATTCTCCAGTGTCTAATAAGGGCTCAGCCCAGCCTGCAGCTTCCCCACCCCCTCCCTGGCACTCTCCCAAGAGGTCCCAGCACCTCTGATCTCTGCCAAATTTGGCTGAAACCGGCCACCGAGTGCAAACAGAGGCGAGGCAGCCCAGCAGGCAGCTGGGGTGGGTCACAGAGGGCTGGCATCCCCCCCGACCCTTCTGCTGGGGCAACCCCTTGGGTAACCGCTGAGGCACCACCGCTGAGCCCCACAGCTGCCTCCCGCCCCCGCAGCCTGTCCCAGCCACCTGCCAGCAGCACAGGAAGTTTTAGGAGTTATTTTAAGACTTGGTTTTCACTCCCCTTTCCCCCCCGCCTCTAATCTTTAAAAGATTAAAAAGGTTGAGGGCTTGAGCCCCTTGGCTCTGTGGGATGGCGCTGGGCTGATGCCATGGAAGTGCCAGTGATCCCAACAGTGGCCAGGTGGGCTCCCCGGGTCTTCCTGGGATGAGGGGGTGGGTGATGCTCATGTGTCTGAACCTTGCCATATCCTCGCTGCCCTGCAAGCGCGTGGCACTGATAAGGCCACAGATGTGCCTGTGCACGTGGTAGAGGCGGTGGCAGACAGTGGATACCTTTGGGGAGATCCCCTGCCCTGCAGTGATTTTTCTGCCATTCCCAAAGACTGAGAAGGCTGGTTCTGCCAATGGGAACTGCAAGATGCTGCAAAGTGTTCCAACACCTTCCTGGTCCTTTGCATCATGAGGGCTGACACCCCCATAGGCACCTCTCCTGCCAGGATGAAGATAATGCCAGGGTCCTTTTCCAGACCAGCCATATCCTCTGCTCTCAGTGTATTTCTTCTTGAGCATCTCCAAGGCAAATCCAACCACAAGCCCTCCAAAAAGAACCACATGAACCTCTCCAGCACCTGCTGGGAAGAGGAGAACAGACCCATGGCTCTGAGCTGGCACAGTGGCTGCTGGGTAGCACAATGGGCACTACAATGCCAGTGCCTACCCCTGACCCCAACTTTTGCACTGAAACAAAGTTAATTATTTTATAGCATAAAAATAGCACCCGCACTAATCAGCTGGGGGATTTAATAAAGCAAGCCCTGACAACTGTGTTTCTATTAGTAGACGCCTGTTCCACCTTCAGTAATGATCCATGGGAAAGGGGAAGAGAGATCAGTGAACAATACTCAGCAGGGGCTAAACAGTCCGGATGGAGCTTGGTGGCTGATGGGAGGGGAGAGGAAAGGGAAGGATATGGGACTAGCATAGCCAGGATGAGAACTGAGCCAGGTGGGTGGTGGGATGCTCCTTGTCCACAGGGTGCTGCCAGACCAGGACCTGCTTTTCCCAATCTCAGCACATGCCAGTGTGGGCAGCATCATGACCCCCTGGAACCATGGGACAGTGGTAATTTGGGGGATAAGGGTGCTAGGAGGGTACTAGGATGTCTGAGAATACAAGGAGGAATTGCATCTTCTGAGGAATCAGATGGAGAATCAAGGCGGGACCAAGATGAAAAGGAAGGGCACTGTATCACAGGGAAATGCTGTATCAAAGGGCTCGCTTACCACGGCTCCGAAAGCTCCCGATGCAACTCAGGGGTGATTTTCCTCTCAAGACCCGGCACAAGACCAAACCCCACCAGCTGCATCCAGAACCCTGCATGGGAGATGCTGCCTGAGAACAAGGTGGTTTGGGAACCTGTGCTGGCATGGCAGGAGGTGGGTCCAATCACGCCAAAGACAGGTGTGGCCCTGCTCTCCAGCCACGCTCCCTGCCCAAAGTGTGGCCTTGCATGGCACTGATGTGGTCAGGGCAGAGCTGAGCCCAGCAGCTGGCTCCACCAGCAGTGGGACTGGCCAGGCTGAGGCCACACTAGCAGGACAGCTGGGGACAAGGGGGAGCACCCCCCCAAACGCTGGACCCCAGGGCATTTGCCTACCACAGTTTATTCATCTGGGCAGCTGCAGGTGCTGCTGTCTGCAATGCTACCAGCCCTGATGGATGCCTTCTGAGATCTGGCTTCAGACAAATGTCACTCCAGCCCCAATGCCACCATGGGTCCCTGGACCAGAGCTAGCAGAGCTGAGCTTTCACTTGTACCAGTAAAACTTCCCCCACATCAGACAGATGTTTTAACACATCATGTTAAAACCACGAGAGACTGCAGAATGAGCCTCCCAGGAGATCATTCTGCAGGCAAATGCCCAGGGCAAGGGGGATCTGGTGACCCAACACCCTGTCCAAGTTCTGGAGCATCCCAAGGGTCACAAGTGAGCCCTGTGGTCACAGTGCCAGGACAGCAGTAAGGCTCTGCCCTGCCCCAGCCATGAGAAGCAACAAGGAGCACTGCAAGCAATGCATGTCCTCTGAGACTGGCTGCTCTGGTTCTTTAAACCCCAACCAAAGGGGAAGATTGATGGCAGGGTTCAGCTTCGTCACCCCAGGGAGGAGCTGGCAGTGTGGAGAGGAAGGAAGCACTGTCACCCTGTGTGGCCCCATGCCACAGAGGTGGCCTCTGGCCCCGGGGCAGTGCCAGGCAGTGCAGCTGCTACATCCCTCTGCTGCCAGACAGAGCTCCAGAAAATGGCTGTGGTGCAGGAGCCTGGCCATGGTGGGTATCCACACAGGGATTCTGGACTCGCACGGTGGGAATGAGCCTTGCAGGGGATCTCAGTGAGAGATGCCCTTCCCCGAGCCCCTGGGATGCTGCAGGGCTCGGGAACCATCAGAGGACATGAGCTGCTAGCATGGCAATACATTTCCCTGGCCCCTAATCCCCTTTGCCAGCTCTCTCCTCATGGGGAGCAGCACACCAGGAGCTCAAGCAGCATCTTTCCTTGTTTTTTGTTGTTTTTTTCCAGGCTAGTGTGAAGCTTTCCTTTCCTTTTCCAGGGTTCCTGCCCACTAATGCCAATATGTACCTGTTTGCTCTTTTCCTGCCCTTTGCCCTGAAACGCTGCTTGGGCATTCACCTTCTGTCAGAGGAAACTACAGCTCCAGTTGGGTTCAAGCCCACAGCAGGGGCGGCAACCGGAAAACCCAAGCCCTCACCCCAAACCCCTTTGCTGACCATCTCCAGCTTTGGGAGGGGGCTACCGGTGCAGCCACAGCCTGATGCCTGCACAGAGAGCCATGGTCGTGCACAGGGATGCCAGGGGCCATGCTACCCCTGTGCCCATCTTGCTGTTGCCCTGGAGTCTCCACAGTGCTTCCGCCTCCAGCACAGGCAAGTGCTGACAAGAGAGTCTGGAGCGTGGTAAACATGGGCCCTCAAATCCAGCAGGTCTCCACAGCTGGAGTTAAGAGCCCTCAAAAGGTCAACAGAGGCTGTTTCCAAGTGGTTAGAGAACTGGAAGGGTGACTTGTTCTAAAACTAGACCGTACATTTTCCTGCTGTCAGGAAACCCCCTTTTTTCCATGTCTAAGATGAATGGTAAAGTTGAACCCCAAAGGACTTTGTTGTTGGTTTTGTTGCTGCTCCACCCTCCCACTGGTTAAATCTTTGCTTCCATGAAATGGCCAAGGGCAGGAGGTTTTGCAGTATGAGTGAGAGGCAGAGTGCTCCCCACCTCTCCTCGTGGGGTGGCCAAGGTTCCACAGACCCAGAGGAGCCAGAAGGGCGGGCTGGGGCATCACCCTCCATGTCCACCACAGTGGCCAGGGAGGGGGAAAATCACAGGCAGGAGGTTTTATTACTAGTCCCCCTTGAAGAAGGAACCCAGTAGATTTCCAGCCAAAAATAATAGAAATAACATAATTCTCCATGCTCCCAGGGAGCACTTTCGCAGAAGGGTGAAAGGTCGATCAGAACTCTGGGGTTGCTGCCTTGTTTTACACGGCACTCAGGATCCAGCCGGAGCCAGGATTCTGCCTTCACTACAGTTTTACCCTGAAGCCACCAGTTCCTGCAACACCAGGTCCCAGCAGCTCCTGGGCAGGCTGGGGAGTGTCACAGAGACCTCACCCCATGGTTCATGGACCAGCATGGCCAATGGCTCCTGCAGAGCATACACAGCTGGCTACAAGATATTCTATCCCTGTGAAAAGTTATGGATGTCCTGAAACCCACAGGCATGGAGGGGAGAGCTGGCAAGCAGAGTTATCTGACTTACCATCACACTGTTGGATGGCTGAGGCAGTGAGGATTTGGGAATTTCTGTAGGTCACCCTCCCTGTGCTACATGGGACGACCCATGGAGAAGCAGCTGGGGAAAGAAATGGGCTGGTTGAGCACAGAACTGATGGAATGAGCTGAAGGAGGTTTGTGTGGTGCTGGTGCAGGACAGTTGGAATAGGGAGATGCCTGTGGGGCTGGATGCCTGTTCCCTGAGCTGTCAGAGCAGGGGCAGTGATGGCACCACAGAGCTGCTTCCCAGTCTGTGACAGGCTGGTTGGAGTCCCTGCAAGTTCAGTTCCTTCCCTTCTCTCACACCACAGAAGATGTCGGACACTCTTCCTCTATCCTGTCTTCCTCACAGGCAAAATCCATGTTGTAACATGTCGGGGGATGCAAATAACCACTGATAAGGTCCATGATTTTTTTTGCTCCCCAAAATAAGAGGTAGCTATGATGTAATGTGTATAAACGACTGGCTTCAGATTCCCCCCTCTCTGAACAGCTTCTGTAATGGAAATGCAGAGAAATGTGCAGAAGAATAAGGAACTGAGCAACAGGAAGTATCGGCAAAGGCTGTGGGCACTGGATCACGCAGAATCTGCTGTTATTCCAGACAAGAGCCCAGTGTGCCGAACCCTGAGAGCATATGGCATGGCAGTGGTGATGCCGGCTGGCCTTGCTCTGCCCTGGCTGCTCTGCTTTTAGGGTGCTCAGACATGGCCAGGGAGTTGGTGCAGGAACCGATCCAAGGCACAGGAGGAGATGGAGGGGGAAGGCAGGGTGGCCTGCAGGATGGCTCAGGAGTGGCACCAACACCAAGCGTGGCTCTTACCTCCCCCTGAGCTGACTTTCCAAAATTATTTTATCCGGAGAATAAAAATTTGGAACAACAGAAGAGGAAAAGCCATGGCAGCTCAAGCTCACACTCTGGAGAAGTTGAGGAGTGACACGGCAGCTGCTTTGCCACTCTGGACCTGTTCACAAGAAAGAGCCCTGAGCACTGAGTTCACCCACCCCCTTCACACCAGCCCAGTCATCAATGCTGGAGCCCAAGTCCAGCCTAAAAGTGAGACTAGAACCAAAGCGCAGCAAAACAGGAGAGGACACACTTCTGGAGGTGGTTGAGATGTGGTGCTCCAGCACCTTGGGCAGACTCAGCACTAACTACCTTGCCAAGGTATTTTTCTCCCTTACCCTCTCTGGGTTTGAGTTGAATTATCTGATTATCTGCCTTTGGTTCCTTCTTTTTTTAATAACAATATAAAAATGGGCCTGCATCCTGACTGAGTTATATTTGTGTCACTAAACTCCTGTTTCTTCACTATAATCCTATGAGGTGGAGTTTGTTTAATTGCTGAAGAACACGACTGTATTTTGATTAGTGGCTTGAGTCATTTGTGGGGAAGGGCTGACGCGGAGCAGCTAAAATCCTTGTAGGGAAATCTGATGTGGCGCTTTCCCTTGGGAGATATTCTGAAATATGTGCCCACTGGGGCGACCCGTTTTCCCAAAGAAAACCATATCCAACAGGCCAGCAAGTGCCACGGCTTCGCTCATCCAGTGTGACACAGGATGAGTGTCTCTACTGATGGGGATGGAGATGCATCCAGAGGGGAATGAACTCCCCTCGCAGCAGGGGAATCCCTCCCACTCGCTTAACACTTTTTGTTTAGTTTCTTAAATAAGGCCATGGATCTGTGCCAGAACAGTCTCATGGAAGCAGCGGGGAAAGGGAGCTTCCCGGGGGAACCTCTCCGTGTCCAGGGACGCATGCACAGCAATCCACAGGCAGAGCAGCTCCGGTGGCCGCGCCTGGACCTCTCCATCCCTCAGCCACAGGAACACGGCGCCAAGTCGTGGAATCCCGTGCCACTGCCCATGCGATGGGCTCGTGTTGGGTGATGGTTGCATGTCATGTCCCTGTGGGGACAGCCATGTCCCAGACACCACCGAGGCGGGTCCCTCTGGCCAACTCTTGGCCGTGCTGCTGCTGGAGGACACTACGGGGACCGGAGCTCACGGCTGCCCTGACCTCAGCCAACCTCTCCAAGCCCTGGTGCTCCCCGAGCCCTGGACAGCCAGGTCAGGGCTCCTCGTGGCTCTGATGAGGCTCAGCACCCTCTGCATGGGTGTAAGGGGAGCAGCACGGGCAGGGAGCCTGCCCGGCCGAGTCGCTGTTTGGATGCTCCGGCGCCGCCCTTGCACCCACCTGTAGGTGTAGAAGAACCGGGGAGGTCTCCGGGGGATCCTCCCTGCAACCTCCGCCCCGGGCTGGGCAACCCCCGGTGCAGCCAGCCCTGCGGCTGGAGGGTGCCCCCCTCCTTCCCCCTCTCCATCCTCCTCCTCCTCCTCCTCCTCCTCCTCCTTCTCTTGGCAGGAGCCCTGCCCTCCCTCGGGGGGATGCGGCGGGGAGTGCCCCCTCCCTGCTCGGTGCTCGAGGTCCCCCCGCCCCGCCGCCCGGTCCCCACGGAGCATCCCCCGCCCCAGCGCTCGCACACGGGGCCGGTGGCGGGCAGCGGCCGGACACACGGACGCACGGACAGACAGGCACACACACAGACACACACACACACAGCCACACACACCCAGGCAGGGCTCTCCATCCTCCGCGGAGCTCGGTGTGCGCGTCTGTGTGNCGGCCACTTCCGAAAGCGATTGCAGCCCTGGCACTTCCTCACGGCACACGGAGATACACACGGATACATAGAGACACACAGGCAGACACAGTGATACATACAGACACACAGGCAGACACGCAGACACACACAGAGACACACACAGACACACACAGAGATACACACACACACACACACACGGTCCCACACCCAGCGCCCATGCCTGCTATGGGCACCCAGCACCAACCTCAGGCACCCACTGCTGTCACCCATCATCTATCCCCAGTACCAGCACCGTGTAGCCGGTACTCACACCCTGCATCAGATACTGGCATGCAGGACCAGCACCCTGCAGCCGGTATGGATAACCAATACCAGCCCCATGCACCCGGTACTGATAACCAATACCAGCACCATGCACCCGATATTGATAACCAGGACCAGCACCATGCACCAAGTGCTGGTAGCCAGCACCAGCACCATGCACCTGATACTGTCACCCAGCACCAGCATTATATATCCAGTAGTGGTACCTGGTATCAGCACCATGCACCAAGTACTGGCACCCTTGTGCCAGCAACAGGCACCAGCATCATGCTCCCAATATTGTTCCCTCGCATCAACACCCAGTATCGAATATTGTCACCCAGGACCAGGCACCAACATCATGCACCCAATACTGGCACCCTACACTAGCACTGGGGATCCCCCCTGCTCCTGTGGGGTGCTTGCTCATCCCCGGGATGTGGGGAAGGGCTGCCTGTGGAACTGCCGCCAGACCTCTTCCCACCTAAGGGTCGTTGCCCAGGAACGGCTTTCCCTATATCAGTGGTTTCTCAGGGGTTTTATTATCAAAAGGGGGGATTATACATGACTAAAAATAAAGGGTGATAAAACTCTGGGAGAGAAGGGAGGCATATAAATTTCATGATCTTGCCAGCCAGGGAAATTATCCCACTTTATTATTTAAAACTTCATTAAAAACCATGGAGAGACAATGATCAAACCACCATCTATTTCAATCCTTGAGACGTGAACTCTATGATGTGGGGGATGTGTTTAAAATAGGTCCCAAATGTGGCTGCTCTGCTGAAAACACCACCCCAACCCTCACCCTTGCAATCAGTGTTTCTGAGCTGAGCCCTGCTGCCTCTGCACAGGGGGATTGGATAGACATGATGTGCCCTCCCACATTTTCAACCTGCCCTGTCCAATACTCCAGATTTTCCTCTTTTCACCCATCCAGCTCACTACAGTGGGATCTACACAGCTTTCACCCAGGGAGGAGCTGCCCAAGGACCTCTGTGTACAAAGCAGGGTCCTTCCTCTGATTGCAACTTTTCAAAATCTTAAGAGCAGCTCCTGTGTGGAGTTGTGACTGCCAGTCTGCTCCCTCCTGCTGTGTGACCGGGCCACCAGCCCTACTGATTTTCTTTAGCAATTCATTTAACTGGAAGCTCACAAATGCCCACAAAGGCTCCCACGCCTTCAGGAACTGCTTTGTAGTTTGTATGTTTGGGATTTTAAGAAATCCCCATGAACTTTTGCCTCATCCCTGGAAGTGTTCAAGGCCAAGTTGGGCAGGGCTTAGAAAAACTTGATCTAGTGGAAGGTGTCACTGCCCATGGCAGGGGGTTGGAAAGAGATGAGCTTTAAGGTCCCTTCCAACCCAAACCATTCTAGGGTTCCAGGATTCTATTATTTGGGTTTGTGATTCTATGTGATTCTCCATCCAGTTTTTTCCTTCAGAAGATGAAAAGAAATCACCTTTTTTTTAAAAAAAAAGGGTGGATTGGGAGCAAATGCTTGGTGCTCCCAAACCACCTGCACAATGGACTTGTCATTGAACAGCCAGACTCGTAGCACACCACAGCTCGGCCTCACATCTTTTCTAGCAGTTGGAAACGCTCCGATCAATAGCCAGAAAGGTGCTTTGCCCCCGTGCCAGCCTGGGGTGGGAGCAGGAGCTCCCGGGAGGGACGGGCAGCATCCTGCCGCGCCCGGAGGCACCGGCGGAGAGAGCGGCAGCCTCGGTTCAGCCGTGTCTGTGCTGAAGGGTGACAGTCGGGGCGGAGTCGCTGCCCTGAGCCCCCCCCGCGTGGTTACCGCACCCGCTCCGCACCCGGCCCGTCCCACCGCTCCCGGCCCCGCTCCCGCCGCTGCAGTAGCGGGACCTGCCCGCAGGTGCCGCCCGACTCCGCCGGGAGCGCGACCGGCGGCGGCTCAGGGGGGTCCCGGAGGCTTCGAGGGGTCCCGGAGGTTCGGGGAGGTCGGGGAGGCTCGGAGAGACGGCCGGCGGTGCGGAGATCCCCGGCGGTGCGGGGGTCCCTGCGGGCTTCAGGGATCTCCGGCGGTGCGGGAGTCCCTACGGGCATCAGGGATCTCCGGCGGTGCGGGGGTCCCTGCGGGAATCAGGGATCTCCGGCGGTGCGGGGCCCCCCGCGGGTCCCGGGGAGAAGAGCCTGTGTGCGGGGAAGGGAGCGGGGAGCGGAGCCACTGCGGGTGGGAGCGACTCCGGCTCAGGAGAGCGGGACAGCCGCGCACTATACCGGGAGCTGCTGTGGCGTTTCTCGGGTACCCGACAGGCACATCCGAAGGGAGATCGCCAGTCTTGGCGACAGGAACTGGGCTTTCCATTGGCGTTTTCCCTAATTTTCTGATGGTGTTGCTGGGTGGGCTCGGACGTGGCCAGCAGGACCAGGACAATGCCTGGCCTCCTGTGCTTGGCATTGCTGAGGCCAGACCTGAAATCCTGCATTCAGTTCTGGGCTCCTGATGGAAAGAATGCCATTGAGGTGTTGGAGTGTGTCCAGAGAAGGAAACAGGGCTGAGAAAGTGGCTGGAGCACAAGTCTGATGAGGTTGAGGGAACGGGGGGGCTTAGCCTGGAGAAAAGGAGGCTCAGGGGAGACTTCACCTGAAAGGAGACTGGACTCAGGTGGGGACTGATCTGTTCTCCCAGGTGACAAGAGACAGGACCAGAGGAAATAACCTCAAGTTGCACTAGGGAAGGTTTAGTTTGGATATCAAGGAAAACTTCTTCACAGAAAGGATTGTCCAGCATTGGAACAGGCTGCCCGAGCAGTGGAGTCACCGTCCCTGGAGGGATTTAAACGAGATGTAGATGTGACACCTGGGGACACAGTTTAGTGGTGGGTTTGGCTGTCCTGGGGTAATGGTTGGACTCAATGATCTAAGAGGACTTTTGCAACCCAAACAATTCTGTTTCAATCTGATTCTGTGTTTCTGAGAAGGTGCTGGGTGAACATGAGCAGCAGGGAGCTTCAAATACAGCAAAATGCAAGCACCTGCTGAGCTTGTTTTCCTCTTCAAAGAAAAGAAGTCCAATAATTCCAGGCAGGATGCTCAGGGACAGGAAGCCTCTTTTGATGAATATCTGAGAGGAGTCAGCCTGTGTCAGGACTGAGATACAGCAGGACTCCCAACAGATCTGCAAAGCACTATTTGATGGAGAAATCCTGTCAACAGTTGCTCAATCCCATCTCCAAAGCGTTCTGCTGTATCAGCCTGGCTGCAGCAGCAGAATGGGTGTTTCCAGGGTGTTTCCAGCTTGTGTGCTCATTGAGAGGCTGGCAGGTGATGAAACTGGATGGATGAAGGCTGCAGAGATGTTTTGCTTTAGGAAGGCCTCTTTCTTCCATTGGCTATCTGTGATTTTTAAAGCTTTTCAAGAAGCAGAGTGTATTTGAACTGGAGCAACCAGAAGAGACGTACCTGGGGTTGGGCTGTGAGTAAGCAACAGCACTTGAGCTACTACAGCCCATGTGTGAGGTAGAGGAGAAGCAACTTTGTGCTGTCAGCCCACAGGAATTACCTGTCAGAGCTGAGACTATAATGGTCATCTTCATCCTTTCCCTGAATATGCATCTCCTGTCTGCTGAGGGCACATGAGGACATGGTGAGGTGATGGTCTTGTGTGTGCACAGGAGCTGGCAACTGTGGGTGCAGGAGGCAGAGCTGCTCTGGAGCATAAATCCACCTGTAAATCTCAGTTGTGGAGCTGTCTTTACACAATACCTGGTTTGAGCTGTGCAGTCCCATCACAGCTAATTTATTCCCTTTTGAGAAATACTTGGGCACCCTTTATAGCCTTTATTTATTCTTTTAAAGCCTCAGACCTTCCTGGGGAATGTCACAGCCACATTTCCCATCCTGATCTCTACCTTAGTTATCAGGTGTGCTACAAACCTGAGTGTCTCTCTGGCTCCCTGTGGTTGCTCACATGCTGACTTAAGAGTCATTCTGGTTGTGGTCATGTCTTTTCCACAGGAGCCTGAAGTGCAAATATTGTCTCTCCTGTACTCAAGCTTGAAGATAAAGCAACAGCTTGATGTTCTGGAGTGTTGCTCTCCACAGGTCATAGAGCAAAGTTTAAAAGGGGATTTTGCACTACCAGGAACAGCACAGCTCCAAATTCTATCACATTTAGAAGGAAAAGGGTCGATTATTTTGATTTCCTAATGTACCTAATGTTCTTCCAAATTCTTCTCTTTATATTTTTTTTTAACCCTTTGGCCAATTTTATCGGAAAACTGACACTAGTTAGAGCTCAGTTCCTGCCACTACAAACAGCTGGGCAAAGAATGACCTTGCTAGGGCTGCAACTGTGAGAAAAATCAACACACACTGTCAGACCTTACTAGACACCAGAGAATCCACATGGAGCTGACATTTGATCGATACCCAAACCGTGGGAAAAGCTTCAGTCAGTTTGTGCCCTCTCAGGCACCCAGGTCAGTCCCCCAAGAGACGCCAGCATGCTGAAAGCCAGACTCTGCAAATTCTGCAGAGCTGTTTGTTTGCTTTAGCAGTGCCAAGCTGCAAGGGGGTAGTCAGGGAAAAGGAGCTTAGCACAAGTCTTGGCCAGAAGGGCTAATGCTGGTGTTCCTAAGCCATCACCAGGATGGGACTAAAGGCCCCAAAGCCAGCCTGTGGTGGTGTAGAGATGCCCTCCTTGAAGGAATCACTGGAAATTATCAGAAGTTGACAGTGTCTTGGAGGGCACTAAAACTCATATTACCATTATGGTTCTCACCTGAGCCTCTCGGTGAGCTACAGACTTTCTCTCAAACTCTCATCAGTGTTTGAGAAGTGGCTGAACACTTGTTATGAAGTATGTCAGAAAAAAGTTGGAAGTGGTGACAATAAGTACAAAACTGAGGTGGCTGGACTCCTCTGGTTACTTTTGGCTGAAATTAAGGCAGGTATATGAGATCTGGGCAGCTGTGCCCTTTCCCTGACCACAGGATGGACAATGGAAAAAATTGGACCAAATCCAGCCTGTTCCAAACTATGACTGCTGTAATAGTTCAAAAACATCTTTGACTTTTTAAAATGAAGAAGGAGTTGAGAGACACTTCAGAGACCTTCTACCTGTAAAAACAGGCACATTTGGTCTAGCCCCTGTGCAAAAGTTCACAGGCAGGTGGAACAGCTCCCGCAGGTGATACTGATGATAAGAGCATATTTGAGGGGAAGGTTTAAGAAGTCAAGTGTCTTTAATGGAAAGAAAATACTTTGCATAAGAGGGAATATACTCTCAGCTGTATAATCTACCCCAAGAACTACATTATCCAATTTTTATTCCACTGGCATGAAGAGCATCTCTCCATCACTTCCTCCTCTCTAAATCATTTGGTATACACAGTTCATTAGAAATCTGCTCTGTTGAATAGCAAAGTAATGAATCTTCGTGCTTTCCATTTCCTCTGTCTGAACTGGAAAGTGTTTTTCTCACACAATCTCAGTCTTGAGCAGTAATAACAAAACCACAACTTCTGTTGCAGTTCTTTGTTTGCAGGTGGATTCCTGTGTGGACACATCTAAACACAAGTGTGCATGACCTGCTGACTACAAGACAGCAGACAAAGAAAACAGTGGTTATGAGCATGTGAATATCATCCTGATATTTCCATTTTAACACAGCAAGGTCCAGGACTCATGGTCAGGAAAAGCCGCTCATGACTTTGAGGTTTCTCACTTACATGCTAGGCTGAGAACAAATTCATCATGTAGAACAATGATTTTTGTATGTGGTTTTTGGTTTAACACCAAACCATCCCTATTTCTCATCAGTCAGGTGATACTTAAATGGGTAAAGCTTTGATTACAGCCTGATTTACACACGTGCAATTCCAAAGCAAACACAACTACATTGCAGGATTTATATTTTCATCTTACATCAGTAAGTTCCTGTGAGATAATGGAGTAAAGGAGAGCAGGTTGCTGTGCCTGAGGAAATATTGGCTCAGATGAGAGCTCCCAAATTATATCAGTTGGTAGATTTACTTCAATACAGGGGAATAAAGAAGGAAGAATACAGACATTTTCTCACTTTCCCACTGTCTTTCTGTAATGGATGTAGGGCAGAGACGAGGTATTATTTGACATCTCTGCACTCTTGAGGTGTTTTCATTACAGATTTAGGGGAGTCAAAAATAAGAGCCTTCCCCCTGCCTTACAATGCCTGGTTCAGTGTGGAAAGCACCATTCCTGAAGGGAAAGGGTTTATTTTTCTCAGTCTTGAATGAGTCTCAGCTTTCCCTGCTGTGAGAGCTGGAGAAGAGGAGGGCTGTCGGGCTTGTGTGTGAGGATTCATTTCCTCCAGGTCACTAAGAACCATCAGATAAGGTAGCATTGGGGTTCAGCTGCCATGAGCCCAAACTGAATTTGAACCAGAGGCCGCACATGAAGTGTCCTGAGTGTTTTGGGGAGGCACCCCTGCCCTGCTGCTTGTGGCCAACACCCCATCTGCTACTCCTGCTGGAAATGGGTGTCAGGAGAGATCTGAGCCTGTCTTATCTGAGCCCTGCTGGAGTAGAGTTCTTCTCACTCCGAGACTTGTCCTGGGGACAGATTTAAAAATATCCCTAGAACAAATTGACTGAGGCATCTCTTTCTGACACGCTCCTGGATAAGATGAAAGGAGCTCCTTCCATGCACCTTTTCTCAGTGATACAGATACAAGCCATGCAGCTCTTCCTCTGCTTTGGCAAAGGGAGAGGCAGTTTCCTGTTTTTATACAGAAATTAGATTGATCCAGGATGCCTTTGTGCTGCTGCTGGTCCTGATGCACGCAGAGGGGCTAAGTGTACGTGGGCTCTGTAAATTTTGCTTTAGATTTCCTGTTCGTGCATTTGGCTCTCCTGGCACTGCCCTATGGGTAGAGCCTCGGGGTTGAGATGTATGGAAGGACCCCTCTGACTGAACAATGTGGGAGACTCCCAAGCACCACTCAAAAGCCTTTCCTGTAAAAATGGGCTCTGCATTTCCAGTGGCCTCTTCCAGGGTGTTTGCAGGTTCCCAGTGCAGAAGCACAGCTCCATCCTGCTCTGACCATGGGACTGCCGGTCCCAGAGCAGGGCTGTATCTGACATTAACATCCCAGGAATCTGCTCCAGGCAGGCAGGAACAAAGTGGAGAGACATGTTTACAACTGCTGGGAGGGGTGAAGCACAGGCAGGGGAGCAGAAACAGCCCAGCATAACAGTCTCACAGTCTAGCTGTCAAGGAATTGGTCTTGGATAAGGAGAAATGGAGAGCAAGCAGTAAATTGGCTTTGCTCAGTGCTTTGGCCACAATTAATAAGGAGGGAACTGGGCAAAGGTACTGTATAATTAAGTTGGCTGATAGCAGAGTTCTGTCCAGAGCAAGAATGTGTTGTTGGCTGTCATGCTATAATTAGCAACATTTTGTTATAGTGCTTTTCCTTCACAAAATGCACTTGGTTAAAGTTACCAGCTCCCCTCAGGGAGAGAGGCACCATGTCCTCATCCTGCATGGTGGAAGAATCTGGGTCTGGCAGGATAAGGCTTTTCCTCCAAAAACACCCATCTGGAAGACAGAGTCGCTCTGCCTGGGGTGATCTGTGAGATGGGTGATTTTGCCTGTGAGAAAGCTGGAGCATGGAGAGGTGAAATGGCTTTCTAAGGTCACCAACTGAGTCATGGGTAAAGCCAGGAATAGAAGGCAGCAGTCAGGCTCCCAGCTGCTGTACCTATGATTATTTCTGTTTATGCTCTTCACTTCTCTTGCCCATGGTTTACTGAGTGCATTCCAAGAGTAACTTGCCTGCCAAACTTCCTCCCCTTTAAAACCAGAAATGGACAGATAAGATAGTAAAAGAAATCACTTTAACTGCTGGTATGTGCACAAACATACCTGAACCCCATCCAAGTTAACAGCCAGGTTTTTTTTAATGCTCTTCTGGGGCAGGAGAAATGCCTCCAGTCTCAAAGTGCCTATGGCAGTTTGCTGGCAGGATGTCAGATGATTTATTTCCTTTCCCTGTGGTCAAAAGGAGAAAAAATTTCAAAAGGACAAAATAAAGAAACATGTTAGACATAGCAAAACCTGGTCAAGTGACTCCACTATAAATCCCATGAAGGCAATGGGAGAATCGTGGCTCTGGGAATTGAAAGTTTGGACTGTAAACCAAAATAAAACTGAAACTCCAAATAAATGCTACATTCTCACCCAATAAATTTTCCCAGAATGCCTCATCTACTTCTCACTGAGGGCCTTGAGACTTCTTTCCAAGGGCCCAGGGCCAGAGTATCTGGAAAGCCCTAAACTAGGGGTAACCATGTGGTTCCTCCTTATTCTTGGTGTAAGCAGAATTAGACTGCTCTGTTAACTGATGTTCAGAGGCAGCACATGGAAGTTAATTCAGGTGGCCGATTTGACATGAAGTCAGATGGTTCCACATCAGGTGGAAGCTTGGTAGTGGCATGAGCGTCCAGAAATGCTGTGCTGTATCTGTATCTCAGTCTGCTGCCCGAGAGCAGGCACTGAGACTGGGGACTTGCATATGTTGTGACCGGGCTTAAGTTACTCAAACTGCCTTTAGTCGTGGATCAGCAAACGGGCTGCCCTTGAATCCCAGCACAGGATCCCATTGCTTCTTCATACTTCCTGGCTCTGTCTCTCCTCTCTCCTATGCTTTATTCTTTTTTTAATTTTTTTGGGTTTTTTCATGTTGCCCTTTATGTTTCTATTTCAATGCTTTTATTGCAGTCTTGTTTTATGGCTCTCTTCAATCCCTGATTGAGAGGTGATGTACTGTGTAAGGCATGCAGAAGCTACTGCTGCTGGCCTGAGTCCCCTCTGAGAGGAGAGAGGTGCCTGGGTCCCCAGACTGTCATCTGAGCCTCAGAGTATGGCCGTGAGGGTTCCTGACAGCAATCTGTGCCATGGAAGCAGGGAGCTGCCTGATCTTTGACCAGGAGGGTTTTAGCATTGTGTGGTTTTCTATGTTTCCTCTGTTCTACTTCGCTGGATTCTTCCCAACCTTCTCTGGAATCTTTGCAGAGGGATCAGACTGGAATAATGTTGGTTTGGTCCCCAGATATGTTGTGTACACAGGCTGTTCATTTCAATAAGGTGACAGTCAGAGTGTCCCAGGCATAAAAGCTGACCTCTCCTCTTTGCCCTCGTGGTGATTCCCCCGTGCTACAGCTGATGAGTAGTGTACAAGCTCTCCCTCCTCCTGCCAACCCTGGCTCTGTGCACTGGAGTTCCAGGTCCTTTCACGGAAATTAACGTTTACTTTAAGAACTAAAACAAACAAAAACCAAATAAATCTCCTCACAAAATAAGATCAATAAAAACATAGCCAAGTGCTTTGTTTTGCTTAAAAGATGCATCTTTGTACATATCCACTTGTGTGTTGCCAAGTTTTGGAAATCAGCAAAGGCTGACATTGTTTACAGCAAATTAAAGACCCTCTGGAGACACTCTGTCTTGCTTTCCAGTGTAGCCTCAGGCTGGGGGAGGGAGGCAGTTGGACAGTAGCATAGAAGAAACCCTGTTCCACTGTTGCTAACTATAGCATTAATTTCAGAGTCATAAATAACTTCAGTACCATGGTTACAGCACTAGCCAAGTATGATATCATTTAGTTTAGGATTAGGGGAAAATATCTTCCTTGAGGCTGTGGGTTCTAAAATAAGCAACTTTTCCAGTATGAGTTTTCTCCCAAAGACTACACAAACTCCAGCCTGTGGCCATAAATTAGAAGGATTACTTTGGTAAAACTGACTGGATGAAAAGTGTCAGCAGGTAAAACAGCTCACAAAGTAGATTCTTCCAAGTCTCTCAGTGAATGACAGCCTGGAACTCCACCAGTTTTCTTAGAAAACAGCACCTTCCGGGAATGAGAGCAAGTTGTAGTCTTTCCAACCCAAGTTCTGCAGGGTGAGGATGTGGAGAAAAAGGTCCCTTCAGGAGTCAGATGCCACTAATGAACATTATAAAGATGGATTGAGGGGTCAGCGCTGCCAGTTCCCGTGGCTGCGAGGGCAACATTAGAGGAGCTGCACGAGCAAATGACAGCTCATGTGCATCCATTGGCCCACAGAAGAAAACAGCTGCGATGTTTGTATTACAAAATTTACACACAATTATGTGCACACACAAATCTGCAGGACCTTGGGAGCAACTGTGAGAAGCTGTTGAGAGAGAGATCCTGAGTATGTATTACATATAGTACAGCACTACCATGGTTTACAACAGGGACTCAAATGGGGTAAGGGTCTCTCATAAAAAGTGAAAACTTTATGGAGAAACACTTTAAGTGCAGCAAAAATGGTCATAGGCTGATGATACAGGAAAACTGGCTCTAGGCCTCCTGGGTACAAAATGCTAGACCACAAAACCCAAAGCACTGATCCCATTCAAAATTGTTCAAGAAGTTATGACATGAAGTCTGTATTGGTAGGCTTTATGCCAGATTAGATATTGTCTTTCTTCCTGCTGCCGGCACAGAGCCAGCACAAACGCCGTGTTATGTGCTCTGGCTGATTCAACAGAAACGTCTTTGTGTGCTCAGGCATGATCTGGATTGAATTTGTCCTGCTAAGTGATCCAGTAGTGCTCAAACCTGGTATAAGGGACGATGGAATTGTGGTACAAACTTCTATTTCAAATTTCACTTCTTCTCTAATGTAAGGAAAGAGAATTTAGCCCCACACGAACATCTATGATAATCATTGAAATGTTTCTCCTCAGTTTAATGCCATTTCACAACACAGATTAGAGGGTGTCCCAGCATGAAAAGCAGTGGATAAACCTGAACACAGAGTGAAAAATGAAATGTACTTTTTATTTCTGCTCTTCCTGGTTCTAATCACACAGAGAACATCTGAAAAGTGACATTTTGGGATAGGCTGAACAAGTCTGATTGATACACTGCATTCATTAGCCCTGCCTCTCACTGCTACAGCCTGATCCCTGCTGAGACATCCTCTGATGGTTAACTTAGTCCCAGCTCCTGAGAGCAGAGTCTCAGGTTTCAAGGTGATTTTGGACTTCTGCAGCTCTGAGCAGCCTGGTGACCCTGTCCTCTTTCTTTTGCTCTTTGTCTATTCTAAGCTTGGCTTCTGAAGTAACTGTTATCCATCATGAAGATGTGGGAGGCCAGCATGGTTTTCATTTTCTCAGCAGTGGGCTCGGTGAATACCACATACCTTGCCCTCTCTTGGGCTGTGTTAAACAGACGGATACTTTTGGTTTAGGAATAGTCCTCTGTGTGTGGAAAAAAAGAGAAAAATGACAGGAAAATTATATTTGTGTATGAGGACAGAGGTTTTTTGAGTTACCTGGTATGAGTTACATGAAAAAATATAAAGGCCATCTATCTGGCCAAGCAGTGACTAGAAGATGTCAATTGACATTAGTACTAATTTAGAGTGCCAATATCTTCTTTAGTACAGCCAGTGAATAAAAATGTTGCTGTCAGGCTCAGAAAATGCTTGTGGCTTTGATGCTGACCTGTTCTTTAACCCTTACAAACTCAAATCTTTATCGTTTCTCATACTATGCCCATTTTCTCTGCCTGAACTGTAGGATATCTATTCATTGCTGAATAATACAGGACCCTGATCTACACTGGGATTTCTACCACCACATAGGGTGTCAATCTTACAATGACCCAGCCTTATTTCATCAGGGTTATTTAGAGCTTCACTGTTCTGTTCAAATCCTCTGCTGTCAGGGAAAAGGATCAGGTCTGGTCCACTTGAGCTATTTTGCAGGTAGTTGAGCTGCAATACGCCAAACAGTCTAGTCTGTATTTGGGATGGGGTCTGGCTGGTCTAAGGAGCCCTCTCTCCTGCAAAGAGAAACCATCTGCCAGAGCTCTGCGTGCATCTCTACTTGGAAGCTCCTGGAAGCTATTCTCAAGTGTAGTTTAGAAATATGCAGGCAATTATGTACCACTGCTGTTGTACTAAGACTGCCAGCTGTGGGGTCAGGTTGTCCCCTTTGTTTTCCAGTAATTATTATTTTTAGTTCAGGTTTCATGAGCCCAAAGGTCCTCTGGCTGTGCTCTGTAACAGCTTCTGAGAAGACAGATGGGGCATTACAGACACAGTGTACTTAGTCCCTGCCACTCATGAGATTCAATGTCCAATTCTGTTGATTAAAGAATATTGTTTTCAAGTTCTGAAAACTGTCTCTGGATGGAAGCAGAATATCTGCAGCAGAAACATAACAGGGAATACTTTTGCCTGCACAATAAAATGGGAAGATTGTAAATGTTTGGGGATCACAGGGAAAGTCTGCCATGGCTGGTGTTTTGTTTCAGTAGCTTGGACCATGTCAGCTTGTGAAGCGCATCCTGAGAGATTCATAACCCTCCTCAATTCCAAGAAAGGCTGAGACCTAAACCAAAGTGAAATCTAAGGAAGGAACTGGGCAGGCAGGGGCTGGCCAGAGTAAGTCAGCACAGCTCCCCAGTTCAGAGCAGTGGGGAAGCTGGGCCAGGCAGTGTTCCTGGAACTGTGGTCCAATCTCAGTGCAACCACTGAGTGGCTGTCCCACTGCAGCGTGAGCTGAGGGCATGAGTTAAAGCCATGAGAGGCTGCCATGACCCTGCCAAGTATAAAAAGCCCAAAGATGCTCAATGCTGCCTTGCATGTGCTGATTGCTTCTGGCTGAAAGCAATAGAGAAGGCACAAACCACTGCATATCAATTACTCAGGAGGTCAAAAAATCCCAATACATCTGTTGCTCAAAAAGCATCAAATGTATTCTAACCTTCCACATGCATTAACCAACTGATCCTTGTCAGAGGTCTGGGAAGATTCCCAGTAGCACAATTCTCATCTTACTGAGGCCACTAATGGTAATTAGCTGACTAAAGCTGCCAAACTCAGCACCCATATTAAAACTGGGACTTGGGGAGTTCTTCCACTCATCCCTTGCTGCTGCTGACCTGTACCTGCAGCATTCACAGCAGCTGGGGAGCACTGGCCAGAATGCCAACACTGGCAAACCACAGCTCTTGAATAAAGCCCTATCACACAAACACAGGGGTCTCACACTTAGGATGTTGTCGTGACAGAGAAGCCCAGACAGGCAGGGTTAGGTCAACAATTTCTGAAAACAGCCTCTGTAAAACAGAAACTACTGTCAAATTTATCTTGTTTCTACCGAAACAGGTTCCTTGGAGTCTCCAGTATTCTAGAATAAACCCGGGAATTTAGCTCCTGGTTTCAACCCTCAGTGTAAAACGCAGGTGACTGCAGATTAACACAAGGTGACCAATGACTGCAGGTGAAAATTATACTCAATGTGGATTAAACACAGATATTATGGCTAAAACGTGATGAGGTGCCTGCCAGAACTGAAAGACACAGGAAGCACTAATACAAACCCATGGACTAACTCTGTTGTTTTCACCACGCCATGTGAACCAAACCTGTCAAGTTTCACACGAAGGGCAGCCTGAGGCATTCTCATTTAGTTCTTAGAAACTGGAATTTGTAATAAATATGTGGCAGCCTGTGGTAACCAGAAACTATTATTATCACAGGAAATGCTGCTGGTCAGGAGGAACAAAAGTGTTTGATCCCCATGGCATGAACAAGCCTTTGAATTTTTCTGCCCAGCACAGATCCTTGGGTTTATTACACAGGCATTGTTTTTAATAACAAGAGAGACTGAATAAATTGGTTTTACTCTAAACAGACAAGCTGACAAGCCACAGAGAATAACATGTTCAGAGCAGAGGAGTATGGTGGAGTGTAAGCAGTCTGCCTTTGACTCAGCTGAGTTCTCCTTAGAGTCATCTGTCCCCTGATGAACATGACTAGCAGGAAGGTAAATGGATTTAATTTACACATTAATAGAAAAGAAGAAAGTTTAGGGTGTTTAGTCTGTTTATAACAAAACAATGGATTTCAGTTTAACTGAGACTAAAGGAATCTGATTGAGTGTATAGACGGTTAAATTCCTGCCAAAACTCAGTTTCAAGAGCTTCCAGAAGACGCCAACTTATCTGAGCTTAGGATCCACCAAGGCAGTACTAAAGCTTAGGTGTTGAGTCAGCAGTTTACGTGCCTGTGGGAGAGAGTGATATCCCAACAACAGTGGGAGTGGTGCATGGTGCATGCAAATCACTCTGAACACATTAGCTCTTCACGGTGGATATTGGATGAAGATGGAAAGGAAATGAATTTCTTTTTGAAATAAAGCCCAAGATGTTTGTGATTATTGAGAACAGTGATTTCAGTGGAAAATTAGTTCATGTGCATGAAACAAAAATTTTGATGTGCTGTACCTTAGAAAATATGTTTTGTAACAGAAATGGTGAATTTGGGGGTTTCTATGTTAACAATAATTGTTGGGGTTTCTTTAAATAAAACAACAAAAAGTGATGAAAAGGATTTTGACTGTAGAGAAAAATACCATGAATTCTAGGAAAAAAAGGAGAAAATGAAAAAGAAAAAAAGTAAACCTGTTGGACAAATGCTTTAAAGAGGGGGTTTGTAAGCAGATTTGAAAGAAAAGCTGCTAAAGACAGAAAAAGCCTTTCTATAAATGAGGAGCCCTTTCATTTGTACGGTTCTTACAAAATAATGCAGGAAATCACACAGGATGTGCTGATGAGAGGGAGGAAGTGGTTTTAAGGATGACATTGGAGGCTGCAAGTGGGATGCCAGACGTGTCCGATTCACGTGAAGAATCGGTGTTTTCACCAGTTAATGTACCATGAACTGCTCGTGCCTTCCTCTGTGCCTCAGAGGAGCAGCACATGCTGAGATGAACAACTCGGGGAGCTCCGTTTAAGCCTCTGCGGCCAAACTGTCTCATCGTCTCTTGCTTCAGGGTGGCGGTGTTACAAAACCTGTTCAGGAACTGAAACGTTTGAAGTCTTCCTGAGCTGTCTGGTGAAGGCCCCACCTTCTTTGAGTCCTGCTTAACTCAGGACGCATCATGTGGGAAGCAGGCAGTGCATGAGAAGGCCTTATTATAGAAACAGGGCAAAGTGCTTGACTCCTGGAGAACTCGAGGCTGCCTTGGCCATTTTTAAGTGGTTACAGTAAACAAGATAATCCATGTTTATGGAGGTCCTTGACGTGTTATTTTCCTTTCGCTCTTGATGTGGTGCGCAGGTTCAAAGGCACCAGCACAACACCTCTGCCCCCACAGAGGTGCAGGAGGTGCTTTCTCAGCAGACAGCCTTGCGTGGCTGCTGCCATTCTGTGGAACTGCAAAGGGAAACAGCTCCAGTACCAGCCAGTCCTTTGTTACGGATTTGAATACACTTAAAAACAGCTGTGTGCACGAATAATGCATAGGGATGCACCTACAGAATTTGTGTACACATTTGTGTATACATACATATATATATAATATATATTTGCTGTAAATTCAGTGAAGGTGTCCGTGTGTTTCTAATGGAGTCTAAGTCTGTGCTTCTTTTCTTGTATAGTTAATGTAGCTCAGATTCTTTTCAGCTAATTCATACAGCTTTTAAGCAGTTAAGTTCAGGTCAGTAGCTACATGAAGCTGAAAAATCTGAAATTTCTATCAGAGCCCTTGAATAAATCCAAACTCAGTAAAATAGTTGCTCATAAGGCTTGCTCTTAAACTGTTCATTATAATGTTATATTGATGAGTCTGTAACGAAATGCAGGCTCCCACCCCCACGCTGTTTGTTACTTGTGAACAGAAATTCAGGACACTGACTCCACAGCTTAGTCAGAGCTAGTGCAGATGTAGCTGCCTGTTTATGTGCTTTAAATCTCCAAAAGCAGTAATGCATCTATTCTGTCCACTCCTGCTGCAAAACTGACATATATTTTCCTGCTGTCACCTAAGCATCAGAGGGATGAATATCAGAAGGGGGAAAAACCCACCACTCAGCTGTGTGGCTCAAAGGGTCCCTGCTTCAGTGTCCTCAAGCACATGAAATGTGCTGTGTGCCTTTGCCTTCCAGGAAAAACGAGGCTTCACTTCCTGACTTCTGCAGTGAAGCAAGAAACAGCTTTTTTATCAGTGAGAAAATATTCTGGACGAGACAAGAAAGAATAAATGTAGTCACATTTTAGATTTTCAATTTATAAAATACAATTGAATTTCAAAGGTGCTGAAGAATATCCCTAATAAGCAAGATCCACCTGCTACTTGACTTTTTAGTTTCAAGGTTTCTCTTTGCTGCTGGGAATGGCCTTTGTGAGGGTTATATTCTATAACTGGTTGCACAGGTCAGGCTCTGATGTTTATATAGTCTAGTTTGTATAGGTAAAACAACACAGGTTTACATGATGGTAGAAAGGAGACAAATGAGATCCCTGCTCTACCACCACTGTAATAGTCATCCAAGAGCCCTGAGGCCAAGGTTAACCCCATAGATGCCTTTCCTGAGCTACATCCATTCCCTGGGCAGAAGGGTGGAGAGCAAGGGATTGCTTCAGTGCACTGCAGTCCCAGAGGGAAAACACTTTTGCAAATGAAGAAAAGATGGATTTCCTGTCAAACACTGCTTCCTAGGCTAGTAAAAAATGCTTCCCAGGACATTCTGGATTGCTGTTGCTTGAGTGTGGATGCAGCCACACATGTTCAATCTGAACACAGGCTTCTGGGGTGAGCATCGTGGCTGCCTCGTCTCCCACAGCTGGTGTCCCACCCCAGGGAAGAAGCCTCAGACTGGAAACTTCTTGCAGGCAGCCTGTGAGACTCTGGGTATTGCCTGGGTGTGTGGAAGCCCTGTGGCCTCCCAGCCTGGCCCTGCGAGAGGATCAGTGTTGAGAAGAGCTCAGCTGCTGACTGTGTGGTCGCCTTAGCAGCCAAGCTTTCAGAACAGCTCATCTCTTTAGAGACTGAACTGTCAAAAATCTGGGCAATTGTGTAACAAAAGGAGCTGCCACATGCTAATTCATAGTCATTCAATCTCTAAGAAAAACCACTTAGCAGATCTGGACAAGGACTGGAGCTGATAAGGAAAGAACTCATTAAACTGATAGAACTGGAGATCTCTTTTAGACTTCCTTCCATCTGTCTTTTGCCACCTGTCACTCACTGTTGTTTCTCTAACTCAGAACAGTGAGTTTGGGGAGCAGAGATTGTGTCTTCCTACATCTTCTGCTTAAGGTTCTTTTAACATTACATAATTACCAATAACACAAAGGGAATAAGGTATGAGAGCTGCAGAAATCCAATTTTTGTGATGCTGCCCTTGACAGCAAAAAGCTCCTTCTAGCTCACAAATCCTTTATAGTAAGTACATCTCCTAAATAAAACATGATAAGACTCAAAAAAATCAAAACCCAGGAAAGCTCTCTGGAACACCTCTGTAACTAACATGCTGCTGGAGCCAACCACAGGGACCCTCAAAGGCCCCGCTGTTGACTCAGACAGTGCTAACTCTGCCTGAGAACAATTCTAAGAGCAGACATTTAGGTTTAAATACCATATTTCTCATGGACCCTGAAGAAATAGGCCTTGAATATATTTATATAGATATAGATGTTTTAGATGATTTCCTCCTCTCCCCCCCCCC
>VWZF01002613.1:555419-748026 GCA_013396755.1 Sclerurus mexicanus | reverse complement strand
CCCCCCCCCCCCCCCGAAGGCATGGAAGAAATCACAGATCAAGGAACACAGCCTGGTTGCCTGGTTCCAAATAGTTGGGGAATTACCTTTTGAACCCAGATACCCCACAATTAAGTGTCCTGGGAAAAGGCATTGCAGGGACCGCTCCCTGCTGCCAGAATTGGGCTGAAACGCTGCATAACTGCAGGGGCTGTTGCCCACTGTTATCAAGCTGATACATGGAGGCATAGAATCACAGAATCCCAGAATGGTTGGGGTTCAAAGGCACCTTAAAGATCATCTCGTTCGACTCCCTGCCATGGGCGGGGACACCTTCCACTAGACCAGGTTGCTCTGAGCCCCATCCAGCCTGGCTTGGAACACTTGAACAACAGAGATGGCTCACACATTTATGTGAAAGGAGACAAAAACCGGCTTCTTTTTGGACACAGGACCTGTTGCCCCATTTGCAGTGTGCCCAGGCTGGGCAGCACCGCTCCTCACCACAGCATACCCTGTGTGGCTCCCCATGCCCTGCCCTCCCCACACATGGATTTCGGGTTTCTTTGAGGTCTAGACACAGTAACAGCAGCATCACCTTTCTAGCCAGCCCATCATGGCACTGGGTGAAGCAGAGCCTGGGCTGCCCAGGCCCCAGAGGGGTGTTTTCCACGAGGGTTATCCCTCCACTCCCCTCCTCACTCCCCACTCCCCTCCATTGCTTCAGGGCAGTGCAAGGAGCTCTCAGGGCCTTGGCATTGGCAGCATGGGCAGTTCACAGGCATCTTGTTTTTCCTTTTTGTGTTACAGCTGGAAGCAAATGGCTTGTCTAGCAGAATCATTGCATTTTTTTTATGCTGTTTAAATGCTTTTTTATATGAGGAAAAGGTGTACAGTAAACAGGTACTGAAGCATGCTGTTCGTATGCCTGGTTTTGCCACTTTTTTTTAAAATGTATTATGAAGACAAACACTTTCAGGAACTCCATTTTTATTTCCCAGCATCTTTCGTTTCTTTTGGCTGGGCATCATCAGCCAAATAGGTATAATAAAACCATGGAAGAAAGCAAATGTACAACAAGGCACTTTACCTGAACAGATGCAGAATTGCACTCATTAAAGAAGCACATTTAGGCATAAAAAGCAGCTCAAAAATCTCCGTTAAGAGCTTCCACCAGGGAAAAGATTGCTTTGACCTTCAGAGATTGATGCAATGTGCAATGTTTATTAACAGTTTTAGCAAGAAAGTACCTATATGGGGGTTTGTCTTGCCTTTTATTTGGCTTAATTTGAGTGCCCTTGCCATTTCTCGACTTGCCTACTGAATAAGGTTGATGAAAAACTCCCTACTCTTAGGTTAATGTCTATCAAAAGATTTCTCTGCTCCTCTGATGATGAAGGTAGCACTGTGAATGCTGCAGGACCCTGGGTTTAATCCCTTTCACTGGCTTTACAGAAAGGGAAGGTGGCTCCAAGGCTCTTGATAGCTGTTCTGTGTATGAGAAACACTCTCTGAAGCATGAAGAACTTGGGAAGGTGCCTTGTTGAAGCATCCCCTTGTTTCTTCTTGGCATGTACTTCCTGCCCTCTAGGAGGTTTTCTATAATCAAGATTTTCAAGATCTGCTTTCATGTTTTTGCACATAATTTGTGATGGATGTAATTACTCCTGCTGAGGGTCTTTGAACACCACAGCTCTAAACCATCAGCAGTACAAGCCTGTCTCTGCTGACATGACTTTTAAGTGTAAGAGTTTCTCCACCTAAAGCAAGGATCAGCTGAATTGAGGAGTAAAACTGGCACAAGAATGCCACTCTCAGGCCTTGACACTCACATTTGGTGGGCCAGGGCATGGGAATGTTTTGTGGTGTGGCTTTTCAAAGGCAGATAGAGCAGAGATTTGTCTTCCCCTTCCCCACCCCTGGAAGTGTTTAAGGTGAGGTTGGATGAGTCTTGGAGTAACTTGGTCTAGTGGAAAGTGGGAGCATTGGAATGAGATGAACTTTAAGGTCCCGTCCAAGCCAAACCATTCTGCGATTCCATGATTCTATGAGTCCTTCCCCAAAGTCTCTCCCCCAGCCCAAGCGAGCCTGCCAGTAGAGGGAGTGCAGCACATGAACTCACAAAAATAGGAGCTTGCTAAAAAAAACCCACCCCAAACAAACCCAAACAATTAGCAGAATGATTATGGTATTTAGCAGAATAAACAGAATAGTCGGAGAAGTCAGAAGCTTTTCCCCAGGCAATGAGATCCAGCTGCAGGCTGGATGGGGAACAGGCACTGCATCTGGCAGCGATCTTGTTCCTCCAGCGGGGAAGTCCCCGGGATGAGAACGTCCCCGTGTATCACACACGGCACTGCCGCTGCAGGGGTGGGCTCTTGGCCCTTTTTTCACCCTCCTTGATAGAGCCACCTCCATAATTCCCCATCAGAGCACAATGGTTTTAGATGAACCAGAATGGAGCTTCCTCCCCCACGGCGCAATAAAACGGAGGGCACAAGTGCAGGTGGTGGGCAGGGTGACAGCATCACAGCTGCTCTGCTGTCCCGCTTGCTCGTGCTCTGGCCATGCTTCAGTTTTTGGCTAGAAGTTCGGAAGTTTGGGGCTTGCCTGAGAGCAGTTCTTCAGACCGTGGGCTGTGCTCAGCATGGGAAGGTGGAAGTGAACCCGTCTGTCTTAAAGAGGATGATAAATAAAGACTAATGGGAACTGGAGATCTTCCCTGGGACTTCATCATCTGTGGGTTTATGCTATGAAAGGACTTCTCCAAAGGTTGGGACAAGTGATGCCCTTGGGAACCTGCCTTACTTGCCATGTGCTCCTTGTGCCCGGGCAAGGGGGAGCAGAACTCGTAGAATGTATGGTTGGTTTGCTTGGGGGGCAGCAGCAGGTGGTCCTGCTGAAAGCATTTAGTTCTGGGACTTGCTGCTCTCTCCCCACGCTCACTGGGGTGAGAGGCAGCTAAATTATTTCTCCCATATCCCTGCTGGAATCTGGGTCCTCAACATCAGTTACTGCTTGTGAGGTGTCCCAAAACAGGACAAGCTGCACATTTAGATTGATCCCTCAATCAGAAGGAGGGGGTAGTTGAGGTGGACTCACTTCAGCACAGCTGTGATATAGCCTGGATCTGAATCTGACATCAAACCATTTCTATAGCAGGCTGATCATTAGGAGGAGCTCAGTGTTTGCAGGGTATTTCCATGAGAGCTCTGCAGCCCTTCAAATCCAGAACGCTGCTTTCATTGTGGATTAAAAATGTAGTACCCAGCCAAGCTTTGTTAGTTTAGTGTTTAACAGGGATTTAAGCATTTTAAATTCTTTCAAAACTGTAAGAAAGGATCATAATTTAAATTCTCTCAGACAGATGTCATGGGGAAAATATGAAGACTATTTAAAGGCAGACTACCTGCCTGTCCATCTATCTGTCACCTTCTAATCTGCCTGACATGTGCCATTGCCTTTCTCTTTCCAAACACAACGAGGTCAGGTCTGCATAGGCACGTGTGGAGTGACCTGAAATTCCCCAGGGTCCTGTGTGCTCCCTGCCAGCTGCAGCCTGGCTATGGGCATAGGCTGGTGCTGATCACAGAGTCACAGACTGGCTTGGGTTGGAAAGGACCTTAAAGCTCACCTCAATCCAACCCCTGCCATGGGCAGAGACACCTTCCAATAGACCAGGTTGCTCCAAGCCCCATCCAACCTGGCCTTGAACACTTCCAGGGCTGAGGCAGCGACAGTTTCTCTGGGCAGATGCTAATGCTCAGCCTTGCTGCAAAGCAGCCTGTACCTGCCTAGATCTGGAGATTCAGGCTTGCTACATGGGCAGGGTACCTGCAGATTTGGTGGAGAATTATCTGTCCAAGGCACTCTTCCCTCTGAACTCAGTAGGAGGAGGGAATACATTTAACTTACCACCCGATAAAGTTTTCTTTCTACTTGTTTGGGAACAAGCATGGCATTCACAGGAACTAAATCGTTCTTTGGAAACAAGTGACACAGGATGATATTTCACTTTTTTAGGTGACCCAGTTCACTCCCCTGTGGAGAACTAAATGATGCTCAGCCAAGTAAATCTCTTACTTGGTAAGGCCTTTCCAGCTGTCCTGCATTGGCTGGGGACCAGTTGCCTTGTATGGGAGCCACAGCTTCAAAAGCACCGGCTCACAGCCTTGCAGATGTTTTTTGGGGAGGCAGGAGGAATCAGCAGCTTGGGTTGACACACACTGATCTAATTCTGGAAGTACAGAGGAGGGCAAAGGCGATGAATGTCTCAGGGATGGCACATCTCACTTCTCAGGCTGGATTTAAAGGAGTGGAAAAAATGTAGTCTGGTTACTTGACTGAAAAAGTTTGGGAAAATTATTTTTAAGGTATTTTTGTGGATAAAAGAATTGAGCCTGATTCTTAAAAAAACCATTTTGGGACTGGCAGCTGAAACACCCCTTGTGTCAATGGTGGTTGGAAAAAGAACCTGAGTTTATTTGGTGAATTTAATGAAGGGTTGGAGAGTCTGAGCAAGAAAGGTCATTGCAGAAATTCCCAAATCTCCATCATTACAAGTAGCCATGGCCAAAGGAGCATTTCCAGTAACTGATCTGGTGGCTTCCTGCAATGAGAGATGAAAATGCTCTTTGCCTTTAGCTTATTGAAAGGTTTTGATTGTGATGCTTGAGTAACATTGTGCAGCAGTAGGGAGCTTGATGGGGCTTAGTAAGGACCAACATCTGGATGAAAACTGCAGATGAGTTTAAATTAGAAACCAGGCAAAAATTTTGAATAGTGCGAGATTGAACCACCAGAGCACTCTGCCAAGGGGAATAGGGAGCTTCTTTACCTCTGAATAATTCTGAGTTATGGCTGATGTCTTTTTTGCAGGTGCTTTTATCCACCACATATTCCTGCGCTCAGCACAAAAATAACTCTGAAGGGAAAAAATAATACAGCAGCTTCTCTTGGTCTTAAGGTCTCAGAAAGGTTGGAAAGGACAAGGCACACTGTAAACTTGCCTTGTGTTATCGGAGAAGATAAAATGGTTGTTATAGTCCAGGCATTGCTGTTGACTCCCTGCCATGCTTTTTTGGCTGAGACCTGTGCCATAATCTCTGCAGCCCATCCTTGGGTGTTGGGAGGGTTAATGGGGGTTTGCAGAGTGCTCTGGGTGAGGAGGGAGGACATCATTTGTTACTGCAGAGATTGGAGACTCCCTGATGTGATTATAACGTGTAGTGGTGGAGGCTATTTTTGTTGTATGTTGTGAATATTTCCTTGTATGGAATCACAAGGAGCTTGCTTGTGGCTTGTAGCTATGTTGAAAGCTCCAGCAATGAAGTTCTCGATGTCTTTGGCATTCTCAAGTCAGTGCCGTATGCAGCAGTGTTAATTAGCCTTGGGGGCAAAGAATAATAGTGATGAGGTAATGCCTCTGGCCTCCGCTCTTTGCAGAGGGAGAGCACAGAGTACCACAGTCCCCTCCGCATCTTAGGACCTGATGTCTGGCACTTGGAGTGAGTAATCCTCATGGAAGTAGAAGAAAACTCTTAATTCTTCTTAGCGATCCAGATTGCTGCTCAACAAATCCCCTCACCACTGGAGCTGCAGATCTGTTAGCTGAAATGGCATTAAAGAGGAAGTCAACCTTTTGCACAGTTTCCTCTTGGAAAGTGAGTGTTACTTCTAATTATAGCGATTGCAATTTTTCAAATGCTCTCCCAGGGACCAGGATGCCAGGGGTGGAGAGGGACAGCTGAAAATGCAGAGAAGTTCCTCCTCGTTATTGATTCATGTTAATTATCTGAAACAGGAGCAGAGAGAAACAGTCTCCTACACTGCCAGCCTGGCTGTTGTCCCCACCCTAGTCCTGGTGTTGAGCACAACTGTGTCCCTGATAGGCATCAGCCTTGGTTGCAGAAATGCCTCTCCCAAATAGTGGTTGCTTTTCAGAGAACCTCAGACAGTCTCCTTTTTCCCCTCTTCCTCCAGCACTTCAGTGCTCTGCCTTCCTTTTGATGAGTTAGAAGCACATTATGAGTGATTTTGTCCCAAGGCCAGACCTTCCTGCAGAAGAGCCACCATTCATGGACGAGTTGAGCCTGCCACCTCCTGGTCACAGTCTCCAGGACTAACCACGGCTTGGAGCATGAAGCCGGGAGGCAAAAGACTTGAGTGCCATATGCCCTGAGCACCACACGCACCCTTCCTCCTATCCTTGCCTGGAAAGAGAGCAGACACGGCTCTTCCATGTCCTGAAGATCAGGCAGGACATACTGGAGGAGGAGGCCAAGAGCTCTCAGTCTCTCCATCACCACTGCTCTACTGTTCCCAGCCAAGTGGTGATTGAGCTGCTGTGTCACTTCACAGCAGCTCATTTTGGCACTGCCCTGAGATCCCTCTTGCACCCTCAACCTGACCCCAGAAATCTCTTCACTGTCCTGGGGTTTGTTCTTGTGGCTCCTCTGAGGGCTGTGAGCGTGTGATTCCCCCTGTTTTGCAAAGCTAAGACTGAAGCTCAGCTTTGTCCCCCTTGAAGTGCTGGAGTTTGGTGTCTGATGGTTTTAGGACCTGGATTTCCTGTGTGGAGAACACAGATCCAATGGAGAAGAGACAGACATCTGAGGAGGGCCCAAGTAATGCTCCGGAGGCGAGGCTGGGCTGTGGCTGTGCTTGGCTCTGAGCCTTGCCTGGCACATGTCCCAGTTTTGGCCACCTGTTGTCCCCCTTGATATCCAACAGCTGAGCTGCTGTCGGAGCCTCGTTTGCCCCGGGAGTTCACGGAACTGTGTCCCTTCTCTGCACTGTGTCTCTGGGTAATCTCATTTCAACTACACTCAAATACCATCTCTATGGTGATGACTCAGAGGCATGCATCCCTACCCTGGGCTCTCCTCTCCCTGTCCAAACTGATATCTCAGAGGAGCATTCTGACATCCTGTGAATGTCTCACCATCCACTCATGCACAACATGGCCACATCAGAGCATTTAACCTCTCCTTCTTAGCTCAGTGATTTCCTGAGCTCAGCAATGCCAGGATCCTGTTGTGCTGCCAGAATCTGAGAGCTGTCTTCATATCCTAGACACCTCAAAGACTTGCGTAACCTTGCAAAGCCTTTCCTAAAGCTAAAACTCTCACCTTCTCTTTCATCACATTCCCCGCCACTTGCTGCAATAACCCTTTTTGACCTCAACAAACTCACTGTGGGCCAGCTTGCATCCACTGGGATGCTGCTTCAGGCATTGCTTCCCACATCTCCCGCCTCACCCTTCTGGGCTACCCTCATGCCTGCAGCCACCCTCTGCCTCCACTCACTCCCCACCCATGCACATTGGCTGTGCTGGCTGCCAGGGCTCTGTCCTCCTCTTAGATGGTCATTTTATTCAGTTGTGAGGCTGGGGGACACAGGGCGGTCACAGGCTGCTGGCAGCAGCTGCATCCCTGCCAGCACAGGGTGCCCAGGGTGGGATGGACCACCAAATGGATGGAATTTCAATTGCAAATAAACAGCCCTGGCCCCAGCCACAGAGGACTCGGCTTTTTCCTGCAGGGGTGCAGCTACTCCAGAGGCCAACTAAGCCTAAATAAGCCACGAAATGGGGACCGGGCATGGGAGACTGCTGTAGGAGAGTGAGCAGGGGGTAGAGCCTGCACCTGTAAACAGAGCAAGGCTGAGAGGGTGACTTCTGCCCCAGGGTCCAAGCTGGCTATTGCACTGATGGCCATGGATGAAATGAAGGAGTCCCAGGAGCTAGCAGGACTCTCAGCTCTGGGTCCCTCTGTGGGCAATGAAGAAGTTGTTTCCACAAACATGATGTGCTGCAGAACAGCTCTGGACCAGCTTTTTGTAAAAGGGACATTTCAGAATCAGGGCGGAGTTGATGCAGTGTCCCAGAAAGGTGTTGGTAGAGCACATCCTTGCAGTTTTCCTGCCAGCTGAATATTCATTTAGGCAAGAGCAGAAAGCTGTGATGTGCCTGCTGAGATCTTCAGTACCTCTGTTTGAAAGCAAAGGCTGTTCTTTTCCCATTAATTTATTGATGCTGGGCTCCAGCCTCATCTCTGCTCCCACAGAAGGATGAAAGCAGCTCCTTGTTCTTTTCTGGCAGGAGTGAGGCAGGTGTGTGTCAACAGGAGTTTTATGTTGACATGTGAGGAGCTTATTTCTAAAGCAGCTCGTTCCTGGAATCCTCGTGCTGGTGCTGATGTGCATCCCTGTGCACTGACATCACCGGCAGCTCTCCGAGCCCCTGGACTGTGCCCTGTACCTCACTGCAGCTCTCACAAGAGCTGCTTTTCCCAGATGAGCCATCCAGATGAAGGATAGTTTTAATGTGGCTGCAGAAGAGGCTCATCTACATCTCTTGCAGTGATTTCTTCCCTTTCCTTATGGGGAAAGGTTCTGTTCAGGAATATATTGCTTTTTCTGAGATTTAAGGATGGAAACAGCAACAGAACCTTACCACTGCCTAGATGTGCTCTTTCTCCATTTCCCGTATCCTGCCTGCTGGGATTTCTTCACTTTTGCTCTGTCTTCAGTGCTTTTCAGCTATGGCACAGCAAAAGCAGCGTCAGGTGTTTGTTTTTCCTGTGAATTCGTCCTATGGCCATGGCCTGCCTGGGGTTAAAAATAACTGCTGAGCCCTGGGCAGTTTGCTTTGCAGCACACAGCACAGTTGCTGGGAGACGTGAATCAGTGATGCAATCCTGATTTCAGAGAACTTGACTTTGGGCCACGTGATGCCAGCCCAGAAGTCAGTAAAAGTGCTGGATGGGAAATCCCCTTAATGTTCCCAAATCCCTGTAACCTTCCTGCAGTGCCAGCCTGGAGGGATGCTGTGGGTCTGCCCACGTCCAGACAGGGAAGGGTACCACAGCATGGGCAGGCACTGGTGTGCTCCTCGGCTCAGTTCTGCCCGCCTGGAGTCACCCACACGCCCTGAGGTGCCCTGGTTGAGCAGAAACAGGCTGACTCAAACAAGTCCAAAACAGGATGGAGCTTTCTTGGCTCTTTGGTGATCTATGCTTGAAGCATCTTTAGTGATTATCTGAACCACCAAGGTCTTCTGATTGTGTCCTGACACATTTACCTCTTCTCTACTAAAAAGGCCCTGGAGCTCATTTTGACTCTCTGAGGTAAAGAAGAAATAGTCTAATGGGCTCTCATGTAGGCCCTGGCCTCTCAATGCTCTTCCCTTTCTGAGAAAACAGTAGGGAAGTTTCTCTAATGTTCTCCAACTTCCTAATGCACAATTTGCTGCAGGATATTATGAGGCATTAGCACCTTATTCACACACGGGAAGCACTAAGCAAGCAACATTCATCAGTCACAAGAACTGGTTCTGCTGCTCAGGGCATTAGAGCAGGAGAGAACCTGGCTCTTCCGACATGTAACACATGTAATAATAATAAAAAGGTGAGGTTCCTTGTTAAGCATCACATTATCTTCCAGAAAAGTGTCCTGCAGACTGTGGCTCTCTCATGCTTTACAAGGCAAGAACGAGACTAACTTGCTCCAGAACGGTTCCTGCTGGTCCCTGTGCTCTGCTGCTTCTAGGGCAATTTGTGGTGGCCAGAGCTGGTTCATAAGGCAGTGTGGGGCTGGATATGGAGAGCTTCTCCCTGCCGTTTGGCACTTGAGTAAACAAGAAAGATGGTACAAGGCATGAACAAGGGCTGGGATACAGCCCTCCATGTGCAGTAAGGATGGCAAATGCTGCCCAGCAACGGGGACATGAGCAGGGTTCATCTGTCCACTCACCTTCCAGCCAATGCCACAGACAGTGTGGGATCACAACAACTGAAAAAGGAACCAGTCCTAGGAGGGGATCAGAGACATCAGAGAGGGGCCATCAGGGAGGCCAGGCCAAGGGAGGGTCCACAGGTGCTCAGCACAGAAAACTGGCTCTGCTGTGCTGAGCAACCCAGGGCTCACCCCTTGCTGAGTTCACCCTGCCCAAAAATGAAGGTCTTGCTGTTTCCACTGAAATTAATCCTTATGGGAATCTGGTCTCTGATGCAATGCTCAGCAGGAGATTTCTTTTTCCCATCACTTTGCTTATTTCAGCCTGAAAAATAAACAGAGACGAGAAAGCAATAGGCAGCAAAAATATCTGGGAGCTGCTCGAAGAGTTTTGAGTTTGCCATCTGTCCATGGGGAACGTGCCGCGATGGGTAACGTGGAGTGCTGACTCAGCTGCCATACTTCAGCAATGAGAGCTGAGGGAAAGACTAAACATGCTGCCTCGTATTTTGGCTTGGAATTACATTAGAAATAATAAACATCTGAGCCCTAATTCTCAACTGACAATATCTCTAAATGGAAGAGAATGTACAGGATGGGAACCAGCAGCAAATGGCCAAAAGGAGTAAGCAGCTACTGCTGTGAGCAGAGTGTGTGGAGGAGCAGGGGAGGAGGCTGCTGGTGGGCTGGGGGTGTCTCAGTGTGTGGGATGGGGACCAAAGGAGCCTGTTGGAACATGCATCCCCCTAAAGACAATAGGGATTGTGAGGAGGAAGAGCAGGAGGGCTGTCGTGTTGCTTCACTGCTCCGTATCTGCAACATATCTGAATCCTGGGCTCAGGCTTCAATTAGGGCACAAAAAGTGCTTCATGTCCAAAGCACTTGGCATGAGGGTCCTGCTTGCACTGGTCCACTGCCCAGAGCAGGAGAGGGTTGGTATCCTGGAGACTTGGGACCAGCCCTTGTGAAGCAGAGAAGGCAGTCAAACGTTACCTCCATGTGGGGTCTGATTTCTCAGGGAGAAGCTCTGTGGGTGTTTTTTGCCTTCAGGATGGTTAAAACACAGACCCACACTCTTGGTGTGCTCAAGGTGGGCGCTAGTGGGTCCTTACAGTGTGCTGGTCAGTGTGACCTGCAACCCTGACAGCAATAAGTGTAGAGGCAGGGCAGCCTCACCTCCACCTCCTCCTCCTTCCTGGCTGTAATTTCCTGCAGTGAAGCAAACCATTGCTTTATTAGAAAGAGTTGCATAGCAGGCACATGAGAGCAGGTCCTTGGGGCATCTGTCTTGTCAAGGGGATGGATTAATAGAACTATTCAGAACTCAAACACAAGCCTCATATTGCCTCCTAAATATGGGTCCATTCACCAAGAAGTGGATTCTTAATGAGTTCAACAAGGCAGGCAGTAAAGCACACTGCAGGTCATAGCGTGAGCGAGAGAACTAACCGTGTATAGGAATTTTAATTAAACCTGACAAATCCTGAGAGGAAAAGGGGAGAGGCCAACTGGCGTAAAGATACTGCGTAAGCTGAGCTTGGTGAGTACTGTTGGCCTGCTGCAGTTTAGGATGATTTGCTTGTCTGTGGGTGCATGGGCCAGCGACATAGTTCCTTTCATGATGCTGAGTCAGGAGAGATGCAAACTGAACTCTAATCATACTGTACTTTGTACAAATACATTTAACCTTCCTTGGAAATAAATTTGCACCAGGATACTCTGCCCTGTTTCTGGCAGCACCAAGAGGATGCGGTATGAAGGGAAACACTGCTGGGAATATGGACTGTGCTGCTGCAGGATTTCAAGACACCTCTTTATGATGCAGATGGAGTTGATCCACCCATTGCAGCCTTCAGTCGATGCTCCAGGCACTTTTTGAGACCCTCTGCCCTTTGCTGTGTACCCAGCTCATGCTCCTGGAGGAAGGCAGGGCCGTGCAGGATCTGGGAGCAATCGTGCCACCTGGAGCATTAACACAGACTCAGAATGGTTTGGGTTGGAAGGCACCTTAACGCTCATCTAATTCCATGCCCCTGCCATAGGCAGGAACACCTTTCACTAGACCAGGTTGCTCCAAGCCCCATCCAACCTGGCCTTGAACACTTCCAGGGATGAGGCATCCACAGCTTCTCTGGGCAACCTGTGCCAGGACCTCACCACCCTCACAGTTCCGAACTTCTCCCTTATATCTAACCTAGCCCTGCCCTGTGCCAGTTTGACACCATAACCCCTCATCCTGTCACTCTATGCTCTTGTCTAAAACCCTCTCCAGCTCCACCATCAGTGTGGGCAGCATCCCCAGGCCAAAAGCAGTGCTGGGAATGTGGCACAGACTGCAGAGTCAGTGAGCTGGGGATAAACCAGAGGAGGACTGTGGCAGCTCCCAGCCATGAACAGCGCCTGACCTCCCTTGCTGAGCTCTCTGGGGCATTTGACACACAATCTGAGCCAGCTTTAGCTCCCCTTGGGCTAGTAATGCAAACAGCAAGGCATTGGTGATACGTTTTAGTTTAGCTGGAAAAGCCTTCAGAGTGATGCTGAATAAGGATTAAAAGGCCATTTAATCTATTTTTTTTCCTTTGCAAACACAAGGAAAATTCAAAACAGCTGACAGGGCTGGTTGTTTCAAGTCAGTTGCAGCAGCCCCTGGGATTTCCTTGGCATGCTGGAACTGCCTGTGGGGAGAGGCTGGAATGAACCAGGTAATGTGGGCTGTGTCCTGGTGGTGTTGCAAGCAGGGGCGGCTGATAGGAGGCTTTGCTTTCCCTTGCCCTGTAATGAAGCCTCCACCATGTGCAGCAAGCATTGTCCTCTGTTTTTTGCTTGCCTGGGGTAAGGATGGATCCCTGCCCAAAGGGGAGAGCCAAGGAACCAGAGCTGAAGAAGGCAGGAGAGATGCTGGAAAGATACATTTTACTGTGTGGATCCTGCTAACAACCAGAAACATCCCCAGGCATCACTTCCCTTCCCTGGATACCCAGCATCTTTGCTTGGCTCTGCCCAGCTAGACCCAAACCCTCCACCTCTCTCCTGTGCTGGGGATGATATCAAACCCACTTTGATGCCTTGGCCAGGAGACCTGCTCCCAGCCCCATGTGTGGGGCTTTGGGGTGCCTTTCCTGGCTGTTTAACCCAGCTGGGAGGATATTTCAGGTACTGGTCCACCCCTGCCGTAGCTGACAGAGCCGGGAGCCCAGCCTGCCCCAGCCCTGCCTGGATGTGAGTCCGTCTACCCTGTACTTCACCTGGTTTCTCCACACCTCTTGATGTTCCGTGTCCATCCACTCTGTGTCTCACTAGTCCAAATACAATTTTTGTTCCATACAGAGTAATTGCATCTTTATTGCAGCCATTGTATTACACAAAATAATAAAACTCCATTAATTAGGCATAAAATGGGAGCAGTGGAGACTGGTGAGTGGATGCACATTGAACAATTGCAATATCCCATGTCGGATGCCACGTTCCTCTGCCACCAGCACTGCCCGCAGGAAGGGTCAAGCTTTCCACAAACCACCCCTGGGGCTCTCCTGTTGTTCTCCAGTCGTCCTTGTGTTCCTGCCTGGCACTGAGCTGTGCATGTGGGCGAGGGCACGTCCCTGGAGTGTGTGCCAGAGCCCGTCTCCATGAGCCTGGAGCGCTCTTGAAATAATTGTGCCCAAACATTTTGACTAAGCCCTTTGCTCTCCCCTCCCTGCTAGCATCCCAGCTCTGCGGTATCCCTGGAAAATGCTGGCTCTTGCTGTGGGACAGGCTCTCCTGGCTGCTCCGCCAGCTGCCGGTTGGTTCAAATTAACTTTGCAAGCATTGCTTTGCCTCGTTTTCTTCTGACTCCAACAAGCTTCGGGCTGCTCAGCGCCTGTGTGGCCTGTCCCCCTCTGCGCCTTGGGGACAGATATAATGAAAATCATTCTGGGTTGAAAATCACAGCCTGGGAGAATGGGTTTCTCCTCTTCTCACCAGGAACTCGACTGGAGAGCCCAGGCGGCTGAGCGGAGGAAACTGGTTTTGGGGATCAGGCAGGGATGTGGAACAGGGCTGGGTACTGGGATCTTGGAAATGTGGTTGCTGGGAAAGGAACATCCCCTGCACAGCCATGCAAGGCCTGAGCTTTGCTTTTATGCAAACCATAAGCATGGGCTGGATACATCAGCCAGAGAGATGAGGGTGCAATAAAGACTTAAAATCCCCTTTGCATTAGAACAGGCTGCAAACACCTTCAGAAATTACCTGGTGAACTCTCTGCCTAGGACAAACTATGGCACAAGGCATGAGTTTGGGAGTCCTAACACATCTCAGGTATATGTAAGGATTTTAGGGAGACTGGAGACATTTCTGGGAAGCCTTGATCCATGTGTGCCACACACAGGCCCATCAGCCCTGGAACACACAGGTAGGTACCAGCCTGCTAATTACCCATCCCTGCATCCCCATCCCTCACCTGCCTCAGTGTGGCTGTGAGAGCAGATTCACTAAGGAGGGGATTATTGGCTGGAAAACCAGAAAAAATGCTCAATCTGAAGGTACATTGTCCACCTTTGGGAGGGCAGCAGAGGCTTCTGGGGTCCAGCTGGGCAGCTCCATGAGGATCATCCCTGCCTCTCCAGCACTGCAGGCATGGGTGGACACAGGACTGTAATTACATTCCACGCTGCTTTGCACACACTGTGAATTTAATGCTCCTGAAAATGAGAGGCAGTGTTGCTGGGGAAGAGCTGAATCTCCGCCTGGCCGAGCCTGGCTTCCCCTCCTTGGTTTGGTGGAAGCAGCACAGTTGGGTTGGCAGAGAAGAAACACTCCGTGCTCCAGTTTAGTGAGGATGCTACAACCAGGCTGTGCCGGCTCTGAGGGATATGCCTGGCCTCCAGTCAGTCCCATCAGTGCCCAGGCTGCTATGTGACCTTGGCCAGCTCTGCCGTGGGACACATCCCACTGCCCCACCAGGCTCTGCAGCCTCCCAGCACAGTGTCCCTGTGGTTTTAGGAGGAGAAGAGTGTCAGTTGGGAGCACAGCAATTCTCTCGGTTAATTCAGAGGGTGGAAATACCAGAAAGCTGGAGCTGATGTGCTCAGTGCTTTGGGAGTGCCCAGCATACCCGCTGTGCTCAGCTCACAGTGGGCATCTGGCTGCTGTTCCCAGGGGAGTGGGTGGAACTGTGCTCCAGGCAGAGGAAGGAAAGCAGGAGTGCAGAAGGATGCTGCTCTCTCCAAAGCTGGCTCCGGAGCCGGCTGGGAGGATTTCTTTCTGAAATGTTGGCACAGGTTGCAGGGGAAATCACTCAGAGCAGAGAGGCTGGCTTATTCCTGGGTTTCTCCTGGTTTTAGGTGGTTCAGGTTTATTGGCAGCCTCTCAGAAGTTTGTAACAACTTCACTCTTTGAGGAGCAGAGTGGGAGAATTAACCCATGAGTGTCCTCAATGGCTCTCAAGATGAAGAAATCACACCGTCAAGCACAGCCCAAAGCCCAGAGGAGCAAAGTGACTTCACTCCTGCATTTGCATCTCCTTTCTATCAGTGTCCATGGAAGCACCCATGAAGAACTTGTTAGTGATGAGCTTGGGAACAATTATTTCTGCGCACTTTTCTCTCCCGACCCAACAAAAAAAAAGGCAAAAAACTTCCCTTTGAATTTGCTGGATCAGGGCTTTGGCTTCTGCTGGTTATTTCAATTGATGCTTTTCCCTTCATTAAACCCTGCCCTGTGCGGAAATGCGTGAGCTCAGGAGCTCTGACACCCTGGTCCTTGCCAGGGCCCTGCCACCACGTCTGCCGTGATTGATTACTTTGAGAAAGGGGCTGCAGATGCTGTGGTTGCACATAACAACAGGGAGCTGGTTTCTGCGGTCGAGGGAGATGCTATCTGCCTGGGATTTGCCTCAGGAAAAGCCCCCCCAAGGCCTTCCCTTCAAGTTGCAAAACCAGTTGAGGCCACCCCAGATTTGGCTGTTTCTTTGCATAAGCACTAAAAGGAAGCAAGGATTTTAGCAAGCCCCTTCAGAGAATCTGCCCACCGGGGAAACTGGGCAGGAAAGCCAAAATGCATATTGGCTGCTACATGCAGGGAGACAGGCTTTGGTCAGACCTTTCCTGGCTCAATAGTGTTGGAATCGGTGGAACCATGAAAAAAAATAAAAATAAAAAGGGGCTGTGGAGATGGTGATCTCCAAACCTCAGGATGTGTATCCCCCAGACTCCGGGGCAATGGTTGCTCCTGGGATGAGCTGGGTGGGCTTTGCCACTTGCCCTTGCTCTAGGCAAGGCAAAGCTGAGCCTCCTGACCTCCATGGGCTATATCCATCAGCTCCATGGAGCTTCTCCATTCTGATCTCTTTTCTTTTTTGTAGGATGTGGTCAAGATACAGATTTTCAGGGTCCTTTTGTTTATATACAGATGGTTTGGGCAGGAGCTTCCCAGAGTGATGGAGCCCACCTGTCTCCTCCTAAACACACGAATACATATAAAATCTGTTGCTGCTTCAGAGTGTAAGGCAGCCCTGCTCAAATGTGCTGTAAAAAAAGGGTAGATCAAAGTCTTCCCCGCTGTAAACAGATGGTGTCAGCTGCAAAATACTTTCCTTTTCAATTTGCAATACCTGGACAAAGCAATCTGCCAGGATTTGGTGAGACACCATGCCCGTCCATCAGCTGCTGTCACCCTACCCTGAGCCTTGCTTAATCCCAAGGAATCAATCCTGCCTAATGTATAAATATTAGATCTACAGTCTCAGCTGTGGAGGAGAACACAGAGCTGTCAGATAAGCTGCAATTAGTGCATTTATCTACTTTATTTTCCTGTCGCTTCCCAAAAACCATTTGCCTGCCTGCTTTTAATACATGTTATTAAACCTGCACTAAATGTTGATTAAAGAAGCCTTAATCCCAGGTGTTTGTTTTCTAACACTGCTGTGAGATGCGCTCTTCAGCTGCCTTCTTCGTTTTTAATTTTTAGGAGTTTTTCCCACCTTCCAAGTACATTTGTGCCAGGGAAATGGAGTTTTAAGAGAAGATTAGTGGGTTTGGGTTGTCCTTCTGATTTCCTTTGATTTGCTTGGCTTCATTGGACAAGTGATGGGTCATGTCTTTGCAGGCAGCTCTGCTGCCTCAGAGAAGCCTTTACCCTCCCTTCACCAAGTGCTCCACAACCACTTTAAACCAAATACTGCAGAAGAGATAGATACATTCTTATTAGTCTTGCAAGAGAAACTACAGCAATCAATCCCAGCACTAGACTAACTCCTTCCCTTTGCAATTTGGATGTTTAGAAGTAATTTGGGGAGTAATCGCTGCGAACGGCAGCATGGAAGTAACTGCCTGCAATAAAACATTGCGGGGGTGAATGTTATCCTAATGATATTTCCAACAAACATTACTGAAATATGTTTTCTTCTCTAAAAATGGCAACAGAATTATAATGTTCTTAGTGCTAACGTGGAAATGGAGCAAAAATTAGCTGGTTTGGTTCGATGATGATGATTTCTTTATTATTGCCATGGTGGGTGGGCTTCCCCCTTCCTACTGCACTGCTTTTTCAGAGGTACAGCATTATTCTCTGCTTCATGATCTGCTTGTGTGTTATTTCATGTGATGAAACTCCTTTCCATTAAACCAATATAAATAATTGCTATATTCTTCCACAGAGGAAACAGGAATGTTGCAAGTGGTAACAGCATTACAGGAAAAAGCCACTGGCCTGATCCCAATGGCCTTTTCTCCTTTTATCCAGATGGGTTCATCTCTTACCCTTGTGAATAATTTATCTGGGCATGCCTGGAAACATTCTATAAAGAAATTATGGCTGTCTTAAAACATCTATAACAGTGCTGCCTCTGGGTGCTGAAGAACCTTCCTTTAGCCCTTACAGCAAAGTGGTTTCCAACTCTGTGTATTTGCAAGCTGGTAGTGCTGGGATACACTGGGATTTTGGGAGAGAAGCTGGGGTGGGTCAGAAATTGGAGGTGGGCAAATGATGGCATAGGCAAGGTGTGTGGACCATCCAGACATCGCCTAACTGTGAGGTCAGAGTGTGGCTAAGTGGTGCAGGGATATAGTTCGGAGTTAGGCAAATCCTTGAGGACTGGCTGGACCATGGAATCACAGGTTCATGTTGGGAAAACCCTCCAAGATCACTGAGTTCAACTGTTCTCCCAGCACTGCCAAAGCCACTAGTAAATCATGTCCTTAAGTGCCACATCTACATGCCTTTTAAACCCTTCCAGGTATGATGACTCCACTGCTGTTCTGGGCATCCTCTAATGATGCTGGACAACCTTTTCTGTGAAGAAATTTTCCCTAATATCCAATCCAAACCTTCCCTTGACTGAAGTCAGTCTGCTGGATGCAGTTGGATTTGGTTTATAGAGAAGGAGAGCTGAGGGTGGGGGCTGCAGGGGGGCCTGCCCTGTCTTCTTTGGGTAGATGGGTGCATGTCAGATGCCTCTGTTTGCAGATGGAGCCCATGGTGGCCAAATCTTTCCAGCCAATTGCTTCCTTTTATTTGGCATTTGCAAACCAATGCGGGATGGATGCAGAAGCAGTGCCAGCCCTTGCTCTTGTGTTTCCATCTGGCCAAACCTGCTGAGAGGCTTGGAGGCCAGAAGGGAAAAACTCACTATGCTCGTCATCAAGGCATCTGAAATCCCAGAACATCATGAGCTATAGGGAACACAAGAGGGAAAAATTTGGGGGAGGCTTCAGACATTTGCTGTGCCTGGTGCTCCTGCTCGGAACGCAGCCAAGCCTCATCCTCCCTTGGAGTCACGGCAAAGCCCTACACGGCGAACACCTGCCAATTAAATACTGTGTAAAATGAAAGGGCTGCTGTTCAGCCCTGGTTTTCCCTATGGAAGGGTGGGCTGCTCTCGTTAAGACTCTGCCCTCCCTAAGAGGGGGAGCTGGCTCTTTGCTCAGCAGCTCAGAGCAGCTGCCGGTGTTCAGGGATGCGCTTTTCCTGGCATGCCTCTGTCAGATGCAAAGCTATTAAGGCAGGTGATTAAATACCATGCCTCTCTATTGATCCTTCTGCTTCCCAGAGCCAGGGCTGACGTCATCCTCTTGGAATATTCATAGAGCTGCCGCGGAGAGCCTGCTCGGAAATCCTTCCGGACAAAGGTGTCAGCAGCCGTCTGCCGCCTTCTGCGGTGCTTTTGGCTGCCAGAATCCTGCACTGAGCTCCTTGACACGGGGGGCCACGGGCTGCTGCTCATCAGCCCGGGAACGACCGCGGTGTGACCCCAGGCTGGTGGTGATGGTACGTGGGGAGGAGGAGGACACGTCCCGGTGCATCCGCCCATTCTGGATGCGGATCAGGGTCCCTCTGGCTCCAAACCGATGGCTTGCTGACATTCTCCCAGCAGTGGTGTCGATGTAGGGCAAGCCAGGCTGTACCTCTGGGGATCATTTCTCCCTTCCCACTGGCTGTGAATACCACTTCCCAAGGGGTCACATAATTTTGTTTTTTCTCTCCTATTTGCCTATTTTTCAATGGAAGCATCCTCCTCCACGAACTGATGGTGAGGGAGCCTGAGTGAGATCCCCCTCATGTATGGCATGGGGTAGCCAAAAACAGAAAGGAAGGCCTAAGAGCAGGCAGGCTGTTCTCCAAATGCACCAGAAAAAACCCAAGAAAATATTTGTTTTTTAAAGCATTTTTACAAGGTGTTTGGTTTGCAGCCAACAGCCTAATGCATCACTGAGTTTAGCTCCATCTATTCTGCGGTGCAGTTGCCCAAGAAATCAATGCCCTGACATACTTTCTTGTGCTAGAAAATACACTTTTGCTTGAGTGGGTGTGAAAACCGAGCTCTTGCCAAAGCTCTGTGAGTGCCGAGGAAGGCTATCCCGCTGAGCCCAGCATCCAAAGGAGCCACAGGACAAAGGCTTCACTCTCCAACTTCTGTTCTACTCACAGGGGCCACGGGGCTTTGAATACTGACCAGAGAGCAATTTAACAAGGGAAATGTCTTTCATTCTCTGGCTGAAAATAACCATTTTCTAGTGTGTGGCCAGGTGATCTGTAGTCTAGGCTGATTTTCTGGCTTCCTTTATTCATAAAGCATCCAAAAAAACCTGCTGCGGTACTTGGGCTGTGCACTGATTTCTCCACAGACACAGCTTCATTGGATGTATTTGGTCTGACTGTGAAATGGGGAACATCTCTGGACTTCTCTGGGAAAGAGGTGTCTAATCTTTCCCACTTCCGTGGTGAATCCCAGCCTTGCTGGGAAAACTGAAACATCAGTGTAACTCCTGACCTTGCAGTGGTGTCCCTCAGCCGATGGTTTCATTCTTGGAGAACAGCCACCATAAAAAAAAACCAGAACAAAAGTCACAAAAACAACCTCCGAATTCCCCTCTCTCTGCCTGTTTTGACATGGCTGGAAGCAATAACTGTTGGCCCTGGGGCTGCCTGTGGCCAGAGGCTGCAGTGATGGGTTCCCCCCAAACAAGGGAGATTTTTTTTAGCTTTTCTGTAGGGTGACATGCCTATGCATCCTGTGCATTATTGCCCACTGTGAGCATGGATTTTGGGAAATGGTGATTTCCTGCAGGGAGAATCCCCACGGATTTGGGTCTGGGGGTTGCTCTGCTGTTGCCAACCTTCTGCCATCGCAGACCTTGGTTTGCAGGATTGCTGTTCCTGCTGGCATTTCCTGTTCCCCTGCCTCCCTCCTGCAAGGTCTCTGACTCAGAGCCTGTCTCCTTCTGACAAGTTTATTGGTTTTCCAGAGCCTTTCCAGCACTGCTGAGGCAATGCCTTTCATTCTGAGGGAGAAGCGAGGAATAGTGAATGCCTGCAGGAGTGAATGAGCCATGCAGCCAGGCTGGCTTCTGCAAGGCCACCATCCCCCTGTATTCTGCATCCCTGCTCCTGATGCAACATGGAAAAGCATGGGAATGCCCTGATATCATTCCTGGAGGGTACTGGTACTGGAGGGGCTTGCTTGTGTTTCCAGCTCTGCTGGGGAGAGGTTGGATGGTTTTGTTCACATCAGAGCCCTTGTTGCCTCTTGGGGTCTGCCTGGAGCAGGGGCATGAACAGGGTGTGCAGTGCGGGTAGGTGGGATAGGAAAGCCTCAGGAAAGTCTCACTGGCATCCTGGGCACAGGGTGCTGTTAGCCCATCAGAGGGATGCACATGCACCTGGATGATCATTTTCTGCATGGATTGACAGCTCCCAGATGCAGAGCACCCAGGAGAAGGAGAGGTGAGCACCCTGGCACCCTGCCACCACCACTGTGCTCAATGGCAGCTGCTTCTGGGCTGGGAAAAGAACACACTCTACCTAGAGATTCACTCTTCCATCTCTAAGAGGTATTTGACATCCTATCTCCCGCCCAGCTGCCAGCTTCTTTTCCTCCTGCAGATCTGGCTGGCTGCTGGGCAGAGCTGATGTGCTTTCCCCATTCCTGGCAGCCTAAATCTCTGATGGCAGCATGTCTTGAGGACCTGCCTCTCACCTTGGAGGATGCCAAAATCGTTAATCCACTTTATGGATGAAAAGACTGAAAACCTCTGGAGCATGAGGAACTATGGGCCAAACCCCTGCTTCCCCAGCACAGCTTTCGAAGAAGTTTTCAATGTACAGTATCAGGCCAAAAATGTGGCATTCTTAGTGGAAAAAAAATGTTGCAGATGGGAAAGGGGAAAAAAACTGGTGTTTACTCCCTTACTGCATTATAATTGGACTGTGATGGGGAATAGTGAAATGATGCAATGAGCAGAATGCTTGTGCATGGGTAGGAAGGGGAGGCTAATGATAGGACTGCTGTCAGGATCCTCATCTTTGGGACTGGAGTAACTGGTCTTCTGCTTCAACAGTGAGGTAAAGGGAGACAGCAGGGCTCTGAGGAGGAGTGAAACCAAGTAAAACCTCAAAAGAAAGGCAAGCCAGTAGCCAAAAATGAGAGCATCTCTTTCTTCAGAGCCCAGAGCTCCCAAAGCAAACCTTTAGTCATCCTGGAAGGGGCGCACTCACATGGTGGCAGAAGGACAGTGGCTTCCTCACTCAAGGTCAGGGTTTGCACAGGGATTGAGATCTCAGCTGGCAAAGAAATTCACTCAGCAGTTTGCAGGGGAAAGAGCAGAGAGAGGCACTTAGGAACTGCTGTGTGACACCTGTGAACTCCGTGTCCTGCTGGATGGCCAAGCATGAGAGACATCAGCTCTCAATTTGAACTGAATATCTTTCAAGTAGTCAAATGTTTTGGGGAGTCGATTTTCATTACCTTCTCGCTGCAGGTCCCTCCTCTGCAGGGGCTGGGAAGATGCTTTCTGAAATTTAACTGTAGCGGAAAGGTCACTCAGCCATGTTCTGAGTAATTTCCACTCCTGGAACTCCACAGGGTGTTTGGAGGATGCTTAACCCTTTTAGGGGAAAAAGTTGCTCCCAGTGCTATAGAACTGGTGTGAGGTTGGGCTCAGCCCCTTGCCTGGAGCAGTGAAGTCCAAGGGATCTGCTCTCTGAGTCAGCATGCTGTTCCCAAAGGATCCCAGCTCCCTTCTCATGCAGGGTGGCAGGGAGAGAGGCTGGTGGGGAGCCAACCCCAAACCACTGCCCTGAAATTAAAACCACTGAGTGAGAGTGAAGCTTGCTCTGTGCAAGACGCATTGGGAAAGCATCTGGGGTGCAAGGGGACAGTTTGAGAAGCAGCTTTGAAGACTAGTACAGACATTCACTGCCCAGCCGAGCTGCTGTAGGTTTCCTTTGCTCTGCTGTAAGTGCAGAGTCAAGCAGTTTGTATTCAGCTCTCAGCTGCACAGGTATCCAGCTGTGAGTGCAAAACGTCGCTCAGCACAGTTCTCCTCCGATGTGTCCCAGTGGCTCTGACCTGGAGAGGCTGCAGCTCTTGTCCTCCCTCGAGGACACACTGGGTGTGCAGATGGAGTTTTCTAAATGCTTTTGCAGGAGCTGAGCTAATACAAAATAGTGTTTTTACTTTGCCCTTCACATGCCTCCCCTTGGCCTTGCCCCTCTGGTTCCATCCTGTCCCTGTGCTGGTCCTGCTCTATCACTCCCTCTCTCCTGCCCTGCAGGTGGTGGTGTGACCTGCTTCTGCTGTGAAGGAGATAATGATGGAAAAAATGCTCTGCCAGACCGGTGAGTTCAGCTCATTACAGAGTGTTCTCACAAATTTCTGCTGCCCTCTGATCAGCCCATCAGCCGAACCAGATCACCCTTCAGCTCCCACCAGACCCTGCCGCACCTTCCGCAGTCCGAGCTTTGGGAGCTGCAGCCTGACTCACACTGTGTGGGAGAAAGTAATTGTTCCAACTGCAGCAAATTGGAGCTGTAATAGCCTTTCTCTCTATAACAGCAATGATGGTCCTTCAAAAATATATTTTAATTGATTTTGGATAATGAATTTGGCTTATCAGGGAGCAGACAGTGGAGGGATGAGGAACGGGGGGATAGGGAATAGCAAGTGGAAATAGCTGTTGTGTCCCATGGGGAGGGTGCAGGAGGCCTGATGCTGCTGCAGGGCACAGCCAGGCAACAGGCAGGCAATCTCCCGGACATGAGCAGAAGGAGAGCAACACTGCTGGACTCACAGTCAGTCGCACCAGGGGCAATTTCTAGGAGTCTGTACAAGGGCTCTGTCCACGCAGATCCTTGGGGAGCATTGCATGTGCGTGTAAGGGCTTTCCTTCCTCCTTATTGTCCCTCTACTAGCCTTTTCAGCAGTTTCCCCTGGGTTCTTTGCCCACACCCTGGGGTGGTGTGGAGCCATTTTGTGTCTTCAAGAAAGAACAGTTGCCCTTTTCTCAAAAGTTTTCTGCTGCGAGCCAGCAAACAGCATTTGATGGAAGACAAGCTGGATGCAAAACTCCAAAGCCCTCCTCTGCAGACTTTGTTCATCCTCAGAGCTCACAGAAGGGATGTTCAGGGAGGGGGGTTAACGTGAGTTTGCCATGTACCACTGCAGCGTTTCAAGTCCTTCACTTACAGTGCCGGGAGATGCCTCTGTTCCTGTCTCTTGCTGGGAAGAAAATGCAACAATGCTCTCTAGAGGCAGAAGAAGTCAAGAAAAGCTTCGCTTTCCCTGGCTCTGCCTTTCACTATGACCTCACTGCTCTTTCCAACTGTTTATTTCCCACAGAAATAGCAGTTTCTGGGCATTCTGGCCTCCTCAGATATAGCTTGTGTAGTTTGCTTTCCCCTCTCTCCGCACAGAACAATGTGATGTAATTATTGCAGATGCTTCAGGGAGGGCCAGGAGAAGTGGGGAGTATTTGGGGTCAGAACAGGGAATAGTTTGGATCAGAATGGAGCTGTGGAAGAACTTGGCTGTGCAGGGTGATAGAGGAAGGGGAAAAGGCCAGGGAAGATGTACTGCAGCATGGTCCAGCATCACTCTGGGGTCAGGAAAGCCGGGCTCAGGGTGGGATGTTGAAAGAGAAAGGTCTTCCAAGGACTAATTAATCCCAGTTCTCAGGTGAGGGCAGGTGCAGCTGTGGGGCTGCACTGGGAAGGTGGAGCCACAGAAGCCTAATTGGGCACCAACTTCCCCTTAATAAAGGCCAGATGGAGCACAGAAGCTGGTTTGGAGGGTGTGGGTTTTGTTTTGGGCTGAGTAGGCAGCAGCTTTGACACTGGTTCTCCTAGCATATGGTTTGGAGTGTGAAGAAGAGACTGGAACCCTGATCACCGGAGGATTTTTTGGGTGAGTCTCATGCTGCAGGAACCTTTGAGGTGCTTTATCTGAAGTTATTGAAAGCTTTAATTGGGCAGTCCAAAAGGAGCCAGTCCAGGTGCAGCTCCTGAGGTTGGAGCTGGTGGTGGGGATGTGCTGAAGCTGTGGAGGTGTCCTACAGCAGACTGAGTCTGCAAGAATTAGCAAAAATGGAAATGCCAGCACCTGAACCAGCAGATACAGATCCCATCCTCTGCTCTTCCAGAGACCCCAGCTGACACCTGCATCCAGCTGCACTGGCTGCTGTATGTATAGAAACTGTTTGAGACTTTGATCTTCCAGGGGAGAAGGGTTTAAAAGGTGGTGCTCTGCTCTGTGCGGAGGTGATGTACAGGGCCAAGATGGGAATCCAGGTGAGATGGTTTTCTTCGTGTGGGCAGTTGACCAAGTAGAACTCAGCTTGTGTGTGAAATAGTGGTCAGTGGGGTCCCTTTGCTTGTGCTGAGTCATAATCACAGAATGGTTTGTGTTGGAAGGGACCTTAAAGCTCACCTTGTTCCAAACCCCTGCCATGGGCAGGGACACATTTCCTAGATCAGGTTGCTCCAAGCCCTGTCCAACCTGTCCTTGAACACTTCTAAGGATGGGGCATCCACAGCTTCTCTGGGCAACCTGTGCAGCAGCTTCACCACCTTCACAGGGAAGAATTTCATCCTGATATCCAGTCTGTCCCTGCTCTCTGTCAGTGTGAAGCTGTTCCACCTTGTCAGCTGTGCTTTCTGTCCTCTCACAACAAGGGACGACCATTTCTCTGGTTCATACCCAGAGCTGGGTGGGATGCAAAGCCCAGACCACCTCTGGTTATCAAAAAAAAAAAAAGAGAGAAAATACAAGTAAAATAATTCATTTTACTATCCTGGCCAGTTTGCAGTTTACTCAATTACGTTCTGCTGATCTACCCTGCAATCCCATATGTTGTTGTTTATTTTATTAGCTCACATTGCAAATCTTTCAGCAACGATGGTCCTATGAATAGCCTTGCCTGCCGAACTAATCGTGCTGCTGAAAGTCTCAGGTTAATGTATAAAATGTACTTGCAAGTCCTGAATAAAGGAAACAGAGGAAATTATGTTACTGAGCTGAACTGGGTAAAGTTCGTGTCTCCAAGTGACCTGGAAGATACATAAAGAATTGACTGAACAAATTGTAAGAAAGCCATGGGAAAATACTTTGGCTGGCCATCTCATTCCAACCCCCATGCAAGGGCAGGGACACCTTCAACTAGACCAGGTTGCTCCAAGCCCTGTCCAACCTGGCCTTGAACACTTCCAGGGATGGGGCAGCCACAGCTTCTCTGGGCACCCTGTGCCAGGGCTGGATTGGGGCTTCATCAGCTAAAATACCTGTACACCATTCTCCCAGGTAGCTGGCCTAGGGCTACTTGTGTGCTTCTTTATATTCCCGATAACTTTCTATTGGAAAGCAAGTCCCATATTGCATGTCTGTCATTACTCAGGATGCTTGATGCATCTGGCTGCATCTTCTAACATTTGCTACATGCAGTCTGCAAGTCAAGGTGAGTTGTGTGGGGCTCTGTGCTTCATCTGCTGTGCTCTGATCTCCCAAGGCTGGTAAATCAGCACTAGAGGGTTATGAATAGGTACAAACAGAAGGGCAGTTTGTGATAAATTGCACCAAGTTAAAACATTTCTGTTTGGAAACCCTTGTTCTGATTTAATTTCATGGGGTTCTGTGTTCTGTGAGACTTGGTTGCTATGGGGAGCTCACTGCCTTTGGAAGTGAGAGGGATCACTTTGGTTATTTACTCTGACCTCCAATGAGGTGTAAAGATTTCCCCTATCACTCCACAAGCCTACAGTTCTGCCTGAGCTCCTACATGTGCTGCATCTTAACTTCAAGACTGAGTGATGTGTGATAGCAAACCCTGAAAGACCTTGTTAAGTTTGGAAATTACCCTTGCAATTAAAACCTGTCTTGTTTCTAGCTGCTGCTTGACTTCAGTTTCCAGTGCCAGGAGCTCATTATGACTTTCCCTGCTGCATTAAAAGTTATATATTATGGGGGGAGCACGAGGCAGCGCTGTCCCAGAGAGACTGAAGCGAGACGGCTGGATGGTATGGGCAAGTAATTGGGATTCACAGGCTGCTTTAGGAAAGGGACAGGTAGGAGTGCTGAGGGAGTGTATGAAATAATGGAGACCTGAGATAGGAGCTTTTTTTTATTTCATGAATCTCACTTCATCAAGTTCATGATGGCGGACTTTGCACATGTCCTGGACCTGTGCAAAGGCTCAGCCGGCTCTTGCTCTCTGAAGTCTGCTTTGCTTTCCATCTGCACTTTCCTCACCTCATCAGAGCTGGGGATACACGGCCATACTAGTGCCTAGATTTATCTGTGGTCTTTGGCAGTGTCACTGCAAGGTACTGAGGCTGCTGGTGTCTGTCTTAGCCCAGTGCGGTCCTTTGCCACTACCTGTTTGTTTCCTGGGGCAGATGAGCACTGCTGGAATGCCAGGGAGGCTTGAGGATGGGGGATTGCTGAAATCAGAGGTGATGCTCTGCTTTTTCTCTGGTTCCTCTCCCCACATGTCACAGCAGAGCTGAGGATGTGGGATCATGGGGCTTGGGACCTCTCACTGCTAAGAAAGGCTTTGCCTGGGGACCCACAAATGTTCTTATAAGCATTGGAGTGGTTTCAGAGTGTGTCTATGCAGCAAAAGGTGAAGCAAGCCCTGAGCCTCCTCCCCAGCTGCAGTGTGCGTCATCGCTGATGTCTCTGCAAACTGGGGTGGGAAATGCAAGTCAGATCTCTCTCCCATGAGCACTACTCCTACTTTGCATGCAGAGTGCAGGTGTCTAGACAAGGGAAAGGTGGCAGAGGCTTTAAGATGATGCAAAAAAAAAAAAAAGCCAAGTGTAAGTGCTTGCTCTTGTGCTGGAGAAGTAGGCAGAATCAGGTTTTTTCCTTCTTAATCTTATTTTCATTCTTGCTCTGTGTGTTTTGCTCTAGGATTTACTACTCAGAGCCCTTCATACTGTGTCCACAGGCTTATTTAATGCCTAGGACATCTGGCAGTTCTTCCTTGGTCTCTTTGTTTAGCTGTTGTTCGTTAGTTTTCCCCCCCCACACTGCAATTTGCTATTAAATTTCACTGTGTGCCCTTTAATGCTTTTGTGGAAGGATCCCACTGTATGATGCATTCGCTATGATAACCATAACTCTGTGCTAATTGTTTCCATCATAAATAACTGTCTGTTTTTAAAGTACTTCTCCTTCTCTTTATTTCTTTCTGTCTTTCACAGTTCCTCCTCCCTCCTGGGCAGCATCCCTATTCTGTGTTCTGATCATGAATGCCACTGAAGAATTGTTCCTTGCTAGAATATCCTGAGTATGTTATTTGTGAGGCAATCCTGCATCTTACACATCCTATAATGATCCCTGCTTAAAATTTGTAATGTTCCCTCATTCAGATTTGTGCTGAGGGATTTCTGCAGACTCTGAGATGGCATTTTCTGTAACTGATGTCCCACCGAAGGAGGTGATTTAATTCTGCTGAGGTCATATTTGTGTTCTGCAAATCTCCCAAAGTTCATGAGGCCAATTACTCCAAAGAGCTGAGACTTTAATGGCACTGATGTATCATCCCGTGTTGAGCTCATCCTCACGTGTGAGGCAGGGTGATGCATGGGATGATGATGGTGATGGCTTGGAGCAGCCCCTCATAGCCCTGCCTGTAGCTCAGGCAAGGCGAGATGCTTTGCTCCACATTGACACAGAGAAATGTCAGGACTGTCCTGTCTGAGAGAACTTGCAGTCCCAAAGTATGTATCTGACACAATCCAGGGCAGATTTCCTGTATAACCTGACTCAAAATTGTCGCATTATAAATAAATGTAAAAGGCTTACGAGGAGCAAAGCCTACAGAAGTGGAGTAACGTCATGTTGCATGTTCCTCTGCTTCCATCTGCTCAAGAGCATTTTCCCTCTGTTTCCAAGCTTGGAGGATACTCACTTAGCCAAGCGGCTGGGCATCTAGGGCTGCTGTCAGCTGGATGCTGCTGTACTTTCCCTCACAGAAGAGGCTGAAGATTAGAGACATGTAACCTTTACACTCAAACCTTCCCCGGGGCTCCTTTGTACTCAAATCCTCCTTTTTGCCCTGTTTCTGTAAGCTGATTTCTGTGAGCTGCAACTTAATCAGGATGTTAATTTTAACCTTTTCTTGAAGGATTATGTCCCACCCTGTTTAACTCCCAGCAATGCTGACACCCCATGGGCATTCCCTGGGACTGAATCTTCATCTCCCTTCAAACTTTGCTGTGTTTTTGCAGTTCTGTTGTGTTACTTCTTTCTAATGGTGCCAACTCAAATCCTGGTGCTCATGGAATAACTTTTCTATGTGTTGGAATTAATAATTAATAATAGGCATCTATCAGATGGAAACTGCATTATTCAAAGAGGGATAATGTGAGTGGGCAGCTACTATTGCTGGTGGAACATCTCTGCTGTGGTATCATGTCACAGCATTGGGGGAAAGCTGGGTGATGTGCTGGATATCAGGGTGTGTGTGGGAAGGATGCAGGTAGTGATTCACCCCTGTGAAAACATGCCTTCCGTGCTGCCAGTACCCATTTCTGGGGAGAAGGGTAGGAGGGATGGGGGTTAATCTCCCAGGACTTTGCCAGGATTTTGGGAAGTCAGTGGGACAGAAGGGAAGAGCTGCCAAGTCAGAACTTGTGCTGCTTTCCAGGCTCTGCTGCTGTGACTCAAGGGATTAGATCACAGGTTTGCCTAAGTGACAGCTTTTGCAGGTTTTGTTCTTCTAATGTAGATGACTCGAGTTTTATTCCCCCCCAGAGGGTTTTTCTGGGATTCTGCCTTTGCTGTTTCTCTGAGAGGTTTCTCAATGCTACCATGGTGTCTTTCTCCTTCAACACTGGAGCAGCCTGGAATGACCCATGGTGAGGGCAGAGCATGAGGTTTTTCTGGTGTCCAGCATGGTGAGGATAGGACCCCTTGAAGGGAAGATGCACAAGTTTTCGCTTGAAGAAATCCTGTGGCAAGAGATGCTGGTGGCTTGTAGTCTTTTGGAATGACTTTTCCCTGAGGGGGCTCTTGATAACTAGTAAGAGCAGGATAAGCATCAGCTCCTGGTGCCATGGGTGGCTCCTCTTTAGCAAGGAGTGCTGCCATGGAGTAATGTTTTACCATGGTTCAAAATAGTAATAAGGATACAACTGTTGTTTGCACAGAAGAATGCAGAAAATGATGTGAAATGGCAAGAAACCCATTTGTCTGGAAATACTCTTTTCTTAGCACCCACTTAAGCCTTCTGACACATGACATTTCTTCCCTTGACTTTCAAAGGCTGCAGGTTGTCTACCACGGGAAGAGAAAACCTGTCTCTAGAGATGTCAGGCCACATTTGCTTTGTGCTGTGGAAAAGATGAGTTTGCCCATGGGGCTGTGGGAACACCCCTCTGTGTCTGACTGTCCTCGCTGGGCAGGAGGATGCTAAGGGTGGGCACGGCTGTAAGGCCTAAATTATGCCTTTCTCCTTGTCACCATTGCAGCGAGTAAACACCATCTGCCTGCCAGTTTTCCTGGTGAAAACTGTTCAGGAATAGTGCTGCAAAAAAAATTTAAAAATGCAGTTGCATTGAAGTGGTGCTTTCAAACAGGTGCTTTCTACTTTTTTTCATCAGCTGTTGCTATCTTGTGAAGTACCAGTTACTAATTAGCCTTCGTATCTCGTTAAAATCATAGTGGTTTTTTTACCTACTGAAATTTTGTAAATAGCCTTTATTCTGGTCTTTAATGCACATTGATTGAAGTATTTATTGGGTGCCACTTATGCAGCTCTGTGCCTGTGTTCATTTTCTTCTTAAGACATTTATTAAACGCCTGCTTAGAATTACTCCAACCCATCTGGCATATTAAGTGTTTGCGCAGAGTGTACCCGACTTTCCCATCCACTTCCTCAATTAATATTAAATATTCAAGGGAATTGAATCTTTTCCTCCTTGCCATCTGATCTTCCTAGCATCTATAACACCATATTTGGGTTAAAATGTGGCTCTAGCAGTGGGGCATTAGCTCAGAGGCCAGGAGGTGGGTGCTGGAGGTGAGGTCAAGGTGCCCTGTTCTGCACAGCAATAGAGACTTCAACAGGCAGATGGCTCTGGTAATGGGTATCCTCAAAGCCAAGGATATCAAAGTCAAAAGGTATTATTCCACCCAATTCTGGCATAGCAGGGAAGGGTCTCCTGGAGGCAGGGAATTAATTCCGCCCTGTTGGCCGTGTTGGCTCGGAAAGCTGCCCTACATCCCCAGGGAGCAGCAAGGATGGGAAGGATTAGAAATGAGCTGCTCTGGCAGAGCTCTGCGGGGAAGCACTTGCATGAAACCTGTCTGCATTAGGCATGACAGTGACATGGTTTTACCTCTGTAGTCAACCTCGCAAACAAAAATGAGAACAGAACATGTCTCTTGCCTGGTGATTATCCAGAGCAGCCTAAATCCCATGCCAGCAACAAAATCGGGGCTAAGAATGGATTTAAGTGGCAGTAAAATATTCATGGGGGGTTTGAGAGTGGAAGGCAGTTATTAGCTCTGAAGAGGATCTCCTGCAATAAAGAAGGAGTCTGGCTTGATAGTCCTTCCTAGTAGGTAGGAAAAGGTGCTGCATGGACTATCCCAGCCTTAAATCTGCCTACTTGGAGACAGTAATAAGAGATACTGGAGAGGAGCATTCACAGAATTCTTACTTCAGGGTGTTGTACTGGGTGTTTCAGTCTTTATAGCAGCATTGTGGCTGGTTTATAATGTTTGAGAAAACCTTGCTGTATCTACCACCCTTTCCACAAGAAGAAAAGAAGCAAGTATTTATGGGAGGGAAAAGCACACGGAATTTTTGCCCTTGGAGGTGACTGCGATCCCATGCAGGTGCTGCTGTGCACACATGGCCTGTGTCCACAGGGGACAGAGCTGCCACTCTTGCCAGGGAATTGGCACAGCCTCCTGCTCTCCTGGTGCTGCCAGATCAGATCAGGGGGATGCTGACAGTGCAAAGGCTGTGCTGGAAGTGGCGGTCGATGCTCCAAGCACCCTTTGATAACTGGTGGAGATCAGTGGATATGTGATGTGCTGTGGTGCTCACGTGTCCTGCCTGTGTGTGCTGGGAGCTCCTGCCTATGTAGAAATATTTCCATGGCCCCCTGGCTTTTCAACAGCATCCATTGTGGATGTCCTGTCCCTGGAAATGTTCAAGGCCAGGTTAGATGGGACTTGGAGCAACCTGATCTAGTGGAAGGTGTCCCTGCCCATGGCAGGAGGTTGGAATGAGATGATCTTTAAGGTCCCTTCCAACGCAAACCATTCCAGAATTCTACAGTCCAGGGGCTGGAAAGACCTTCTCACCTAAATGAATATAATGCTTTCTGAGAGTGGTTGCAGCATGGACAGGGATCCTTTGTGAAAGAATATGGCAGAGAAATAGGATAATATTGTAAAGGCAAGCTGGGCTGGATGGTGATGGGATCGAGTTCCAAGGACTTGGTGAAGAAGTGGCTTTTCATTGAGCCAACAGCCTCTGCAGTGACCCCCAAGGGTCACGCAATTGGAGCTCTTGACTCCTGCCATTCGTCTCTGTGGTGGGTGCTTTCCTTAGCCCCTAACAAATTGGACTCGGTGATTTTTATGGAGGTCACTGGGAGTGCTTGGAGCTTGGCTTTGTCCCTCAGCCAGCTTGATTGAGGGAATCTGAGGGGGGACAGTGTTAGAGTCACACAGGGATGCAGGCGCACACTTATCAGCATAAACTCAATGTAGATAATTTATGTTGATCCAAACAAAGCCATAGAGATGCAGATCAGCTGTCTCATACCTCATTAGCATGCACCAAACCTGCCTGCGCTGATCTCGCTGATCTCGGGGGCAGCAGCACCTCCCCTGGATCCTGTGGGGGATACATGTAGTGCTTCATTCCCGGCAGGAGATGAGGCTCCAGGGCTTATTTGGGGGTGAATCCTAAATTATGGCCAAGATTTTACTTTGCAATGGAGTCGGGGTGGGTGTGAAGTCAGTGATGGTATTACTGTGTGTTTGTGAAATTCCTGCCCAAAAAAGACCTGCTTGTGTCTCTGATGATGCCCTGAGATGGATCTGCTCGGGAGGGGAGGGCTGACCCCTTTGGTGCTGTGCTTCCCTGTGCTTGTTTCCTATGTTTGCTTTCTCATGGCATTTTGTTTGCTGAAAATAATATGGAAATGAAGGAGGAGAATACCCTCCCAAACTCTGCTGTCCTCATGAAATCTGTGTGTTTTGATCCCATTTGGGGGGATCTGCAACTCCCTCACTACTGCTTCCCCTTCCAAGCCCCCAGGGACCCAACATCCTGATTTTTGGAGACCCTGAGCAGCATTGCTTGTGTTGCACCTGTCTGGTGCAAACCTCATTTGCTGATATTCCTAAACAAAGCAAAACTACCCTGCAACTGCGGTGTCCTATGGAAATTCTGCTTTTTCTTCCTGAAATAGCAGAAGACAGTGTTTAGCAATAAAAATTCCTTCTGCAATGGGAGTGACTGACAACAGCACCTCCCACCTGAGAGAAACAAATGTGGTGTTTCAGACAAAAGGAGACATTTCCTTTCCTTCTAGAATTGCAACCTGTATTTTGCAAGTTAAATTGCTCCAATTTGATTGAAATCCACCTGATGACGAGCTTGTTATTTAGTGACACATTGCTCCAAATTGCACACCCCGTACTTTTGATATTTCTAAATTACTTGCGTATTAGAAATTAATAGTAAAGAAGGGCAAACACGCAGTGTGCTGACAGACTGAGGGTTCACTGCCACCTTCAGTAATTAAGAATTTGGCAGAATCGTGGGAAGGGGAGCTCAGGAAAGCCTTGAGTGATGTGTTGCCCTCCCCGATGCTGTGAGGACCCAGGGGAATGCGCACAGAGAAAAAACACTTCTTTGATTGTCTGAACGTGGCAATTTTTGCAGCGTGGGTGGTGAGTGGGCACAGGGCTGGCAGCGGGCACAGAGGTGGCCCAGAGCCCTCCTCCATCTGTGCTGGATGGGAGCCCGGGGGGGTCTCTTCCCAGATTTTGCTGACAATGTGTCTCCCCAAACTTGCCAAGGCAACAGAAGGGAAAATTAATCATGGGGAAGACTGCTTGGAGCTGTGCTGGAAAACAGGCACAAGTGACTTGCTGTGTGTTGGGTTCATCATTACAATTTCCTAAACTAAATTTTAACCCCTTCCATTACTTTTTTTTTCTCTTTAGAGGTAGATCTCCCCTGAGGCAGGGATGGCAGCCCACTCCTGTGTCCTCACCTCTGCTGGGCGGGATCCTTCCTGGGAGCAACTGGAAGTCTCTAATTCCCATCTTTTCCCTTCTTTAGCTGCTGGTTTCCGTACAACTCGCCCTCCCATGGGCATCACTGCTGTGGGTATTTGCAAAGGGACATTTGTCTTTGTACCCTGCTCGTGTCCATTTGCTTACAGGCACTTGTGTGCCCCCCTGGATCTCCCCATCTGCCCTCCTGGCTAGGGGAACCCCTGTCACAGAGGGAAAAATCGCTGCTGGTGGGTAGCAATGAATGTGTCTTCACTTTTCCAAGAGCGGCTATTGTGTAAGACGTGGCAGCCCAAAATGCTGGCAGGCCTTCGTGTCCAAAGGAAGTTATTTCCTCTTTTACTTTTCCCATTTGGAAAATTGCATGTGGGGATATTTCCAGCGTGCAGCTCCCTGTACCCTGTGATGGCTCCAATCCAGGCTGGGTGCAGCCGGGTTCGCTCCTGATGTGCCTTATCACCTCCTCAAGCTGCTCCTTGCAAGCACAGCAGTTAAAATGTGCCTTTCAGTGAGAAATGCCAGGAGGAATTGTTTTTTCTCTTTTCGAATCAAAGTTGAGGGGTTTTCACCTGAACATGTGCCTGTCATCTGGAGTTTTGAGAAACTACAGAATAACTCGGTGATCTGCAGACTCTGGGGAGTGCTTGGTGCAGTGATCCACCTTGCTGGAACTGCTGACACCTCACTAGATCAACTGAAAATAGGTCAAGAAAAAGAAATTTCCTTTATTTAACATATTTATTTGTACTGGAATGACACCTTTGCTTTCATACTGGTCACTTTCTGACTTAGTGCTCCAGAATTTGTCTCCTCAGAGTCATTGATAGGCAAACAGTCAGAGTTTGAAAGTCTGCTCATGGCAGTGCAATGAAAAAGCTCAGCTGGATGAGCCCAGTGTATTGATTTTAGCAGGAACTGCACCACGAGAGACTGGCAAGAGGAGGGAACATGCTGCTGGAGAGGAGCTGCAGGTATATGTGGGGCTGGAGGTGGTGAACCAAACCAGAAGGCTGGATGATCAGAGTTAGGGGATGTGCTGGGCTTTCCACGCGGACTTGTCTGCCCTGGTGGGCTCAATCATTGCCATTAAAATGAGATGTAGCATTTCTCTCACCTCCTGTAGTTTTATTTGAGATGCACAAGCCAAATATGGAACAGTTGCCAACTCTCCTGAGGGGACCTGCCATTGAGAAAACCCAGTTTGGAACAAGACGTGCACATGACAGCTGCCTGTCTCTGGGTTTTATACAGCTGCTTATCAACTTAATGGCAATAAATGAACTCCCAGGTGGTCTTAATGGTGTATTTGGGATGTCCCTGTGCCTGGGAGTTGCTTGGGTAGCAGTGTTTCTGTCATTTGCTTTATTTTTGGTGATCAGACTTTAAAAATAGCCTGTTTGCCCTGCAGCTCTGAGATTGGATGGGTTGGGAGTGCTGCTTGGTCCCTGAGCTCTTCTGTGCAGATGTTAAAGCTCAGCCATAAAGGGAGGAAGAATATATAAAGTCATTAGGCTTGGAAAAGACCTCCAAGGTCATCAAGTCCAACCTGTGGCTGAATCCCCCCATGCCCACTAAACCATGTCTAACCAGTAAGTGTACCAGTTGTAGCCCTGTATAAAAAACCCTATATGACCCCTGCCATGGTTTAAACACACAGGGGTTCCCTGAAACCCCTGTCCCACTTGGCCTCAAGCTACACCTTGTCTCATCATCCCGTCAGAGATACGGGCCAGTTACACCTCTGGGAGCAAAGGGAAGCCCTGCACAGGATGAAACTCCCCAGCTTGATGGGTTTTTGGGGGGATCATCTCTCCCTGTGCTGGACACCGTGTTGGGCTGTGGAGCTGGAGCCCCACACTGCTCCTGCAGCTCCTGGCAATTGATGCCTGCCGGGAGGAGCAGACGGCAGCTGGAGTGCTGAGCACAAACACAGCCACGGCGGGCTGACTCACGCCTAGTGGTGTTACTTGCCATGTGTTACAATCACTGAGAAATGATTTGCCTGTGGTATCATTTTCTTTAAATATATCATTAGGGAAAATGACAGCCCAAATTGTGGGAGGATGTTAATGGCTCTGGAGTGGCAGACAGATTGCAGAAAATAGTTCCCTGCAAGCACATTGCAGGTGGGAGCTGGTGGAGGATGAAGGGAGATGGGATGAGCAGGTGGTGGGGCAGTGGTGGGACTTGGGTGCCAGGCTGGGGCTGGGACAGCCCTGCTCTCTCGTGCACCTTGGAAAACTCCTTGTGCCTCTCTGCTGCTTTTCCTTGGAAAACTTTAGAGGGAGTGGGGTGAGGAAGAGGCAGATGGTCCAAGTGGGGCCATGCAGGCTTATTGGAAATTAAAAATGTTGGTTTAAGCACTGTGTGATGGAGCAGTGTCATGGCAAAGCACAGCTGTGCCACGTCTGTCCTGCTCCTGGACTCCTCACTGCTGCCCTGTGTGCCTGGCATGGGGTTTGTGGTCCTGGACCCCTCCTATCAGAAAGGGTTCTTGAGATGAAGCTCCTGTGTGCAGTTCCAGGACTCTTTCCACCCCTTGTATGAGCTCTGCTCCCTTCTTTTTTATTTTTATTTCATGAGGAGTAGCAAGGAATGAAATGTGTTTTGAACTTTGCAGCTCTCACATTTTGTTATTTTTAATCACTCCTATGTCCTCAATCTTTTATTTCTGCTGCATCTCTGTAAGAAACAATGAAAAAGAATGACATTTAATTTCCATGCATCAGCCTGCCATTCCTGGGAGTGCTGCACAAAAACTGTGTATCCTGGTGGATAAAGGTCTTCTGCCTTGTTCTTCAAAGATAGTGCATTGAAATCCTCTTGGATTCGAATTTTATTGAAATTAGTCCTCTCCAAGAGCACTTAGTAATGAGAACTGCTCTCACAGGGGGACAGTTAATTGCCCCAATGCACACACTGCTCAGATCAAACACTGAGGGCCACGCAGAGCCCAGCAGTGCCCTCTGCATCAGAAGACTGGTGTGGAGACAGGGATGGGCTCTTATGAAGGAAGAACCTTGTGGAAACTGTGGTGCTTCAACTAAACCTGCAGCCTTGAGCCTGCCCAGAGGCAAGGATTGCTGGATCCATGTATTGGGAGTGCCAAAGCCATTTCTGCTGGTGCACAGCCACTCCATGCCCTTGTACAAAATCCCTCTCCAGGTAGGAGTCCTTTTAGATACTGGAAGGTGCTCTAAGGTCTTCCCTGAGGCTTCTTTTCTCCAGGATTCCTAAGGTTTTTCCTCAGGGAGGTAGGAATCATACCCTGTCCCTGGCTTCCCAGGGGGCACAGGTACACAGTGGGGGTGTCTGTTGTTGGGACCAAGAGAAAACACGGAGGAGATGGAGGTGGTGGGGAAATGATGATTGTGTGCGGCATGATGCTCGTATCCTGGCCTCTTCCAATCATCCCCTTATCCCCTTAAGGTGGAAAACTTTCTGCTCTCCAATCTTCAAGGGCTCTGGGCTCTAATTATTGCTTTCTGCATTCTCATTTCTGAGAACGTGACATTGCTTCTGGCACTGGTCCGGGACAAAGGGCAGATTTATGCCTCTGCTGAGGGGGATGTGGCAGGGACTTCCCCAGATGTTTGATCCATGCGTGAGAATATTTATAACCCATGGCCAGCCTGCATCATGTCCTTGCTTTTGATGGTGTTTCGGGGGTTTCCAGCTCTGCAGCAAAGAGGGGGACCTGCCACGGCACCTCCAGCACGGCAGATGGAGAGAAGAGGGTTTTATTTACTGTGAGCAAACTGGAAACACCCCCAAATGCTCCCCTCTGCCAGAAGCAGCAGTTGGGAAAGGAAAGCACTTGAAAATGATGGAGTTTGTTGACTGTTATTAATGCTTTGCCTCCTCCCTGACTGCTGTGCGGAAATGTTGTTTTGGGCTGGTGGTGCTCCCAGGCAGGGGACTTCCAATGGGATAAATCAGTGGGATAAATCAGGTCCTATTTGTGACGTGGGACCCTGAGGAGATGTTGTGGCTATTTTCTCAGCTTTCAGTTGTTTCTTCCTTCAAATTGAAAGAAGAATTAATTAATGAAATTACTTTAAAAAGGGTTTTCTTCACCGGGAATTTAAGTGAAATGGCACCAAGGGGTCTTGGCTGATACAGGAGGGATGGATTCATCACAAGAAAAGTGTTTTCTTTACAAGAGCTGATAAACAGCCTGTAACATGAATATTTTCACACATTTGAGCAAGGTCTGACCCTCCGAGAGGTTTTTCTTAATATGGATCTGTGAATTAAATAACACTTCTGTAAAGCTACAGAAATAAATAACAAGCCAACCTGAATCTGATGTTCCTAATCAGACAGCAAGAAAGTCACTGGTTATTTCTTGAACAGAATTTGAAACACTTGAAAAAAAGGGTCAGTTGTCGGGAACGAGTTGGCAAAAGAAGGAGGAAGGCTGTCTGTCCCACCTGTGACAAATTCTTGTTGCTCTTCTGAGTGAAGAACCCAGAAATAATTATAATAAATGTGAAAAGCTGGTGCTGGAAAGGAGATGGGTTGGGTGACCTGAGGGAATATTCCATCCCTCAAGACGTTGCTCACCACGCAGGTATGATGCAGCCCAGTGTGAGAGGTGTGAGTATGCAAAAGCTGCCTTTTTCTCAGCTACTTTTACGTGCATTCGCTTATGACTCTAATTCTACCTTAATTTTCCTTTGGCAATTTTTCATGCTTGGTGTTTGATGCATCAGGCGTGAGATGCTCTTTGATGCAATTACAGCTTCGAAGCAGGAGCGGGCTGGAATACCTGATTTAAATTCCAAACCTACTGTGAGACAGATGAAAGCAGTCACTTGGATGGCTGCCGGCTCTGAGTTTTGTCTCTGTTATCAGTGCAGGGTCTCAGATTTGCTCCTTGGCTGGATGATACCACCATGCTACCAGCTCAAGGCTGCCTCGTGGGATTTTTTTAGTGGGATTTTTTTAGTCTTACTGCTATTTAACTGCGGTTGGAAAGCATCAAGTGCTGCCACTGAATGAGGGACAGACAGGTTGATGGAATGGGTGTTCTTTTGCTCTTGGGCAATGTCAGTCGTGCCAGCTAGTAAAGCTACATAGAGGTCACTTCCTGAACTACCCAAGGGCAGGAGAAAGTCAGAAAGATGGATGGAGTATGAGGTTGGTTAGTTCTACTCTGAAGCTGAAAGGAAAATCCTCATCAGGGGATGTTTGGCGGAAAATAACCCCCATGCCCAGTGCTCATCCTGGAGGAAATAACTTATGGTTGCAATGTGATCTGTAAATAAATGAATGACAGATCGATTATCACCTTCTGTTTGGCTTTTCCTGCTTATTTCATCCTTCACCTTTTTGAAGGTCTGTAAGTGACTTGGGTGATTTGCCCACACTCCAGCTGTGCACACCAGCTCTGTGCGTGCTCCCCAACCTTCCTCCTCCAGCTGCTGCAAGAGGGACTCAGCTCCTGGCAAGAACAGATGTGCTTCTGGAAACCTTCAGCATCTCAGCTGGTGCTGTTAAATAAACATATTTAGTGATTGTTGCTTTCACTAAATAAATAACTAGAGCTTATAGATGTGGTTCTCAAGAAAGCTGGATATGGAGGAGATAGATAACAACAGAAAAAGCCTCTTGGTGGTGGTAGGTATGAATTCCAGCAGTCTGGCCATCATTAAACTTATCTCCCATTAGTACCTGTGGGCTCTCTCCTGCTGAAATACCTGCACACTGCAGGGACACAACAATGTGAAACAATTACCATTTAAAGCAGGGTTGGAACATGTGCCCGAGATGGAAATAAGGATGTCACAAAATGGTAAAGAGACACCAAAAAGTGATTTTTTTTTTCAAGTCTTGCCTGTTCTTCTAATGACTCAAACCTCACCAGTGTTTAAGGCAGTGGCTGAGTGCATTTTGCTGGAACCAGCACAAATACCTGTGGTGGTCCTGGAGAGCCCCACACTTCAAGCTGAAGGTGCTGCCCTAGAGGGGAATCCCCTCTCCAAAGGAAATGTGCCTCCTGTTTTCTCCAATAGCTCTTATTTTATATTGTCCTGAAAAACAAATCAATGAATCCACAAAATGACTCACTGCAGTGAGGGCAGGTCAAATTATATGTTATTGTATGCCTTGCTGAGATGTTTTAAATTAACAGAATTAGCTAATTAGGCACGCGCTCTGCTCTGTCCTGCAATTAGCAGCCCCAGGCACTAGTGATTGGTAGCATCCTGAAGTATTTGTCCTGCTCTGAGTCTGGAGGCGTCTTGGAAGTGATGTGAGATGTTCAGCAGATGTTAATATCTGTCAGCTTATGAGGAGTCCTTATTTAAAAGAAGCAAAACAACCAAACGCACATGCACACCCCCCCAGCTTACACCTGCATGGAGAAGAGCAGATATTCAATTAAGGATCTGATCTCTATGTGCAATTACTGCGGCGAAAGCAAAACCGCCTGGTTATCTGGGAGTGCTGATAACTCATCTTGCACCTCGCAGGCAAATTGCCAGAACCAGGGAAACTGTGAAAGCTGGCACGTCAGGTTCCTGGCTGTGAGCACAAATCTCTCCTGGGTCCTGCTGTGCTCGCATGCTGGGGCTGGGGTTTCACCTGGGGACCCCTCTGGATGACTCTGAGTGGAGTGAATCCTGATCAAAACACATGGTTTCTGTGCAGAGGGAGGTAGAGCTGTCCAGCATGGACATGGCACGGAGGGATGAGTGTGGCAGAGCCTCCTGGACCTCCTGCAGCTTGCTGTGTGTCACTGGCTTGGGCCAGTGTGGGCATCAGAGTGAACTGATGACAAAGAAGTGTTTTGGGATGCTTTGTGAGTGGCCTGAACAAGCAGAAGACATTAGTTGTGTGTCTGTACATGCCACATCTGAGGCATAGAACAGCTTCTCCTGTGGGTTTGAATCCAGAGGGCATCTCCCTTCATATCTAAACACAAAATTGCCTTCTTGAATGGCTGTCTGCCCCAAGGGAGCCCTGAGCCCTGTCTGAGTTTGGGAAAAGAGTTGAGGAAAGGGAAGGAGGGTGATCTGTGGGGGGCTCATGCTGTGTGAGGTGGCTCTTTGGAGAAAGACAGCTGAAAAAATTTCCCATGGACAAAAGAGGGCCTTTGTCCAGACCCTCTGGATTTACGCTTAGTTTGGCAGTGTGAATGGGACAGATCCTGCCCAAGCAAGACTGTATCCCATGCCATCATGCTGGACTGCAAGGCAGCTGTGGGAGTTAGGGGGTTGCTAGTAAAAATGGGTGTATGTTCTTCTGTGCTGTCCTCTTTCCTAAATCCAGCTGGTGATGGGGAATTTCTGTTGTTCCTGGCTGTAGAGAACAAAATTTTCTGGTTTAATACAGATGCTTTTTTCCAATTCCTCTTCGCTGAAGAAAGTGGTTTCCTCACTCTCCAGGGTGACTATAACATAAACCACCATGAGTAGCTGTAAAAACAAGTTATGTTCTGTGGAAAATCAGTTCTCTTGTGTCCTTCTCCCATCTGCAGTGGCTCTGGGGAAGAAAGAAAGCCATCATCCCAATGGTCCCATGTGGAGAGAGGTTCAATGTCAGAGCAGACTGTAACAAAAATGTACCATTCCAACATTTTTCATAATATGCCCCTGTTTGCACACAGCGGTGAAGAGCTGACAAAATGGGCAGAGTGGGAAGCAGGGATAGAGAAGGCTCCTCTTCTGAGTGCCACCAGCAGCCTGGCCTGGGAGAGATATTCCTTACATATTTCTGGGCTCTCATTCAATTTGCAAATTAATTTTACCGTTCTGAATTGCATGAAGTGACTCTGGCATGTACCTGTGACTGAGACCGTAGTAATGTCCAGATACGGAGGGAATTGCATAGAAATTGTGAAATCCCTTAAGCTTATTAGTGAGTAATGGTGTTGGCTTTCAGCGGAGTTGGAGTAGCAATAGCATTTTAATTTTCCTAAGAGATCCGTATAACACAATGCCTGGTTCTCTCAGTACAGTATGAACAACAGATAACTCCTTGCCAAGGAGAGCTAAAAGTTGTTTGCCAACAAATTGACTTTTTTCCTTCATTATTTCTTAGACTCTTATCTCTGATTCCAGGCTAAGGGATGCTAAACTTGAAATATTTGAAATATTAAAAGTTGCAAGACGCAGGCAGAAGTGGTCCCAGGATATGGGGTGTGGACAGTTGTGTGTGTCTGCAGGAGTTTTATAGTAATCAGGGGAGAAATCAGCCGAAATAAACTTTATGGGTGCGTTGCTGCACAGCCTTCCCATGGAAGCTGTGCTATGAATCAAAAGAGCAAGGAAAATTTCAATGTCCCCTCCAGGTCCTGTAAAATGACAGCAAGCTCTTTGGGTCTGCAAAGTGCCTCACTCTTGCTGAGCTATCATGGCAGTGCTCCGGCCCCGAAGTCTGGGTCATTTGGATGTTGGGTTGGAGCCTCTGTGGTAGGATTTACATGTGTTCCAGTAGTCTTCCTCCAGTTTTGAGCAATTTCAGGTTTTTGGGTCTTCCTGGAAACGTGTCAGCCTCCCATAGCTCTGTCCTCACTTGATGCGTTTGTGAGCTCAGTCAGCACAGGTCAAGCTTCAAATTCTACCAATACGTGAAAGATTCAGATTTTCCTTTGGCAAAATCTCAGGAGCCTGAGCTCAGCCTTCTATTTCTGTGAATGCTCCTGCCAGGAACATAAAAGGTCAAATGAGAATTGGGGCATGGGAGGGATTTGCTTTCCCAGGTGAGCTTTATGACACAGGGCCTGCCTTCAAACCACAATAATAACCAGAGAGTAAGTAAGTACAGGTAGTTAAGAAGCAATAGAATTTGACAACTAACAGCAGTCACCTGATTTTTCTGGTTTATTAGACTAGAGAGGGTGTAATGGGGAGTGCTGCTCCTGCCTCTCTCCTGCAGTGCTCTTCACTTGGTGGATTATTAAACAATTCCAGGAGACGAAGAACAAGCCATTTGTTTTGCTCTGCTTTTTCCACTCTTTTTATTTTGTTTAATTTTTTCTGTTACATGAGCCTTTGGGAACATAATGCTAAAAATGTTATTAAGAAGCCATTGACCGTACATGCCCTGCAGATTTTTCTGATAAAAGCTGCTGCCTATTGGTTTAGAGAAAGGAAGATTAAATACAAGCCAACTGCAAAAATATCCCTGGGAAGAGTGGGTGAAGTTGCAAAAGCACCTTCAGACGTCAGTGACATCCTTTGTCGCTGACACGTCTCGAGGTCTGTGAGGACACCAGGCTCCTGTGGACAGCTGTGGATTCATGGATGGCTCTTGTCTGCAGAAAGTGGAATTAGATGAGAACAGTGTGACCTTAAAGCTTTCTGAATAACTCAACACACGCACTGAGATGTGAGACGGTGTGTGAAGGGTTCGTGTCAGGTTTGCCCTGCGAAAAGACTGATAAATGGGAGAGCTGCTCCGGAGGAGGGTGTGGAGGCAGAGGTCAGCAGGGTGAGGGGGATGAAGATGTCTGCGGCTGAGCAGGGAAAGAGTAGCTAACTGTCACCTGGATATTTCGTTTTGTCCTCTTAAAAGGAGAAAAGGTGTGATGTGGTGGCCTGGGCAGAAGGAGTCTGCAGTGCTGTCTGTCCAGCAGTGCTGTCCCCTTTGCAGCTCCTTGCTGGCCCTCAGGCAGCTTGTCTTTTCTCCTTGAGCGCCCAACCAAAACTTCGTGATGCTGATGGGCAGCCAAATAACTAACTACTGGATGCTGTCCTACCCTGGAAGGAGGTGCTGGACCACTGATGAACATGAGACAGGCTGGCACCGCACCTCCCAACCTTTGGAACATGGACCTGCTGACTGTGCACAGACACCCTCTCGGTGTCTCAGAGCTCTGCAGATGGAGCCTGTAGCATGTTTCCTAATCTGATGCAGAGCCCTTGTCAGCCCAGAGCTGGTTGCTTAGCCCTTGCATCTGAAACAAGCTGCTGCCAGCTTTAGTTCAAGGGTATTACTGTTCACACATTTTAACAGGGAGAAATCCTGTCTCATTCAGGAGCTGAGTTTCTGTGGATGGAGTGATCTGTGCAACCACACGGGCTGAGATGTGTTACCCAATCATTACAAAAATGTATCAAAGGTGGGATAAAAAGCTCTGCTGCTCTTCCAGAGGGTTGCTGGATACGATTTACCAAAGCCTGAAGTTGTTATTTTCCTCTCCGTCTGTAAATTGTTCTGAGTGACAACTTATGAAAGGCACTACATCAAACCAAGTGGAATCAGATAGATAACAGGCTTTCCTGGGGAGCTGAAACTACTTGGCATTTGACTCTGTGGCTCTCCAAACCCGTGAGGCCTCTGAATATCCTGGGTACCAGCTCACCTGCTTTGCCTCAGTGCTCGTCCAGTGCTATACCTTTGTCTGAAGGTACCCCGGGCCAGTGTAATTGGAAGGCTGTTATTTTGGGGTGGTGATTCTCCCTCCATGCTGCATCTGGGTGAGGGGTACCCTTTTTTTTTCTCCTGCTATGGGTGGTCTGTTGCTGGAGGATGGAGAATACAATATTTTGGGGGAGAGGAAGCACAGATGCTACTTGGATAAGCACCCATGTGAAAAATGATGCCAATCCCAGCTCTGAAAGTCGTCCTCCACTGTGGTGGGAGGGAGGTCGTTAACTCTGATTAGAACACTTGCAATTCCAGCAAGGCCTTTCATTTCCACCCTGGCTGCTGTTCTGCATATTTGATGCCATTCTCTAGCGAGAGAGTGCAAATGTTAAGATGTCAGAATAATATTGCCCCAAGGTTCATACACTAATGACAAGAATTATCACAGTCTGAGTAGTTCAGGACTTGACAAAAGGTACAAAACAATTAGGCCGTGATTAACAGTCGAGTCTTTCTGTAATTACAGAGCTAGGTTTTGTGTTACTGTTTACTGCCTTTTATAAAACAAAAGCAATCCAGAGACTGGTTTGCTTAAAAAAAACCCTGGTGATGATGGGCAGGCAGAAAAGACCCAAGTGAAGCCCAGCCCTGTGTTATGATGTAGAAACTGGGGGTCCCACGGGCTGTGGAACCTCATTAATGCACATTGATGAAACAATTCTGTACTTCTAGGGGACAGATTGTGTTGCAGTGGCAGAGACTACTAAATTCAAGCATTAAAAATGAGTTTTGACACCCTTGTCTTCTCCCTGCTCCCCAGCTCATCTTGAGACCATATCCCTCAGTCCCATCAAATATAAACAGATGACCTGTTTTTGCAAGGGGAAATGTCTCGCTGAACAGTAGAGAATTTCACTTAACTTTTTACATATGAAGACTTCAAAAAGCAGTTTTTAGAATTAAATAAGAATAAGGGAATTAAGGCAGTCGGATAGAGAAATTAAAAGGTTTCGACAAAAAGCCTTATTTTCTGTGAAGAGGGAGGAAGCAGCTTGGGAGGTCGGTCCTGGATGATGCTGGGTGCCCTTTGCTGTCCACCCAGCCAGGAGATGCCACGATGTAAATGTACCAGAGCACTAGATCTGTTACATCCATTTAACTTGTCAGTCTATAAAGAACTGTCAAGAAGAGGAAGCTGGGATAAATCATAAATAGATTAATTATTAGGTAGTGCCATAAATATTTCTGCTAACCTCCTGGGGATTAAAAAGGTCTTGTTTTCTCTCTTGCCAGCAACAATATAAGAGTCTGAATAGATTTTCCTATGGCTGAGGATCCAGCCTGACTGGGTTGTGTCCAGGGACCAGCAAGTCTCATGGGATGAAGAGGAATTCAGCAGCTTGTTGGGGCTGTATCACTCCTGAGTCTTGTCTGAAAACTCCTGAGGTCATTGGTAGGTTATTTATAAGCAATCAGAAATCAGGAGTGATTTGTTATTACCGTGAGATGCTAATTCAGATTCTAGAGGGGATTCATTTGCTGAAATGGCTTTACTGTATGGGAGTTAATGACAGCCTTGTGGGTGCAATGCTTCTGGCTCCAGAGGGCTGTCTAATGGCTTTGGGAGCAGGAGGGAGCCCTAGATAGAAGCAGTCTGGTACCAGTGGTTATCTGAGTCCACCTGATATTTTTCCCTCCTATATATGTTACTGGGGGGTGAATGATTCCAGCTTATCCTCGGGTCTCCCAGATGTCCCTGAAGGAGTAAATCCTCTTGATAATCTTGGAGGAATTTTTCAACCTTAACAATGCTATGATTCTCTCCCCAGAGGGGATGTTTCCTTTTCATAGCCTGTTCCTTTTCACAACATATTTTTCCCCAGTGTCGCTGCAGGACTGTGGAGCACTTCTTGCAGGAGACAGCTCCACTGGTTAGGAACAAGCTCTTATTTGTTTCAGGCAGTGCAAGACAAGGACAGACAAACACATAAAGTGAAGAAATACATAGGCAACATGGCAGCAAATTGTTTTGTTCCTCTTGGCAGAGGAGTTAACTGTTGAAGAAAATTGGGCAATTGGTGGTGCTGCCAGCTGTACTGTGCTTTTGGATGGCCAAGGTGGCAGAGCTAATTTTCAGCCCTGCTGGGATGAAGAAAGCTGTGAATTATGAAGGGTGGAAAATGCCACAATAGAGAGATGAATAGAGGGGAAAAAATTGTTTTCTTTCCTTGAAATGTTTCTATGAAAGAGACCTAGTTCTGAGCTAAAAAAGTACCAACCATCTTGAATTTCTAGAGGGTTCTCTGACTGTTGTCACAAAAAAGTAGGCATTGCTTATTACTGATATACACGAGAGGAGAAAAAACCCCTCTGCATTTATTTCCACTCTTGCAGTTCCTTCCTGGTGTAGCTGGTTTCCCTGCCTCCACTGTAGGATCAGCCCATTAATCAGCTGCCCTACTTGTAGGTTATTTGTAGGAAGCCTCAAGGAGGACCAAGGTGGATATAAAACAAGTCTGTCAGGGGACAGCAGAGCAGAAGGGACATTGTTTCCCATGGAGCTGGGACATGCCAAGGAATACCAGCTTTGCCTGTCACGTCTGGGATGTTCACAGCATTTCTTCACCTTGTTGATTCCCTTGTGATGTAGGGTAGAGCTTCCATTTGGCGGTGGATTTTAGTGGGGGCTCTATCAGGAAGCTGCCCTGACACCAGCCTGGGGAGATGGCCCTGTCCCCATGGCTGGATCAGGAAATTGCCTTTGTACCCGGGGCCAGTGGCTTGGAAATAAGCCACTGTTCACTCGTGTCTCTCTGCCTCTCCAACAACAGCCTGGCTCAGTCTGACTGGCAGGGTGTCAGAAACGCTCCTGCCTGCAAATAAAATCCTGCTCCATTTGGCACTTTCAGAAATGAATGGAAAGAGAAACACCTGTGAAACAGAGAGGGACTCTGTCAGCACTGGTTTGTGTTAGTGTGAGCCTGGCCCGATGCACTTGGGCGACGAAGCACGCTGCATTGCCTTTGCTTAATGCTTTGCCAGGCTCTTTAGGAGAGGAATTAGCTCAACACAGATAGAATTCTTCCAGCAGGATGATCGCTTCTGTGAGGCTGATATTTCCCTGATGCAAAGACTGTGGGGAGATGGGAAGTGGCAGGAGTGTGAAGGTGATGGACAGCCCATAATATTAATGAGCCTCACAACACTGAGAGAGAAGTTCAGCTTTCCATTTGGGCTGGCCTGATGTATCCTGATGGCTTTTGCCCCATGAACAGCCTCTGATGGAAACCCAGCTGGAAAGACATACCTGGGGACTTTCTGCAGCAGAAATAATTTGCCAGACTTGGGGTGCTGTGGGAGCAGAGGCAGCTTTTGGTACTCTGAAACCTTCCCTGCCCCATTTCCAGGTGAGATTATTCCCAGCCTTGTGCTAATCTTGGGTTATGGCTTGGGGAGCCACGTGTTGAAAGGGAGTAGATGCATTTTGGACATCACTAACAGAAAAGTTCACTCATTGTAGGAGAACTAGGGTATTTGTTTTGTAAGACATCTAATCTGGTCTTAGAAACATAAAATATTCATGAGTCTGCCATCTCAATGCCTTTTTTTACTGTTGAATTACCAGGAATGTGATTAAAACCTTGCTCCATGTCTAGTCTGGCAGAGCTAATGTTCACATTGCAGGTCTGAAAAGGCTTTGCTGGACTTTTTCTTGCATGGAAACAAAAAGCATTGCAAAATGGGTGCATACTGTTCTTTTCTGCAGTAGCTGCACAGTTGTGGCTCACGCCCTGCCATGCCATTTCCACCCTCTCAATCAGGTGTCCCTGAGGGGCTGGTTATCCCCTCTTGGGGCAAACTGGAGATTGGAAAGACAGGGACAGTGTGTCCCATAGGAACTCTTTCCTCCTGGAGCATCAGGAATGAAAAGTTGGGTGGGAGAGGAAGGCTCTTAAAACAGTAAAAGAATATAACCTAACCCCAGCAACAGGTCATCAGTCACCATCTACCACCTCACAGTGCAGCCTGGGAGGGTGCTCTGGTTCACCCCAGTGCCTCCAGCACCAAGGGCATTTCTATTTACCCTCCCAGATCTTTGTTTCTTTCTTCTGCAGTGAGCTGAGCTGTTTACTGAGAAAATAAATACAATATTTATATACAGCAGAATAGATGTGCTTTAAAGCAGGCAGTGGGAATTGTGAGAGGCAGCTCTGAGGTGCTTGTCCCTGAGTGCCTCAAGCACATTTCCCTCCGGAGCAGTGCACGGTTGCTGCGGGCTCCCAGCTCCTGGGGACACGGCTGTGGTTGGTGCTGGAGTGGGGGGATAAATGGTTTCTCTTTATCTTTGGATTTGCTATTTCAAAAGAAGACAGAATAAATACCAGGCAACAAAGCTTTAACCTCTTTGCCCATTGTGTAATGCAGAGACCACTTGTGATTAATAGAGGGTGGCCTCAGCTCCAGAGAAGTTGGAATTAAATCGTGGCGAATAACAGATTGTTTTCCTGCCTTTGTGTGTGGATTCAGGAGCATCCAGTGCTAATTTAATTTAGGTTTAATGTACAAAGATATTTTTTTCTTATGTTTAGGTTGCTTTTTCCTGCTGTAATATGAAAGAACAATGTCAGCAAGGTGATGGCTTCAAAAAGCCACCACCTTGTAGCCATTACAAACCCTACCGATGCAGAAATTTTGGGAGGGTGTTTGGGACACTTGCTGGAAGTATGTTGTTTTATCATACTATTTATTTTCTTTGAGGGGAGATTAATGGACAGTTCATAGGACCCTAGAATGGCTCAGATTGCAAGGGAAAGCTCATCTTGTTTAAACCCCCTGTCACGGGCAGGGACACCTTCCACTATCCCAGGTTGCTCCAAGCCCCGTCCAACCTGGCCTTGAACACTTCCAGGGATGGGGCATCCACAGCTACTCTGGGCAACCTGTGCCAGGGCCTCACCACCTTCACAGGGAAGGATTTCTTCCTAAGATCTAATCTAAACCTTCTCTCTGTTCCTGTGTGGGCTGGGGTTTTGCAAGACGCTGCTCTTCTCCCCTTTGGGGTAACCACCAGCATCCCTGAGCTGGTTCAACACCTTTTCCTCCAAAATGCTGGAAAGCCGAGCCCTCAACTCACAGAGTTATTTGGCAGCAACGTAACCCACAAGTTTTGTTTCGTCATCTCCTCATGGAAGGCAAAAGCCAGAAGGCAGAATTTGATTTGGGGTTTTTGATCCGTATTTATGTTGTGTCTTCAAGTTCATCTGGAGCATGATAAACCTTTCTGCTGGATTTCTGGGTCCAAACCTTCAACCAGTAGTGTCAATTTTTAATACCTTGCACCAAAGGTCTTGCTGTAGGATTAAAAAGTATACTGGATTTTGTTGCAGTCAGGTTATTAAAGATTGAATGATGGCAGAAGATGTGTTGAAAGCAGAGTCAGTAGTTTAATATAGGCATAAATATTAGACTGTCAAGGGGAAGTGTATAAGAGGAACAATCCCTGAATGGTATAAGGAGGAATAGGTAAACATTGCATTTCAATACATTCGCTTAAAGGGATTCTGTCAAATTTAATTCAGATCTTACATTTAGGTATATAGGGAAATAATTGCCACAAAGCATCATAAAGGAAACCATTGTTTTTCTACTTTTTGCTTCTGAGTTTTTAAAAGTAACTTTGGAGTTATTTTTACCCAATTTACTTTCACCCAGTTTACTTTCCTGGATGCGGAACACAAGGGAGAAGCAGGTGGGTTTGAAGGTGTAGCGATGCTGTTGGGGCTGTCCTGCTGCACCAAGCACATGAGTTTTACCTTACCTGGGTGTTTAAACTCAGTCTGGCTGTTTCGGAGCACGTAGCCTTGCCTAGCAAATAACTAAACTGTGCAGCTTCCTGTTCCTTTGAGCAGCTGATGGGGTTCAAGGATCTTGAAATGAAAGTAGGAGGTCTCAAGAGGGGGGTGGAGGGGTGGGAGCCAGGAAATTTTGTTGCCCGCAAGCCCTTCAGCAGGGAAGAGCTTCACCATGGGAACATCACTTCCCAAAGAAGCACTTCAGACTCAGATCCCCGAAGTCTGAAGCCGGGCACTTAAAAACCAGTGAACTGCAGAGTACCTGAGCTCTTCTAAAAGGGTTATTTCTTCCATCAATTTCAAAAGCAAATGTAATGGATGTCAGAAAAATGAAATACCCAACGTTGGGCAGTGGCTCTGTGGATCGAACAGCCTTGGTCTACGCATCCCCTGGTCCAGCCCCACTGTGACTGCCGTGCTCAGGCTGCCCAGAAACAGCAGATGCTCAGGTGAAGCTCCTTCTTTACTGATGGAGGCTTTATCTGATCATTTGGGGAATTAAAGTGGTTTTTGCTTCATGTTCAGCAATCTTAAATTTTCCTTGTCTTCTGCATAGAGATGCAAACATTTATTAATTCCTGAGCTTTGACCTAATTCCTGGCCATAAATATTAAATTTCTGCAAGGGAGCAGAGAAGAGATGATAAAGCAGGAGCCCAAATCAAATGGCACAGATGTGAAACAGCCTTTAATTGACTTCCTTTTGTCAGACATAATTAAGTCCTACATTTCACTGCAGTCCTTGGCTCACATTCAGATCTTGAGAAGTCTTTGGTGATAAAGGAGTACTTTGGCTTCAAATGAGACTGATGAATTCTTGCAATTGTTTGCACAGGAGGCACGACATTTTCTGTTGTATTGCCTGAAAGTAAAGCCGTGAGGCACTGCCAAAACCCGGGTTTCTGATTACAATTAAATGCCAAGATGTCACTCCTCCTTCTGTGCATCTTGTTTGTATATTCCTTCCACTTCTGTGAGCATCAGTTGCTTCACAGTTTGTCAGCTCTGGGTGGGCTCAGCTGCCTACCCTTTCTGTCAGAGTTTGACTGTACATGCTTAAGCCCCTGCTTAAAATTCAAGTATATACCCATATATATACTTTTTAAATACTTTTTTTTCTGGATAAGGATGGACTTCCACACATATCCATTCATTTCATTGAACTGAGGCCCCAGGACCTTGTGCTGGGTCTGCAAAGTCCATGACAGCACACGTGTTATGTTTTGCCAGAAATAAAAGTATCAGGAATCCTTTATATTGCTCGTCGTCCTCAAGAAATAAGCAGCACCTTTCTCCTGAAATATAACCAAGGAGTTGGGGCAACGGTTTAAGTGGCAAACCCCAAACCAGTCCACATTAAACTTTGTTAGCTGGGAAGTTGGGTGCTACTGGAGCCAGCTGGGACGGTGTGTGGTGAGTCTCAGTGGGGAGTATTTGGGCCACCTTTTTTAAGAGGCTGAAGATAACCAGGGAGATGCAGATGTGAAGGCTACTGTAAGGTTTTCACACCTCATGGCAAAGAAAAAGGACTGGAAAACCTTCCTCTGCCTTGCTCTTTTCTGTCTGTTGTATTATTTAGTCTCACCTTCACTCACCGCATTTCTTACATGCTGAAAGGAAATGAAATCTCTGCTGTGTTATTGTTGTTCTCTGCTTGGATGAACGTTGTGCTGAAACCAGGCATCCTGGCTTTTACCTTCCAGGTGTCCCTCTCTGAGGAAGCACAGCTGAAACAGGTGGGAAGAGCTCGGAGGTGTTGCAGAGAAATCTTTAAATCCCCACTTTTGAAATTGAATCCTTTATATGTAAGAAAAGCTGCTGAGTGTTTTGGGTAAAAATGGCTCCAGGAGTTGTCACCTACCTGGAATACCACAGCAACAGCTGAGTTTTCATTAAGTGGGGTTTTAACAGAGATACTTTGTCTTGCTTTTTGCCTGCTGGGCTGAAAAAAAACCCCTTTTCTGAGGGAAGTAGGGGTTGAATCTCCAATTCACTGGACATACAGAATCTTTGAGTTTCACATAGCCCAAAAAAAGGCTCAGGAGCTCTGAAAGCAGATGTATCATTGTGGTATGAAATGTTCTTGTATGACGGTTTTCCTTGACCCCAAAATGAGGACAACAGAGAGAGACAGGTATGAGCTGAGCTCCCAAATGTGTCACTCACTGCAGCTGATGCTCATAGTCCAGCAAGTCTGGGAAATCTCTGATACATGAAAGGATGGACAGGAAGGAGGGCAGGGAGATTTGGAGAGAGCCTTAGATGTACTGAAGGTCAGACTGAGGATAGTTGCCCTAAAACTGAGCCTGGAGAAACTTGAGGATGGAGGGAGAGGGAGGTTGGTTTGGTGTTTGACGGCTGTAGGTGGCAGGACCCTGCCTGCTGGTGACCCACACTGTGAAGGCCACATGCCCTCTACAGAGGTCACAGAGGGGACTTGGCACGGTGGCTCTCAGCAGTTTTTTTTTCAGTTTACCAATGTCTGGAGCATTTCTATTTCAGGACACCATTCTCCTGGGGTCCTGCTGGGATCTGAGAGCAGATCCAGGTGACAAACTCTCCCCGTGATCTCTGTCTCGGTGTTGCCCTCCTGATGCTTGGCTGCTGGCACTCAGGTCCTTTGAAATGTGCCAGGATTGGTTGGGGTTTTTTTTGCATTGACATTGTCATCTCTTGCTGCAGAGGGCCATTTCATGCTCTTTGAGTCTTCTTTGCTGCTTTTCAGTTGTCCACAACCTCCAGACTGGTTAGGACCTCAAAGAAAGTGTGGAAAATGATGAGTCTAATTCATTTTTTAATTAACTGAAGAAAAAATATATCCTTTGGAGAGAGAATGTTATTTTCCATGAAGAATTTCCTTATTCAGATTTAATTTCTGTCCAGGGGGAAATTACAAGTGGCTTAAGACAAGCAGATAGGAGCAGAAACCTGGAGAGATTCAGCTCCACAAAGCACCCTGCTTGCTCAGAAATGTGATTGGAAGTGCTGGGAAGGGAAATTGCTATCTCCAGGAGCAGGGACTGATTTTGCCTGTAGCTCTGCAAGACCTTTTTCTTCCTGCTGGAGGAGTGAAGAACGAGTGTGGATCAGCAGGTTACCTAATGAACTCTGGGGAGGTGGGAGAGGGACCCTTTGCCCGAGGAGATGCTGCATCCTGGAGCAGGGTGGGCTCTGCTGCTCCAGCTGATGACCTGCAGGAAGAAAACTGCTGTCATTACTCAGGGTGACTTCTGCTGGAAGTCCTGTGCAGCCAGTAATTAAAACACTGTAAGGGTTTCTCATAATGACAGCTAATAATTTTCTAACATACCCGATTTTTTGACCAAAACAAACTCAAAGCCTATTCTGGACTTGGTTGCTGGACAGGAATTTTGTGGTTGCCTAGGAACCAGTGATCAGAGCCTGATTACGTCCAATATGGGCTGACAAAGGGCATTTTCATCAATATCGTTTATGGCCATATGGTCCTACAGCATGTCCCAAAGGGCTGACTCTCCAGCACGGGGGAAAATTATGCTTGGAATTGTCTGAAAGCCAAAACATAAACAGAAAAGGGTGAAAGAATGTTGGGAATTTTTAGGTAGAGATCATCATGTGGACAAGCCCCTGGAACTAATTTTAAAAAGATGCTGGGTTTGCAATGAGAATCTTCCAGATTCAGGTTAGAGAAGGTATTTAAAAACCCCAAACCCAGTAGTTTGTGAAAGAAGATAGATAACAAAGTACATGTATCAGAAATTATGAAGTTTATCCTGCTGATGAAGGACAACAATTAAAAGCGCTTGAAACCTGTGACTATCAAAAGTAAGAACAAAAACTTTAAATATCATTAAACTGAAAAAAGTAGTGACAGCTGGTGGGTCCATCACTGGATGACATGGTTCAATCAGCACAATAATATCTGGCCAGTATTTCTTTGTGGCTTTTAGAAAGACAAAATGATGTGCTTTATCTCCCTAATGTGAGATAAAATCATTCCAGTTCCATCTCTAATCAACAGTGTAGTAAATTATGTCTGTGTTGTCAGGGGGTACACTTAGAAATCAGTGCCCATATAACTTGAGTGTCTCAGAAAATTGAGGACTGCAGATGTTCGCTTTTAATCAACAACAGAAAAGTTGGGGAAGCTAGTTTGTATTTTAAAAAGGCTGTCATTATGTCCCAGAAAACTACAAGCCAGTAATCCTGGACAAAATAATGGTATAGGTGAAAGGGAATTCAAATGCTGAAGTATTAAAAGCTAGGAATAAAACTAATGGATTTATGAAACACAGATCTTTAGAAGTCTGAATTCATTAGCTTAGTCATGGTTCTTAGGTAGCTCTAATATTCCTGAGATTTTGCAAAGTGCTTGACATCATTTTGCGTGGAATTTGGATTAAGTCACCCGAGGGGGCACAGTGAAGAAGTGGTGGGAGCAGGGAGATGCAGGGATGGGGAATCCTTACCCTGTGGTGGGAGCTTTACTGGGGGACTGGCAGTGATGAGGACCCAACCTCCATCAGCTTCAGCACTGGCCTTTTCAGGACATAAAACCTCTGCTGTGCTCTGTGTTATAGAATTGAGCCCTTTTTTTCTTTTTTTTGTTTTCCCCTAGGATGTAAGAATTATGAGTGAGGATGCAAGAGAAAAGAACAGAACCTTTTTAAAAGAAAAAAAATATTAAAATAGTGGTATAATTTACCCAAGTGGCAATACTCCATCCAAGAAGGCACTTGGATAAATTCCCAGCACTAGATTAACCCTGCTACAAACACATGGGTGTCATGGGAGCTGTGTCCAGAGGTACCTTCTTTACAGTGTCTTACAGCGGCAGTGTCTTCCAAAGACAAGACACTTTGCCTTTCTGTCATTCCAAAGATGCTGAGGGCTCCATGTGAAAAAGACGATCAGCTGAAATTTTTGGTGGGCTGGGAGATCTTTGGATGGAAACAAACATTTTGGACAACCACTGCCTGGAGTGAGATAGGTTCGGATGAATGACGTGTTTGCTGTTGCTTCCATCTTACCCTCTTCTTTCTGACACCTCAAGGACAGTGTTTGTGCACTGAAAGAAATGAGTTGCTGGAGCTTGCTGGAGTATCCCTGCCCAATCAACCTCGTGGCTCTCTGGGATTCAGCACATGCCCATGACTGGAATAAAGCTCTCTGTCTCCTCAGCCAAGGCTCTGCTGGGCAGCCTGGGCTTTGCCAGGGGGGTGGCTTCCCCTTTTTCCCCAGTCCCGCTGCACTGATGGTCCATACAATTGTCCAAACCTGGAGTTACTCTGCACATGTCACTTTGACAGCTCCCAGTCCTGGCTCAGAGCTGTACCTCCCTGTGCTATACCTCCCACAGCAAGCCGTGAAACCTGAGGAGAAACACAAATTCACCCCAAAACAAGACCAAATTTATCCGTGCTTCTACTTGGTTTCTAACATTCACTTGAAAGGACCCAACTGCTGTGAGAATCAGCCAGGAGAGTGGCTGAGCACAGGCAGAGCCTCTTGGAGTTGCTAGGTGACTGCTACTCTCGGGGCACGATCCCCCAGTGTCACCCACTCCCGGGATGAGTAATGCCTCTCCTCGCACCCATTGGACAAAAATGCTGTCACTTGGGTCTTGCCAGTTGAATCATTCCTGCTGGGAGCAATGGGTTATGTGGGTGGTCAAGAGAGGCTTCTGCCGCACTGGAGGTGCTCAGCCCCCAGAGTAAACCTGTCCCACTGGGCTGGGTTTGGCCACAGGGAGCATCCCAATCAGCCAAGACTCCACAGTCCCATGGCAAAAAGCTGCTCAAGGCACACAGCCGTGGAAATAGCAACAAAAGTGTGCCTGTTGGCCGACATGCTTTGTTGACAATGTCTGGATTTTTTTGGCTGTCTCTAGAGGGATTCCATCTGTAGGGATGGGGAGAGCAAGAGGTACAGGGAGGACGGTGATATGACCTGTTCCAGGTGCCACCAGGATTGGAATGCAGGCATTGACTCCTCTGGGTGTGCAAGCAAATGCTTGCGACATTTCTGTGGACTTCAAAGGTTTTTTGATTAATTTCCCAAGTTAAAGACTGTTCCAAGCTAACATAAAGTTGTTTGGCTTATATTCCCTCTTGTTTCACATGTAAGACGTGATTTCAGGTTAAAAGCTGTTTTGGCAGTGGCCCAATGATATTAGGGGTGAATTGATGAAAAAGTCTTTGAAGGTCACTTTTTCCAAGAGGACAAACAAGAGATATGTTAGTCCATGGTGCACAATGATTTTAATGCCTCAGTGTTCCTTCTTAAGAACATATTACAAAAAGAAAACTTGCTTTAGTGAGTTTCTCTGGCCAAGTTGAAAAAATCATAACCTATCATGCTTTCAAGTTGCTCCCTCTCAGTTCTGGCATTGGAGCGGTGAAGTGGTGGTTGCAGCAGTGTTGGGATACTGCTCCAAGCACAGGATGGGCAGCAGCAGCATCCAGAAGCTCAGTCCCAAACCACACCACAGTAGAAGCTGGACAGACATAAACTGGATAGCGTGATGTGCCTTGAAGAGTTTGCAATTAAAATGAGAGGAGTGGGGGAGTCTGAGGAACCAGGGGCCAAACAGGAGCCATTATTTTTACCAGTAGTATTGAACATGCTTGTGTCCTCTTGGGTTTGGGAAGCTTTTATGTACAACATGGAATAAAGACAGACTAAGAGGTGAAGGATTTTTTTCCACTAGGATTTTAGTGTTGAAAAAGCTGCTTGCAGACAAGCTGGGAATTGTGATCTGGTAGCAGAATGTGGCAAGCAAAGTCAGGATCGTCCTGCATGGGGGAGGGGGTTTCTTCCACCAAACATCAGGAGGTTTCAGAAGCCCCGGGAGCTGTTGATGTGATGTGCACAAAGGGCATAGCCTCACACAGCTAACAAGCTCCAGGGCAGCTCGCCTGCCTTTGATTTGAAGCTTTTCTCCAAGTAAATTGTAGGCAGAAATAATCCCTGACAAGGATCTAATGATGCTTCACGTTCCTACAACCCTTCAGATAAACAGGGTGGAACAGTACAGTGACTTTTATAAGGAATCTCCAAAAATGTGCTGTGAACATAATGAAGCAAAATTGATCCGTTGTTTTCTCTCAGGAAACAAATACTGAACACGGAGGCAAAAAGAAGATGGGCCAGAAAAATAAAGCTGTACTCTCAAAATTGGTCAGTCATAGGAAGAGCAGCTGTACTTAGACATTAGTGTTTTCACATTAAAAAAAAGACAATTTAGGAGCTGTATTTATGCAGCTGCATCTTAACATCTACTGATGATATCACCAAACAGCCCATTTAAATATTCAGCCCAAAGCCACATAAATAAAGGATCTGAAGAGCAACCTGAAGACATGTGCACTACCCTTGCTGAGAGACATGAGTCTGTGATTCAGAGCTGAGCAAGATTCACTTCACACATAAAAGACAAAACCAGGACTTAACCAGGAAAAAAGACACGTAGCACTTTTCAAGTGCACGGTGCCCTTGAGGGGATGAATGGTAAAGGGAGCAGGAGCAGCTGCTGCTCAGCTGGGCTGGGAAAAGCTCAGAGATGTCCCTCAGCAGGGCTGTGAGTAATGTGTGATCCCAGGAGAAGTGATTTTGGGCATCTTCCTCCCTGTCTGAATCCCTTGGTGGAGCCCCAGGTAAATCAGTGCAACAGCTCTGCTCTTTTTCAGGACTAAGTGGGCTCCCAGGACAGCAGAGCTCAGGATGGGGCCAGAGCTATCAGTGAGTTCATCCCAAGGTCCCCAACTGGATCTGAGACAATCACAGAATCACAGAACAGTTTGGGTTGGAAGGGACATACACATATATGGACCCTGATGTCCCTAAGGCCTTTTCTGTTCCTGCAGGGTTGTACAACTGGTTGTGTTTCACCCCACCATGAAGTGCCACAGCAGGGAACAGGCTTCATTGGGCACCTGGAGAGAGCTGCAGCCTTATGAAGATGCTCAGAGCTGGCACTGATGCATGGTCTGAGGGATGACCTGGGAATGGACAATTATCATCTCCTAAATGACTTCCTAAAGGCTTTCCCATGCTTTTGAAATACACCCTGTCATCTAGGGCTGTGATGAAGCAGAGGTCTGGGTGGTGCTTTAATGTATCCACTGTGTAGGCTCAGCAGTGGCAAAAGGATTGCTGAGGAGGGAAAAAGTCCCTGTGTCATTTTAGGGTGGGAAGATGGTACTGGCAGACCTGCACAGAGAGGGGGAATGCTCCTACCCAAAGCAGATGATGAACTACAAACAGGTTTGGAGAAGGTGGATAGACTGGCAAGAGGAAGAAGTCAAAAAGTTGCAGCTATGGATGTTTATGGTAGTGTTAATAGGGCTCACATTTATGGCAACATGAATTTACTGCTGGATTCTGCCGCTGCCATAAACATTTTCAGCTCTCCCAAATTTGGGGTGGCTCTCAAGGGCCCTTATCCATCGCATGGGCTGAGATGTGCTTTGAGTGCAGGCAGCTGCCAGCCCCATGTCGCAAGGTCTGAAGGAGCAGGGGGCTGCATGTGCCTCCTCCCCTTCCCTTGTTAGGCTTTGCTATATCTCATTAAGGAATAAAAAAACCCCAAGAGCCCCCCTGGTAACTAGGAAATGATTTTCCAATCCTCTCCTTGAGGACGGCTGCTGCAGCTGATGTTTCTTAGAATGAAAGCAAACCTTTTTTCTTCCTTTCTTTCTTCCTTTTTTCCTAGAAATTTTCAGCCATGCCATCTGGTTGCCAGAGGTGACATTTTCCACAGCTGAGGTGACTGATGTCATGGGAGGATGCTATGGAGGATTCTGCTTCTCTTTCGCATTTCTTTTGTTTATTTTCCATTAAGGTCACCCCGTCTTTTACCCAGGGCTCGGCTTTTACTTCACTTGGAGCTTTCAAGAAAATGTTAGTGGCATCATTTCTTTCTGGGAAAAATGCTATACAAAGTGGACTGAAAGTGACTGAAAATTCGGATGAAATTCATATAGGATTGAGCTAGAAACTAAAAAGCAACATGAAAGTTTCTTTTGAACTTGTAATCTCTGTTTGTTCTGTTTGTATCCTCATGTTCTGTGTGCCTTCAGGGAAATCAGCGCACATCAACTGAACTAAATCCTCAGGGGAAGGAAAGTAAAAGAAACAGAGATTTTTACAAAAAAAAATATTCACCATGCAAAACTTTTAAGCGTGGTATATTTCCATTCTGGAAATTAACGCCTCCTACAGTCCCCCAACCCACGAGAGTTGACTGCAGTTTTATGTGGAAGGCACCTGGGTACAGTGATGAAGTTCCTTAGAAGAGATGTACGGGATTTGTGCAGGCAAAACCTGTGCCAGGGTCTCCCCACCCTCACAGGGAAGAATTTCTTCTTGATATCCAATGTAACCCTTTTCTCTGTCAGGTCGAAGACATTCTCCCCTTGTCTTGTCACTCCAGGCCTTGTCCAAAGTCCCTCTCCAGCTCTCTTGGAACCACTTTAGGCACTGGAAAGGGCTCTAAGGTCTTTCCAGAGCCTTCTCTTCTCCAGGCTGAACAACCCCCCTCTCTCAGCCTGTCTCCATAGTAAAGGTATTGCAGCACTTCGAGCATCTTCGTGACCTCCTCTCGACTCTTTCCAGCAGGTCCAATCGTCCAAACAGGATGTTTGAAAATTGGTCCCTGTGATGAGTGGAGAAGGACTGAAGGCATTAAACTTTTCCCTTGACATATTGAAAATTATTGTTTCCCCTTCGGCTGCTGAAGTTTGGCAACACTTGCACATGTCAGTGCCTGTCAGGAAGATCTTTTGCATTTCCCATCCCCTGGAGTGGAGGCTGCCTATCAAGTGTCTGTTTTACATAGGTTAATGTTTCTGGTAAAACTACTGATTTGATTTTTAGATTTTTGTCTGAACAGAATTAGCACATATCGCACGTTGGAGCTGCCAGTTAAGGGTAAAGCCAGGGAATGATCAGGGGAATGAAACACGTTATCCCTCCTGGGGCTACATCAGCACACAAAGCCCAGATGGCAAAAGTCCATGTGATCCTACTTTGCACATCACAGGGATGAGAGTGACAGAAAGTGATGACAAACAGGGCATTGGGACAGATTCTGTCCCAATTAGGAGGGAATGTTTGGAGGGTGAGGGTGCCACTGCATTGGCTGGGGTGTCCCTGCTCTTGGTAGCAGCTGGAGAGCAACAACTGTTGTAGAAATGAAGCAGATGAGGTCATGATTGTACATCTGGATGGGGCTGGGACTGACCAGCTATGTGCCATGGCTGTCTGGAGATAGGAGGTGAGCAGAGGCTTGTGCAGGTACCCAGTCCCCCCCAGCCATGGTGCTGGAGAAGGCTGGTGGGGAATTTATATCTCTCAGGAAACACTGGCAGCAGAAAGGGATTCTATTCTGCCGGTATTTAGTGATGACATACCCATTTCTCCTTCTTCTTTTTATCTAATAAGTGCCATCTCTCTCCCAGGCAGAGATCTCAGCCAAAACGTTTAGATGCAGAATTAACTCAAGGGCTAAAAGCGAAAAACAGCCCAGAGAGGCACATCTGTTGTGCTGCTAACCTTTGCAATGTTCCAGCTTCAAGGGAAGACCATCAAGTTGCTTTGCCGGGGAGACTTGTAAATCAGCGTGACTCCCATAACCTGCTGCTGATGCCTTGGAAAAGAAAACGCCATCTCCTTTCTTTAGACAGGGTCATTTACCATGCTTGCAGAGGAGCACACTAGAAGTTAGCGAGACGCTGAGCACAAGTCTCCCTCTCCCAGCTGGTTCCCAAAATGTTCACTGCAACACCTGCAGACTTGCAAGAGGACACATGGTGTCTGTCGCACATTGGGAATGTTACAGCCAGGTCAGTGGAGTGCAACTTTAGGGCTTTGCAAGTGCTGCAGGAAGGTCACCTCAAGGAAAGCTTAGACCCCACCGACCTTCCACCAGAGAGAAGCTGCTATGAGTTCAGAGGTCCTTGTTCTGTCCTAGGTGTGAAAGAGCCCATGAGTATTCCCTGGGACTGAAGAGCTGACTAGACAGTGAGAACAAAGCCATATGTTACATGTCATCATTTCTATGCTACACTTTCTAAACCCCCCACCAAGATCGCAGTATTTCTCTCACTTACGAATTTTATGGGAGGAAAATAAAAGCCTAATAGAAGGCAGAACAAACTCCATGTTTTCTGCTGCAGCATCACCTGCTGGTCCCAATGGGATTTGCAAACCCATGGAAGAGTTCAAGAAGCGCTGGGCAGGAGGTGCCAACCAGCCCATTTTGCAGGCTTTGGGATTTGTAATGGGATGTGTGGGTGCTTCTCTGGAATGGGTCACTACCTGAAGGCTTAAATGAAGATAACAAGGACAAAGAGGACGGTAATAAGGCAGCTAGTTAAATCATTTAAATTTTACTGTCATGCTCTGAGATTCACAATGAGGCAGCAATAAAAGGCATCCTTGGGCAAAATTTAACAACCATCCTTGGTGACTATGGCACTGAACTGCTTTAATGTCTAGTTTAAAGTTAGTAAAAGCAAGTCCAAGTATATTGCAATATCTAATCCATCCTGTCTGAAAGATCAAAGTCTGCAGGAAAACACAAATCTAAGCCTCAAAAAGTATAATTGGCCCTCAGCTCCAGGAGCAATATTAAAAATGCCATTTCCCTTTTCTCCCCTGTTCCTCAGCCCTCATTCAGATTTTCTTGAGGCCAATGGACAGCATGAGATGATGACTCAACTTGTAGGGCAATCTCATACAAAGATAACATCTCAACGTATCTTTATAATTTTTGGACTTCTTAAAATTTTTGTTTCGAGAACAGTGTTTTTGAAAACTCTGGGAGATGTGTTTGTTTTCTGGGTTTTTTTTTTGCTCTAGAGTCTGTTCTTTTTTCTCACCTGATTGATCCTCAGTGCAGAATTGGGACCTAATCCATCTGCACCAAATTTCCCAGTTTCCTATGTCACAGTTGTTCCACACTTTGATGCTGCTGAGATCTGAGCAAAGTGATCCCTGGGCATGTCCGTGGTCTCGGGAAGCTGGATGCTGTCAGAATTTCTCAGCAATCTGGGATGGTTTCCAGGGGAAATCTGAGCTGGTTTGTACTGGAGAAGGACTATTTGGAGCAGAGCAAATAAAAGTGCTGTGAGAGGTTGTGATGTGAACTGAGCAGGGATGTGATCAGTGGGAGAGGGACTGGGGATCCACATGGCTGTGCTGGTGCTGGCGAGGGGATGGGTGGGAAAGTCTTCAAGTTTCTCTGTCCAGCTCACTGGTGGGACATTGCTTTCAGATGATGGTGCCCTCACTTTGGGTATCTTTGACAACTGCAGCTCTTCTGGCATGGATCTTCACTTCTCCAGGATATTCCTTTACTCTCAGCTCCTGCATTTTAGCCCCAGGCTCCTGGTATCTCTCCCCCTCCATTCACCTCCTAAATGAGTTTGCAACACTGTCCGGGTGTCTGCAAGAGAAGGACAGTGCAAAAAGTCAATCCTTGTTTCTGTGATGAGTGTAGCTGGTAGATCCTGCCTCCAGCACTGAGTTCATGCTCCTCCAGAGATGGACTCAGCACAACACCAGCTCAGCTGAGGGGATGGAGGCTGCGAGCCTGGAAAAAGCAGAAGATATGAAGCAAAACAGTCTTGAGAGCAATTTGAGGGAAGTAATGAGGTTCGGAAACTGCGACAGAGCTGGGGTCAGGCTTGGAGGATCATCCCCTGTGTCTGAAGGAGAGGATGAGGTGCCAAAGGGCAGCTGTATCCTGCTTTATGCCTCCCGGTTGGAAAACATGGAAATAACAGCCCCAAATATGTTCCTTTTGTGTTTCTGAGGACCCAGTAGTGAATGTTTTGGCAGGGCACCTATTTCCTAAAGACCTTTCACACAATTTTTCACATTAAGATGAGGGAATTTTAGTAAGATTTGTGTTTCTCAGGGTCTTTTCACACAGTTTTTCACATTCAAAAAAGCCTGGCTCGATCACACATACTCAGTCTCGGCATCAGTGGTTTTGCTGAACTGGGTCTGAAAACTTGCCCCAGTTCCCAAGCTGTCACTGCAGCATTTGTGCAACAAGCTTTGTTAGGCTGGAAGAGCCCATGGAGGGGAGCAGCCTCAGGTGACACAGTTTGATGCCATGATGAGTGCAGGTGGTGTGGATTGGATGGGTAAGGGATAAAAGGGTTGTGTGGGGCCAGGGAAGGAGATGATGAAGAGCATGTGGGAATTGATCAGCTTGTGGGATGAAGTGGCTTCTTAGGTAAGACCCTGGCTTGGGGCAAGTTGGGAGAGGTTCTTGGTGGAGATTAAATATCATTTTTGTAGGGTAATGGTGCAACTTCTCCAGCTGGGAGTGAGCTCTGAGCAGGCCAGGGTGTTGGATAGCCCCTCTGATGGTCACCGGTGCACCTCTGCCTGTTCAGTGCGTGTGTGCTTGTGGTCCTGAGGGCAGTCATGGCTGGGCATGGCCAACAATATCTCTGTGACACCCATTTAGAAGTGTTTTTCTATTCTGTCAAACCTTCAGGCACTGAATTTTGGCTTCTGTGACTCAGCACAGATTTGCTGGAACCAATTTATCCCAGCAGGGCTGTTGACTCTCAATCCCACATAAAATTATGGGGAGCTGGAGTGTATGTATGGTGCTGCTGGAATGGCTCTTTGTGTGACATCTCTAGAGCGAGTGTGACAGCCACATAAATAGCATATGTGAGGAGACAGTACATATCTGCTGCTTGTTGCATATTATTTACATACATATCCTCTACCTAGCTGGTGGTTAATCCTAGTTACAGATTTGTTAGACTGGAGTCTTTTCAAGGCAGATACTCAAGCCTTTGCAAAACTGATGGGAATACATTTCCCTCTACAGTTGCTTGAATTTTTCAGTAAACATCTATTGTTTCCTCTTGCTAGGAAATGGAACGAGGGAAGGTTTCTGAGGCTGGGTTCAGGTGGGTTAAAACTGTGAAAACAACTTGCTTTGTGTTGGTTTATCAGGCATCAGCTGCTATTGATCCGCATAACAGTGAGATCTAGAGAGACATCTCTTTGGGGAAAGCAAGTTCAGAGGGAGGCAAGTAGCAAATGGACGCTGGATATCTTGGTGTCAGACTTTTTTGGCAGTGATTTTGTTGCTCTCCAAAACTGTTGGCTATGTAAAACGACTGCAGCACAGAGGTGATAAGCAGGTCTTTACTTTGAAAGGCTTCTGTGAAAATCACTGTCTGAGCACAGATATGTTTTTCTTCCTAAGGGATAAGAGGTTAAAGTACTGGGATGGAGCTCAGAGGATCTGATTTCATCATCCGCTGCTGTTTGCTACTGAGCGGTAGTATAAATCCTGGAACCATCACTGCCTTTCCCTAAATCAGAGAGGCTTCCTCTCTCAGCATCTGGGATACCTAAATAGTGAGCCTTGGATGCTGGGGGCCCATTCCCAGAATGGGAAAGAAATCAGTCTCCTGGGCAAGGCATAATGGAAGCCAAGGAGGGATTTCTGTCCTGTAAGAGTAAAGGGACTTGCTTAGGTTTGAGATGCAAAGAGGAATAAAACTGTAAAAGAGAATTTAATGTTGCAGTGAAGATTAATAGCCTCATCCACAGTCACCTAAAATGATCAGTCCCTTGAAAATTGTAACTAATAATGGCAAACATTAAAATTTCAATGAAGTAGGTAGCATTGTGTGCTCTCTTTTTTTTCTGCTAGAGCTTGAGGAATTTTGCTCTAAATAAATTTTTGGTGAAAGGATCAACTCTAATAATAATTTGTAAGTAGTGAGGATCAGGCCCAACACTACACACAGTATTCTTCAAAATGCAGGTGGCTGCTGGCACTAATTCTGGTTATTCCCCTTGTAGATGAGTAGAAGAGAAATTGAGATATTTCCTTTCTATTTGTGCTTGCAACAGGCATGAATTAGACTTACTCTACTGTCCTGCTGTTTTAGAAAGAGGGATCCATTGACTCCAGCTTTGTTAGCTTGGTGGCCCTGGGGATCAGCTGTCTCTTGCAGGAAATTGCTTTATTGCATAATATGCCTCTTCCTATGGATCAGTTTCTTGCAGTCTCGGGAATGGGCAGGGAGGTCCCCTGCCAGCAGCAAGGTGGGTTTTCAGGGTATGGAGGGAAACAGGTACTGAGCCCACATCTCTGGCACAGCAAGTGTTGAGAGTGGTGGGATTAGTCACCTTTGATATGGACTGGACCCTCACTATCACCTTGCCATGTGCATCTTGAGATTTTTGCCTCAAATCTGCTTTTCCTGAGAAGTCTGATGATTGTGGAAGGGAAAGGGGGACTTTGAAAGAGGCAGAATGTGGCCTGTGACATCCTGCTGACCCTGTTCCCCTCAGAGGGTCTAGGTTTTATGTAACATCCCAATGCAAGTTGAAGTCAGCAGGATTCTTTTTCCTCACAGTGTGTTTATTCCCAGGTCCCTCTTTGGTCCTTGGGAACAATTCTTCTGTTTTTCTTTTTGTTCTGATGCTCAGCAGTGCAGAGAAGCATCTGCAGAGATTTCTGCCATCTCTAAAAGGAATCTGATGGAGCCAAATACAGAAGCTACAATGAATATGTATTATTGCAAATATTGAAGAAGCCAATGTCCCCTTCTTAATAGATGTTATTTCTCATTCTTTGAATGAGTCTGCTGGCAACAGAGGACAGATAATCCACTTGTGGAATCTCTCTTGCCTTGTGTTATGTGATTTATAGCATCATGCAAGGAACAGAACTTGTCAATGCTGCCTCTGTAAAGTACCATTGAATCCCCCTATCGGAATGGCTCTGGAAAAGTGGGCTTTGGGGATGAAGTGAGGTTTTTTCATTTTGCTATGACTTTTTACCCACCATCACTGGCTGTGGTACAAGTTTAGCTAATTAGCATTTAGCAAGCAATTAGCCAGGTGCCCATCATCCCAAGAGTGACAGTTGCATTTTTGAAGCTTTGCTTTCAAGCACACTCCACTTCCCCCCCCACCCTTTTTCCCTCTCCTCTCCAGCCCAGGCACTTTTTCCCTGCATGAGAAATGATTTCACATCTTGTGAAATTAATTCTCTGCTCATGATGGCCTTGATTAAACAGATTGGCAAACTGTGTGAAAGGTGACAAAACAGCTCTGACACTCAGACGTTTCCACCTCCTGAAAGGAAAGGCAAAAAACCCCCAACCCTGTGGGCTGTTGCTATTATGAGATGTGCAGGTGGCTGTGGGCTGTTTTCTGCAGAATCAGCAAAAATTCTTCACATTTAGGAACAGTGCCTGTAAAGTTACACTGGTTGAAACTCCAGAAGATGTAACTATTGGCACTTGAACGAGATGACCCTGAAAAAAAATTGAGGTTTTCTCCAGAGTTTGGAAGTAGAAGTGGCATAGATATGTGTGGGTGCCCCATGCCTGGAAGTGTTCAAGGTCAGATTGGATGGGGCTTGAAGCAAACTGGTCTAGTGGAAGTAGAAGGTGTCCCTGCCCATGGCAGGGGTTGGCAACAAGAAGAGCTTTAAGGTCCCTTCCAACCCAAACCATTCCATGATTCTATGTAGGGAAAGTCCAGAGTCTTTCCTCTGCCATATCAAATCCAATTCCAATATCCATGAACCGAGTATAGAATTGGGCCCCAGCTGTGGCTCTTTATATTATAAGCCTCTGAAAACTTGCAAGCAAAAGCCAAATATGCACAAAGCTCATTTTCAGACACATTTTAATTTGTTAATGGGTATTGTAATTATTTACCAAATTCATCAATAACCTTTTGTGTACTCTTGGTTTGAACTGCATTTTACAGATATTCAGTGGAAAGTGGGGTTGAGAAAAAAAGGTATTTGTACCCTAAATGTGTTTTTTCACCTGTACCTTGATGCTCTGGACTCTTGTTAATTCTGGGGGTGTTTGTTTGTTTTGTTTTGGGGTTTTTGTGTGGGTTTTTGTCTTGTTTTTGTTTTGGTTTTATTTGTTTTTGTTTTTTTGTTAACATCTTCTCTGCAGAGAAACCTTCAAGTTGACCTGTTTTTTCAAGAAATAGTCTGGGATAAGTCCTTTTGTGTCTTGAAAATAAAATTTCGGTGGCATTCCTTCCCAGCCTTGGTGCAGGGACAGGAGGAAGACTTCTGATGAGGAAGAAGTGTGGCAAGAGTCCTGCTCTTGAAGTGACTGTTCTCTGCCAATCCCAAGGATGCCGAAAAAAGCAAGTGTTAGGATACCATGAGATGTTCTGGAAGGGCAGATCTCTCCATTCCTCAATGGGGTGAAATCATGTGATTGGGACTGAAGGTGCAGCATGAGCATCCTTGGTCTTTTTCCCATTCAAAGAGGGCAGGGATGAACACTGAGAAGATACTAGATGGAGAATTTTTGAAAGAGTATTTGTCCAAGATGTATCTTGGTTGTCAGTAGTTCAAGGTGGCAATCCTGATCCCTTTTACTGCAGCCATTCCAAAACACAGCTGTCAGGTGAAAATGAGCACCACAACAAGATAAATAGGTGGACCTGATGCATTTGCTGCACTGAATTAACATAAATGGGAGTGTGAGAAGGGCTGAGGGCATTTATGGGGTAGGAGCCAGCAGAGAGGAGCAGAGCTGAATTTGCAAACACTCTTCCCGTCAGCTCCTGGGCTGTCCAGCTGGGAGCTCTTGCACTGATTTACTGCTGTCCTTCCTTTAGCCTTTGAAAATCAATCCATTAACAATTAAGGTAATGTCTAGTCTAGTGTTTATTTCACACTCTCATTAGTGGACTGACAAACCCCTCACTTTTTCAATCAGTACAACTTTTCTGTTCCCCAGGGGGGCTGTATCTCTGGGTCATGTTTTTTCCCTTGTTCCCTGTTAGAGCTGAGATCTGCTCTTGTGGAAGCATTCAGGAAAATTACTATGCAACACCATACCTTAGCATTGTGTTCCTTGTGAAGAAGATGCAGCTTTTGTGCTAAGTGTCCCCAAACATCCATTAAAGCTGAACTGGGGCAGAAAGGGGTAGCCCTGGCTGTCGGCTGGGCCACAGGAGCTGGCTGTGGGCTTGGGAAGGAAAGAAAGCATTTGGTGCCAGAGTTCATGTTCCTTTTCTCCATCTCCTGGACAGTAACAATGTGCCTCAAATTGAGTTTGACCTATGTGTCTCTGCTTATGTTCCAAACACTGGGAAATTTTCTCAGATTGTTGGGAAATGGCTTCTTTGCTGAAACACTGTAGATGGCCAGAGGCACCAGACCATGAGGCTTTGGGTCTCAGCAGCCGATCCACCTCTGATCTGGGATTAAACTGGGGGTGGACCCCAAAGACCTCTGTGCCTCCTGTTTGGGGGGTGGCATACTGGTGGGGGAATGGCAGCTGTCTGGCACTGAGTTTATAAGGGTCGATATCTCACAGCCAGACAGGGAACTGCAGACACCTGTGGGGTCTCCGTGGCTCACCCCACCTTGAGGTAATGAATTTACCACTGCAGCTTCTTGGAATGTGTGTGTTACTCTAACTCTGATGTGAAGTGCAGGATGGTTTGGGTTGCAAAAATGACCTTTATTTAATGTTGCTAGAAGAGTACTAAATAATAACAATTTTTTTCCGCCTGGTTCTCATTTGTCCTTGTGGGGGTTTTTTTTGCCAATTTCTAGGTCAGGCTCCCCATTCCGCCGCTCCTGCGCTAGCACAGCGATCAGGTTGCACAATTGCAGAGGAGGGAGGAATCTGCTTCCCGAATCCCGATCTCCCCTGTACCCTTCCCTGATTCTTCCCTTTTCCCCAGCGTCTCCGGCTGGGAGCTCATCTCAGGTAGGCTGTGGGTCGAGGGCTGCGGCAGGGAGGGCTTGGGGAGGTTGAGGGGTGCTGGTCCCCCCTCCCCGTGCCGGGGTGGGACGGGGAGGCCACCGCATCTCCCGGCGCCTGCGGGGCGGGGGGAGGACGCTGCCCGTGTCTCGCAGGTGCGGGCTCGCCTTCCCTTTGCTGCGTTTGGTTATTTATTATTTCCATCCCCCCCACCTTGCTTCTTTTCCTCCTTCTCCCTCCCGCTTTTCTCTTACGCAGTGGGAGCAGCCCGGCAGCCTGGCTCTGCCCAGCCGCCCTCCGTCCTTCCTCCCTCCCTCTTTCTCATCCCTCCCTTTTCCTTAAAAACGTGGGCTCCAGGGCGCAGCCCCCTGCGCTGGCAGCATCCCTGCCTGCGAGAGCAGCCCCTTCCCCTCCTCCACCTGCAGAGCCCCCGGCTTTGTCCCGTGTCTCCCCTCATCCCCCCGGCCCGGGGGCGCTGGATGCGGCCGCGGGGCGCGGAGTCTGGTCCTGAGCTGCGCTAGAGAGGACCCGCCGCAGGTACGCAGCCAGCTGCGGTTTATTTCCAACTTTGGGCTTTTCCTGCCTTTTTATCGTGATATAGACCGAGATGGGGGAGTCGTGCCCCAGCCTCGGCGGGGGATGAGGTGGCGCTCGGGGTACACGGGGGGCAGTGGAAGGTTTGGGGGCACAAAGCAGCGTGTGGGGCGCAGGGATGGGAGAGGCAGGTGGGAGCATCCAGCCCCTGGGAGGGATGGTGTGTGCAGCCCGCATGTCCCCTGCCCCGGCGGTGAGGAGATATGCGTGATCCCGGTGTGCGCGGGATGCGCCGGGCTCTCAGCGTTGCATCCCATCGGGATGCTCCTGGGGAGGTTTGAGCGAGACTATGTTCCCCGGTAGTAAATAATCATCCTCCCTGGTAATAAATCATCCTTCCCCGGCGTTTCTCATGCACATGGTTTGCTACAGTCCCGTGCTGCCTGTTTGATCAGCAGATCTTAAAACTGTCTCTCGGTGCTCCAGGTCCTTGGTGCAGGCTGGTGCTTCAGGATGGACCCGCTCTTCCCTGCCCATATTTTTGAAGACCCTGACCTGAGAAAGCTGCTGAATGACTCCTCCATGCTCAACCTGAGCTTTCTCCCCAGCAACTGGTTTAACAACAGCACGGGGGACAGCTTCCTGCCACTCAGCATCAAGATCACCATCGTGGTTGTCTATTCCATCGTGTGCATTGTGGGGCTGGTGGGCAACTGCTCCGTCATGTATGTGATTGTCAGGTAGGACACACAGGGAGGCTCCTGGGAAGGCTGGGAGTGTGGCAGACCTTCCCTCCCCAATCCCTGCTGCAGGTGAAGAGGGCAGGTACTTCCCTGGTGGTTTTGGTATGTTTTAGTGGGAATGATGTGGCATTTGTTTTATTGTTTGGTTTTATTTTATTTTTTTTCCTTTCCTAGGCTGTGATGAAGGTTTCCACCAGTTTTCAGCTGCCCTCTGGTGCCTCCTAAAGTTTAACCCAGAGAATGGAAGAGAGAGAGCAGAGCTGCTCAAAAAATGGGGCTTTTTTTTTTTTGTTTTTTTTCTTGGGGTGGGGGGAAGCTGGATGTCCCTCAAAAAGGCAATGAGCTGGGAGAATTCTGCTGCCTGGGTGTGCTGTCTCCTTAATGGGACCTCTCCTTCCTGTGCTATGTCCGGCACCCCAGCTGTGTTTGCAGGTGCTGCTCCATCTGGGAACTGTCTCTTTCCAGAACTGAATCTTGTTGCAAGGGGAAGAGCCTGCTGGGAGGCCCCTTTTTAGTTGTACAGGGGGAAAAAATCAGGAATGTAATTCTTTCAACCCTTTGGAAGCTGTAGACATGAATAAGGTATGATAGGATGCTGCCGAGTTGAGGGCAACTCCTCTGAGTGCTCATGCTGAAGTCAGGAGAGTGAAGGGACCTTTTTAAGGCCCTTTGCGGAGGGACAGAGCATGGAGCATGAACCAGTCCAGCCTCTCTCTGCATTGCTGGCATTTTAAGTGTCCCTGCCTGGTTCTGCTCTGGTTCAAACCCCTTTATTTCTGAGAATCAGAAACCTTGTTTCCCCTGTAAGTACAGAGTAAGTTTATGCAGCTATTAGGGCTGTGATTTTGTGAAACCCCAGCACCCTGCTTCTGATCTCTGCACCCTTCATGCTAAGGAAGGAGCTTCCATTTTATTTATGTCTTGGAGCAGATTCCTGGTGCAGGTGGATGCTGCCAGCACAGAAAAGACAGGTTGAATCCTACAACAGGAGATGAAAATATTTCGCAGGTATTCAGACACTGATGAGATTGTCTTGCTCCTGCCAGGAGCCCAACTGCTTCCAAAACATCCTTCCCCTGAATACACATAACTTGGTTGCAGGAGATACTGCAAAATTAAGTGTCTGGAATCAGAGGTCAGTGAAGGGTGGCTAAATCTCTGCTACAAGGGCAGAGTGAGGTGACTGTTCATCAGGCTGCCTGTCTGTGCTCTTTGCAGAGGAGTTTAGGGTAGAGAAGGGATCCCATTAGGCCTGGGGAGTCTGCAGATGCACGGAGGAGGTTTGCAGTACACTGATGCCGTGTCTGGAGAGCTCGTGTTCCTGTTGTGTAGTAGCAGTCACTTGAATAGTTTGTGGGTGTGTCAAAGCGTGATGAGTAGTGAGGCGCTGGGAGTTAGAAGTCCTTGTCTGACTGATGCAGCTCCATGGCAATGCCAGCCAGTGTGCATGCAGAGGAAGGGAGTCCTTACCCTGTGCATGAGTCTTAGATGTGTGTAAGAAGTAGTCTTGGCAGAAATCTTCTCCTTGTCTGCAAAGCTCTTGTGGGATGTGAGCAGCTGCATCCTGCTGCCTTGCCCAGGCTGTGACTGGGCATCACAAATAACATCAGTGTCCCAAGCTGGCATCCTGGTCAAGGTGGACTTGTGCTGTGGCCATGCATGCAGAATGGTGGCTTCTGTTCCACATCTTTTTGACTTTGATACCTTCCGGTTGAACAAAAGGCACTCAGGAGAAGAGTGGTATTTAGCACTGGAATTTCCCCTGAAACATAACTTTGTGTGTCCTCTGGTTTTAAGCAATTGAAAACTGAAGACAGGTGGCATCCCTATCTGCTCCAGGCCTTTTCTATTTCTCTGTTTCCCTTTATTCAGAAACCCAAAAGGAGTTTTGATTGAGTATAGTTTTTGGGGATTCACTTCTGTTTTTTTTTAAAAAAAACCCTTCCACGTGAGCCTGAAATGCCCCCTTGGAAAGTGTTCTGGGCAAGTTAAACTGAAGCAGGGCATGTGTAGAAGCTGCTGTTCCCACTGGTTCTCCGCATCAGTTTCCTCTGGGAGTTCAGTACTGAGCTGAAACCAACACTGAGTTATATCCAAGGAAATGACCCTTGGGTCGGTGAGTTAACTGCAATTTCTGGTTATCTCTGCCCAGGATTCTTCTCTCCTTGTCCTGTCTGTTGAGGTCAGGAGCAGGTGTGGGGATAAACTGAAGACAGTATGTCAGACTCTTGGCCCTTGCCATGTATGTGGATTAATGCAGAGCTACCAAATTAGTGGCCATACAAGGAGGATGCAGATGAACTTCTCAAACACAGGTTTTTCTCCCCAGACTGGGGCATTGGTGCTTCATGCCTTGAGTAGCATCTGTTTTTCAGTAAGTTGAAAATTGTTTGCTGATAAGTCAGCATGGGTTTTGGGACTCTTAATGATATCTCTTCCATTAATGGAGAAATGATTGGCAAACCCTCTGTGCTGCACCTCTATCACCTATAGGTATGGTGCACCCCACAGAAGCTGGGATTTTTCTTTCCATGCTTCGACAGGGACAACCAGGCTTCAATGTATTACACAGCCCATAAGAAAATGGTGTATTTTCCAGAAAAAGAATAGTACAATGTCATAAATGGTAATTGTTTCCTGTTTTTGAGGGAGTTGGGAAATAAAGAGACTCTAATATCAGCACTCGAGGAAATTGGAGGCACCAGGAAGACTCATTTTTGTTCCTTCTGAATGAGTTTTCTGCAGCACTGAGGGAAAAGTTTGAAAATCTCTCGGTATTTCACATGAAAGTAAAAATTCAAAGCCTCTTCTAGGTTTTCCCCTGTGTTGTAGAACCCAGCCTATATCTCTATTGTATTAGGAGTGATTTAACATTTGGAATGATTAGAGACAGTCATCATGTGGCTGTCAATCCTTTCCAGTGCTGAGCAGCACTAATTGGGTAAGATGGAGAAGGGCTCTTGTCAGGAACAGGATTTCCTGGACAGTAAAGGGCCTGTTGTAGAAACCTGCCTCGTCTGTGGCTTTGTTCTGCTGGCTCATCGTGGAGCTCCTTGCCAGCAGAGATGATGCTTCCCCTCCCTCCTCCTTCTGCTGTTTGCTCTCTTCTGCATATATTTCCTGTTCTGCTTTTTAATGAATGTGAAAGAGGGAGCTGAACAGAGAGTTTGAGGGGACAGTGAAGGAAACAAGACTGCCGAGATGCCTCTCAGCTATTAACTGAATTGTGTCAAGGCTGCTTGCCCAAAAGCTTTGTTTTTTAGGAGGGAAAGCAAAGGGGAAGGAAGATGCATTGTTCCTTCGGTGGCCCTGGGGGTGGCTGACTCATGGGACTGAAGGCAATGCTGACCCAGGTGTTGTTGGAGGGATGTGACAGAGACCCCTGAACTTCTGCCAGCCACTGGTGTGCTAGGGAAGGGACAACATGCAGCTTCTGGTCCAGGAAGTTCTCTGTTGTCCCTGGCCTCATCATGTTGCTACAATGCTCAACAGTGATCTGGAGGACTCCCTTCCTCCAGTTCACTCTCCCATAGGAATGATGCCTCACTTTTTGGGCATTCTGCTATGACAGCTCTCTGTTGGAAGCCCAGCGAAGTACTGGGGATGCTCAGCTACCTCTATTTAAGAACACTTTTCAGAGCATTTTAAGCAGTACTTTAGGCGTATTGGGGCTGACAAGCTCCTAGACTTTCATTTGCTGCTTTCAGGTGAAGCTTTAGGAAGAAGGATGTGATGGGGAGGTGCCTGCACCACAATCCTGCCTGGGGATGCTGTGCCAGCTGTTATTCTGCTTGAAAACTGCCTCAGTCTCTGAAAACAGGGGTGAGGGCAGCTGGCTGTGATGAGACAGGGAAAATGAAGTTAATTATCACATTGCAGAGATGCTGATTTCTTAATAGAAAGCTTTCTAAGGGAAAAGCCTTAACCAGCTGTGTGTCTTGGTGCTGAAATGGAGCAAAAGGGAGCTTAATGTGGTGGGGACCCAGTGTGATGGTGGAGCCATCTGAGACCTCTGTGATCTCCAGATCTTAGTTTTATCTTGAGGAAGAAAAAGACAATTCTTGCAATTTATAGAGAAGTGAAACCCACACTGAGGGTTCTGTGCCCTGGAGACTGAATGGAGCTGGGGGGGATGGTGAGGTGAGTGGGAGGGGAATGTGCTGTGATAGTGGCTGCAAAGGACAGACCTACAACTCTGATTTCAGGGTCTCCATGAACCCAGGTGAGCTGGGCTCAGCCACCTGATCCACTATGATCCATAGTAGCTATGTCTGGTCCTTGCTAACACAGATCCTGTGGCTCCAGTGTGGATTGGAGGGCTCTTTGTTTCACCTGACTTTGGTGAAATGGCTGAAAGGGAGTTGCCATGTGCAGCAGTAATTCTGGGATGTTTAATGTGGGACTCAGTTACCAGAGTTTTTCACAGACTGGGTGATTTCCAGCAGCATTTTGGATGTGAGCAATTCAGTAGAGGCAGATCTGGCTCATGAACTGGGATAAGAGCATCTTGCTTCAAGGTGGATGCTGATAAATGCCCTCCTTAGACCAGAGCACCACTCTTGGGGGCCAAGCACCTGCTCAGGGATGTGGGAGCATCTCTGTGAGCCCCTGGGCAAGCTACTGAGGTTTTTGCAGCAGCAGCCACCCAGCTTCCTCCCTTGGCATGGCAGCAGTCGGGGCCATGCCATGTCCCCGTCCACACTGGTCCCCAGAGAGCACCCAGGGGAGGGTGGCTGTGCTTGTTTTTCATAGCTGTCACCTGGACACAGTGGTAAGACTCAAGGGCAAGAAAATCATCTGTCCCAAAGTACATGCTTGCCCTGGCTGGCAGCAGACTCTTTAACTAACCCCTGTGACTCAGTCTCTGTCCTGCTGGGTAATCTCTAGGCTTTTAGGTGCTGTGCTGGTGGTTACTTTTGCTGTGGTTTCTGGCCTCAGAGTCCAAAGTAATTTAAATTTGTCCTTCTCAAACTCTGGGTTTTTTCGGGGTCTGTTGAACCATTAAAAATAAATCATCTTGGACTGGTTAGAAGTTTCAGGCTGAGGGGGCTCTGAAATGGTGATCAGAGCAGCAGGGATGTGGAGAGCATGGTGTGGGTGTATGGCTAGGGGGACACAAATCAGGGTATGTGCCAGATCAGATCTTAGCTTCACACTACCTGTGGGCTATGAGCAGGCTGGGAGCATAGGTGTGAGAGAACCAGGGCTGATTTCTACCACCACAGGGTGGGAGTAGCTCAGTGAAAATTCTCCCTGAGCCTTTTCTGCTCTGTCTTGCTTCAGGTGCATGTCAGGGATGAGGGCAAAGGCTGTCACTGCTGCCAGGGTGTGAGGTGGGGATGGAGGGAGCTGCTCAAGGTGAACAGCACTGTCTGCATCCCAATTAGCTGGAGCTATGAATATGAAAATCAAGAGACTCCAGGAGACAGAGCTCCCAGAGATAATGCTCAGGGCTCCCCAGGGCTGTGGGCTTTGCTCTGATCTCTCTGCCCCTGTGTCTGCTGCCCCATTTTGGGTTGCACGTTTGCTGCAGCTGGCTGGCCCTTAGCTCTAGGGCATCCAGAGTGGCTCACTGTCCTGCAGCCTTGCCATAGGTGGGTGGAAAAGAGGGAAAGATGCTAAAACAGGTCTGCAGCTCACCTGAGTCTCAGCCAGGGGTAGAATCCACCCTTGTGAGAAACAGGCCCTCAAAGCCCAGAGAGCTGTGTCCTGCCCATCTTTCCCAGATTGCATCTTCCCCTCGATGAAGCCCAGCTTTGTTCCAGGTAGTGCTGGTTGAGGTCCACTTACCAAAAAGGAGGGGGAAGATGAGTGCTGGGCTGATATCCAGGTATTTTTCCTCTTAGGCTTCAGCATGGAAGAGAACAGGATTGCAGAGCAAAGCAATTAATGTTGTGGCAAAGGTGGAGCTGGATGGAGAGGTGAGAACCACCCTGTGGGAGATGCTCCATTAGGAAATTACCTCCATCACAGAGTGCAAGAAAGTGGCTCAGCAGGGAGCTAATGTCCTCTATAGAGGCTACAGGCTTATCTGCAGCAGAGCTGTGCCAAGGAGGGGAGGAAACAGAGTTGCCTCCTAAAGCCTGAGAATTTAATTTGGTGGTTTTTTTTGGTCAGATTAAGAAAAAGACCGCTCTCAGTTCCTGAAGAGGTTAATCCACAGAGAAGTGATGAATTGATTTTTGTGTGTACTGAACATTCTGGAAATGTTTGGGAACATTGTTTGGTTGGTATAATGGCTGTTGGCTCTCAGCATGCAGAGAAAGTGGTGTAGAAGTAATTAATTAGGTGTAAATTAATTTCCCCGCCTTTCAAGAGCACAAAATCAGCCTTAAAATCCACTAGAAGAAGGCTTGAAGGAGGTAAATCGTGGGCCAGTGGCCTAAGAGTGTCCCTGTGTTGGAGTGGGCCAGGGAGGGGGGCTCTGCCATTCCCTTGAGGAGGTGGCAAGGAAGAAAGCAGCAGAAAGCAATCTGTGCGTTGAGGGAGAGCAGATTTTTGCAGGGCCAGGCTGAGCAATTGTAGCTGGACTCTGAATTCTTGCTGAGGTCTGGGAAGAGAGGGACAGGTAGGGGTGGAGGGATGCAGGAGGGAGCTGAAGGTTTGTAATCTGCACACCCCAAGCTCAGGGATGGCTGAGATGCCCCGGACTTCTCGGTGCTGAGGAAACAGGAGTGTACAGGGAGGCAGCTTTGTCCCTCTTGGATGTTGGAAAGGGGCTGGAAATGGGTGAATCTCTGCTGATCAGTTTCTCCCACTGGTCAGTAAAAAAGACCGATTCAAGCAAACTCTAATTTTTTGGGTTTGCTGTCAAGTTGCTCATCATTACTCAAAATTGTTATTCCCTTGAGTTAAAACATCAGTAAAACCAGTCAGAGTTAGAGACGTGTTGATGAATTCCCTCTAGCTCCAGTTCTCCTGAAAGAATGGACTCCACCAATCTTGACCTTTGGAAGCTTGAGCCAGCCCAGCCAGGTCTGTGGTGCACAGAGGTAGTCTACAGCTCCCGGGAGACCTTCACTAGCACAGTCTTAGGTGACTGAATCATTTCCTAAAGCCTGAGCTGACAATACTTCTTTGTGGGCTGACAGGAAAGCAGTAATTCAGTTTTCTTCACTTTAATTCCCCTCTGCTGACCTAGACCCACCTCATCCTCGTGTACTTTGCCATGCTTATGCCAACTGCAAGAGTTGAAACAAGAAAACTTTCCCACCCTGAGATGCTATTCTGAGGTTCAGAGCACTGGAGCCTGTTGTAATTCTGCCTAGGAAATCCCAAAGCTTAAGGCCCTGGAAGCTGCCTGGTTTAGCTGGATTTGCAAAGTGTTTTGCTTGTTCATCCCATCAAAATAGGAAAGGCACTGGCACTTCTCTTCTAGTAGTTTTGGTTATGTAAATTTATCTTAGCTGTCTTTCTAAGACCTTGTGATTTCTGGGCAAAGAGGAGCCTGACTCAGCCTTGGGTGGGGACCTCAAAATGTTTCCAACCATTTCCATCAGTGCTGACCTCCAAAAGCTTCCCTTGGCTTTCAAGGTCAAGTGGAACATTTGATCTTGCTTTCTGGAGCCACTTTCAGACTTGTAATACAAGCCCAGCTTAGAACACCTAGGTGGGTAAAAAAAATAGACTTTATAGTCTGTGGCTCCGCTGGCTTCTATTCTTGCAAACCTGACCACATCATCCTGTGTCTCTGCAGAGTTCAGAGTGTGCCACTGATAATGTTCTGCCAAGCATTCAAATAATCTCTCAAGAACTGGAGTTCAGACCCTCAGGGCAGGGCACAGAGCTGAGAAGGGCAGTTGTGGGTTTGCTATTCTGAATCAAATTGACAAAAAGAACTTTTTAGGTCAAATCAGACTCTGTAATAGTCTAATATAGACTGAAAATAGTGTGGTAGTTTGAGTAGAAGTGCCACCATCGAACGAACTTGTACTCTCTTAATAATACACATCACTGCCATTTTTGGGCACATTTCTGCAAAGGCCATTGGTGTAGTAAATGATGGATGAGCTGGAGTTTTAAAATTACACCTATTTGAGCTCTTGTTTTGCCCATGAGAGGAACATCCTGGAGCTGAAATGTTAGATTCAGCCACATAGTCACCGTTGACCTTCCATTTCTGCAGAGTCTGCATGTCTCATGGGTAGGTGATTACAGTTTGCTTTGCATCGTTTCCCATGTGTGAAAGGAGATGATTGCCATTAGAGCAAGGTGAATCTTTCTTTATGGTAGTCAGTTCATGTGATGAAAATAATATCAAAATGGCAAAAATTCTTTGAAGTAGAGTTGACTTGTGACTTTACCCCTTTCTCTAGAAAGTTCCATTGTGCTATTTCAATTTCTGATTCAAACCTTATTCTTCACCAGTTTTTAGCTGGCTGGGGCTGGCCATCTTGCCCATTCTGACAGCTCACATTAGCCATACTCTTTGACTATGAGCCTTTAAAAAATGGCTCATCAGTTTACCCCCAGACCTTCCAAATCAGCTTACTGGGTAAAGCTCCCACCAGTTTTTATAATAATGAAGCCATATGTGATGAAATCCTAGTTTGGCCTTATTGAAATAATATTTTTCAAGAGATACTCTGAGTTGACAGCCTCAGGCTTTCATAGTTGTCCCTGACAGTCTGAGGGAATGAGCTTCTCCTGCTCCTGGAACAGATTGTGAAGGTACTGTTTGTGTTTTTGTAGGAGCTGGGCTGAGCTGTGTGTTGATAGACCTGCAGGAGGTTGAAAGGTGAGGGTGGCCAGTTTCATTACATAAGAAAATACAGCATATCCTTCCTGAAGTGGCAGAATGGCCTCCTCAGTAGAATTCAATATCTCACCCATCATGGTGAAGGTGGAGCTCTAACCATTGCTCATTCCTGCATTTCAGATTCACCAAGATGAAGACAGCAACCAACATTTACATCTTTAACCTCGCTCTGGCTGATACCCTGTGCCTGATGACCTTACCCTTCCAGGGTACAGACACCTTCCTGGGCTTCTGGCCCTTTGGCAATGTCCTCTGCAAGATTGCCATCTCCATAGACTACTACAACATGTTCACCAGCACCTTCACGCTGACGATGATGAGTGTGGACCGCTACATCGCAATCTGCCACCCCATCAAAGCCCTGGACATCCGCACTCCCCACAAGGCCAAGGTGGTGAATGTCTGCATCTGGGCACTGGCTTCTGTCTTTGGCATCCCAGCCATGGTGATGGGATCTGCAGAGAATGAGAACAATGGTCAGTAAAGCTGCATCCAATGGGTGGGAGGGGTTGCTGGCCAGGAGAGCCCATGGGCTTGGGGAGCCATTGGAGAGGGGTGCCAGTTTCATCAATGGGGTGAGGTCTCTGCTGTAAAGTTGTCTTCATTCTTTCCTTTCTGCCCTTGTCTCTCTGTATCACTGCTACTGCTTTTCCGGTGTTAAACATAGAATCACAGAATCATTGAGCTTGGGAAGGACCTCTAAGAACATGACTCCAACCACTTATCTATCTAGTCTAAACTAATCTGAATGTGCAGATGCTTTTTTGCTTGATCTGTGTTTGCTGAACTTTGTTTCCATTTTATTTTTTCACTTGCAGAAATTGATTGTCTAATTAAACTCCCTTCACCAGTGGACTACTGGGATCCGGTGTTTGGCATCTGCGTCTTTCTCTTCTCCTTTATGATCCCCGTGTTGATCATCACCATTTGCTACAGTCTCATGATCAGACGGCTCAAGAACGTCCGTGTCCTCTCAGGCTCCAAGGAGAAGGACCGAAACCTGAGGCGCATCACCCGAATGGTCCTGGTGGTGGTGGCAGTCTTCATTGTCTGCTGGACTCCCATCCAGATTTTTGTGCTGGTCCAGTGTCTGGGTGCCAAGGCAGAAAGTGAGCTTGAGCTGGCCATCTCCTGCTTCTGCACCGCGCTGGGGTACGCCAACAGCAGCCTGAACCCTGTCCTCTATGCCTTCTTGGATGAGAACTTCAAGGCGTGCTTCAAGAAGTTCTGCTTCCCCACTGCCTTCAGAACCGAGCTCCAGATGTCCAACAGGATGTGCAGCATCGCCAAGGATGTGGCCTATGCCTGCAAGAACTCAGAGGGGACTAACAATCCGGCCTGACTAGGCATGGAAATTCCCATGGTGGCTGTCGCCCAGCAGAGTCCAACCACCCCCACGTCAGAACTAACTCAAATAACAGCTCTTTAGCAGGACCTCAAAACTGAGAGGCGAGAAACCAAGGAAGCAATTTTGGGGATTGGGAAAACTGGATACTGCAAATGCAGGCAGAAAAAGTGAGCCCATTTGATGCATTTTTAATTCTAGTGCATCCTGCACTAAGGACCGTATTTGAAATCAGCCCTTTGATTCCTATGAAACCCCTGAGGGTTTGCAACATTATTGAGAATTCAGGAATTAAGGATTTAAAATAGGCATCTCTCCTGGGACTTACACTTCTGCTGCTGGGAGACAGACAGAATGTAAACTCTTCCATTGCTTTTTGCCTCCCTGAGTTGAGATGCTAACAGCTTGTATGGCTCACCAGGCGCTCGCGTGCAGGTTTTATTCCTGTGCCATCACTCTGCAATTAGACTTTGCTGCAGCCAAAGTGGGCAGGAGCCATCAGACAAAACCCAAGATCATCTCCAGGATGAGTCATTGAGCAGGGAAGGATGCGGGGAGGGAGAGGAGGGAGCTGGGGAAAAGGGAAATGCAAACTGCCTTGGGAGGACAACACCAGCTCCTGCAGACAGGATCTGCAGTAAAACCCTCCTCTCAGAGGGGAGCAGGAGGGTTAGAGGGGACTGTCAAAACTGGACTGTAGCTCCAAAGAGGAGGAAATGAACACAATTTCTTGTTTACATGCTGCTACTGCTTTTTTTTTAAACTCTATTTCCAGCATAACAGTGGACAGAATGTGTCTGTATATACATGTTTGTAGTGCTTTAGGTACAGATATATGGTAGGATTTCATCTTACCAAGCATGCCTTGGGGATCTTCCTCAGTGAGAAGAGGAAGGAATGAAGTGGCCTATATATACATGCATTTATGTATAGAGGAAAGCCATTTTGGAGAAGTCAGAATGGCAGCTCCTCCAGAAGACATGGACATTCCTGGTAGGAGGAGGCAGCCTAAAACAGTCCCATCTGCTCCGCATGGGATAAGCGGGGCACAAACCATACAAAAGGTGGGGTTTTTGGGGTTTGTTTTTTTTTTTTTTTCCCTAACTGAAATGAGATCCACAATGCTGAGAGCATGTGGGAAATGCTGCCCAGGTACCACCCCTCCTGCCAGCCATGGATTGATTTTCCTCTCCCAGTAGGTCAGAGCTTTGTGGAAAATGAAATGTCGTGTCATTTCATTCAATAATGAAAGCTTCCTCAAAGAGTTTAACCACCGAGTGCTCTCTGTGCTGGGGGGGACAGCAGACTGGTATTCTCCCTGTAGTGCAACAGCCCAGGGAAATCTGGGCACTAGTTGCCAGTGGTGCTGATGGAGAAGCAAAACAAAGACCTCTGTTTGGAGATGGGAGGTCAACTCCAATGTGAGAACCGGCAGCATTGTCCAGACTGTACAGATTTCATGTGAATATATTTCATGTGCTCTGGTCTATGAGATTCTGTATGTTTAATATATTGATTTGCCAATATTTCAATGCTGTCATGTTCTTTATATATGCTGTATAAAAGAATTGAATGTTATATTTCTATGTAGAGTGTGTCCCTTATGGTTGGGCTTAAAATATAGATGGAACTCTAGTGTCCCATGTATAGGACCCAGATCCCTTGTAAACTGCTCAAGCTGGGAGGATTTTGATGCTGATTAGCATTTGACTGGGAATCTGGAGGGATACCAGAGCAAACTTCATGATTATCACTTCCCCTGACTAATCTGGGGGGAGGAGGAAATCTGGGCACTTTAAGCACTTTGCAATGGATGTTTATCCCCAAGCTCTCACCAGGAAATCCCACACAGTCCCCAGGCATGTGAAGAGCTACTCCCGGAGAACTGTGCTGCTGGCAAGCTGTATCCATGCCCTTTTGGAAAAGTGGAATTTGATGGGATATTGTGTTTGTGGATGTAATAACAGCGTTGGCCAGTAAGTGACCTTGGGTCTGTTCAGCCCCTCAGCTGTCAGATGATCTAGTGGGGTCTGGGTATGGTTGGGCCTGAAGCTGGGAACTGACTGGTGGCCCTTCATGCCATTAGGGAGAAGGAGAGCATTCCTTAGTGGCTGGCTAGGGAACAGCCACTCTCCCTTTGTTGTTCTTGGTTGGGTTTTTAAATAGATTTATGTCCTCTGAGGAAAAAATATACCTGTGTTTGGCATTTTTTTAATACAGATTTTGTTATAACTATGCTGCAATGATCTTACATAATCAAGTACTCAATAAATGTGTGTTTACTAAGCTTTAGGGTATTTCCATGGCCCTTGCAGTGACTGTGTTTAGACATTCTGTTCAATGCTCAGTGGAGTTTGTTATAAGAAGAGCAACAAAAACCTGAAAGCAGAACCTATTGTACTGTGCCTATGGAGTTACAAGCTTGTGGTCAGCTGGAGGGCTGTGTCACTGGCTCTGTAGTTCCCTTTGGAAATGGTTGTGTTGGTGTGATTTTACAACTGCTGCAATGTAAATGACAATTTCCTAGGTGGCTACTTGTGTGCTTTAATAAAGGAAAAATAAAACCTCCTGTGCTTTGAATGATGATCTGAAAGATTTAGGTGTGTGGGTCAGGAATGTCTCTGCTGATCCTTTTTCAGTGAGATAAGTAGGAACCTTTGTTACACAGGCAACCTTGTCTGTAGTTAACTTAGGAACAGAATATGTGAAAATGCTGGAAAATTAGTGGTTGGAGATGAGTGTGAGCTGCCTGCATGCTGCCAGCCTCCACAGAGTCCCTCAGTCTTGCAGTGGGCAGGGCAGTGATGCAGGCAGCTGCCTGCTGTTAGAGGTGAAGTCTAATGCGGGGTCAAAACAAGCTCTTCCCATGTACTCTCCCAACAATTCCCAGGAGTTACAGGGTTAGGCATGACCGGGGAGAACAATAAATCACAGAGCTGCTCTGAAAATAAAGCCAAGGCCCTATTGTGTAAGAAAGATGTATCAGCCAATGCAATGTGTGATCAGGGAAGCTTTCTCTCTGCATGAAGATCAATACTCCTACCCAAGCCTGTAAATATCAGGGGAGGGCTTCTTATTATGCAGGGGTGATTTTCTTCTTGGGAAAAAAAAAATCAGTGAGGAAAAAAAATGGAAATCTTTATTTCTCTTCTAGTTCAGTTAATTATAAGTATCCAGGGGTGAGTTCTCATAGCAAAGCCATAAACCAAAGTGCTTTATTCAGTATTATGGGATTTATTAATGTACTAACTGTCCTCTCTGCTGCTGCTGGCTGGAGGGAAGTGCTGGAAAAGGCCAAGGAATGGATGAGCCAGGGACTGAGCTCTCTCCCAGGCAGTCCTTGGCTTGTGGCAAATCCAGGCAGATCACTGGCTTTGGAAGTGCCACATCTCCCTTTTTCTCCTTCAGCCAACAACTTTCCCCCCAGCGAATTACAATTTCTAACAGCAGGAATAAGGAGCAGAATTTACATTTTCACTGAAGTTTGGATGGACAAGGCTCTCTGGCACATGGTGGGATTCTTGGAGTTCTACTGTGCAGGGCCAGGAGTTGGACTCTGTGATTCTTGTGGGTCTCTTCCAACTCTGGATACTCTTATGATTTACAGTTTTATGCCATGGCAAGAGCTTAGCCAGGGAGGTGCTGAATGACCCTTTAGTGAGCTGCAGGTCAGACAAGGCTTAGTTGGTTTGCGTGAGTATTCAGTGGAAATCCCCCTCTTCATGCCCATTGCCCATAAGGAGCCACATAGCCTTTCCCCTGCTCCAAATGCCTCTGCCCCCCAAAAAGACTGGTCCCCAGGGCTGCAGACAACTTCAGCAGGTGATAAAAACCTTGACAGCAGAAAGACCAAAGCTGTGTTGGCCCCTTGTGGTACCAACATTGCAGCTGGGGATTTGCCCTGATGAAGACACTTGCCTGATGCTGAACAGTTGCCATGTCTGTTTTTCCAAGGTGTTTTCATGAGGAGCTAGACTATAAATACGCCTTTCCCCCCACCTCAAGGAAGACTTGTTAACTCTTTAAAGAGCTGTCAGTTGGCTCTGATCTCTGTCTGGGTACTTTGGGATATCATTGCTGGGTAGGACAATGTGTGCTTCTCAGCTGCAATGCTTTACAGGGAAGGTGGCTGCTCTTTATAGTTAGAGCCTCTCTTTCTAAATGGAAAGGATCTCCAGCAGCAGCTGCTGCAGGTGCAGCCTTTGCTATCTGCTCAGAAGAGAATCTCTCAGACTGGCAGCAAAGCAGGCTCTGCCAAAAAACCTCCAGTTTGCTTTCCCACTCATTTCCTTGTGCTTCCCCTCAGCTATTTTGGTGGATATTTAGGCATAAGCAAATTTCTCCTTCCTTCAACAGGAGAATCTCCTTTGGACACATCCTGAGCCTCAGCCCTGATTGTGCATTCATGGCTTCATGCTGTGTTTCAGTGTGAATCTGTGGCAGCAGAGCTTCATTGCTGTGACTTTGCAGAATCACTTGGTAATTCACATCCCTGATCCTCACCTGCCAAGCCCTGACCATGGCTGTCTGAAGAACCAGATCTTACACTCCCACCTTCTCTTATGCTGAGGAGAACACCACGAAGCTAAGATGGGAGGGATGGAGGGTAGATCCTACGGTAATGGCTGTAGGAAGGAAAGCTGTCCCAGTTATGTGGGGAGAATGGCTTGTGACATGGGGAGGCCGGAAGAAGAGAGAGAAGGGGAACTGTTGGAGTGAGTCCAGAGGAGGCCACAAAGATGCTCTGAGGGCTGAAGCACCTCTGCTATAGAGACAGGCTGAGAGAGCTGAGGGGTCTGCCTGGAGAAGAGAAGGCTCCAGGGAGACCTTAGAGCCCCTTCTAGTGCCCAAAGGGGCTCCAAGAGAGCTGGAGAAGGACTTTGGACAAAGGCATGAAATGACAGGACAAGACAGAATGGCTTCACACTGACAGAAGGCAGGGTTAGATTGGCTGTTGGGAAGAAATTCTTTGCTCTGAGTGTGGGGAGGCCCTGGCACAGGTTGCTCAGGGAAGCTCTGTCTGCCCCATCCCTGAGAGTGTTCAAGGCCAGGTTGGACAGTGCTTGGAGCAACCTGGTCTAGTGGAAGGTGTCCATGCCCATGACAGAGGTTGGAATGAAACGGTCTTTAAGGTTCCTTCCCACTCAAACCACTATGTGATTCTATGGTTCTGTGAAAGAAAGGTGAACCCAGGGTGGCAGCATCAGCCCATAACCCAAGAGTTGTGGTGCTGCATGAGGAACAGAGATAGACTGTAAGAAAGTAGACCATGTGCTGTGTGATGCCAGTGGGTGTTTGGAACAGGGTTTTTTTGGGATGGGGATGTGATGTTGAAGGATCTGTAGCCCGTCCTTGCCGTGTCTGAGCTGATGCACACCTATTTTGAGTGGTCCACACTGGCTGCATGCACCTGCCCATTCAGAGCGGGGATCCATGCCACCTGTGCTCAAAACACATGATAACAGATATACTAAGGTCATAGCTCATTTTGAAAGGAGTTTTAGGATTTTTTTCTAAGCAAATGAACTACTATTGCAGTGGGTGCCACATCTCACAAAGTCCTTTTGTTCCTGTTTTCAGTACCCTGAAGCCTGGATAGATTGCATGACAGGATGAAATAATCAATACATAGAAGAACATGGCTTTGTATCTTGGCAACGATGATGCTAATCGACCATGTAAACTGACTTTGCTCTCTCTCCCTTAATGCAGAGAAATCCTGCCTGCCTGCAGTGAAAGAGTAATGCCGGTTCTCTGCAGTGCTGGGGGACACAGGCAGACTCTTCCCCCACCTAATGCCTTTCCTCCTACACTCAAGGTTTCTGCTTCAGAAACCCAAAAACTACCCTGGGGTAGAAAGTGCACAATAATATCCAATCCCAGCTGGGATCACCTTCAGCCCCCTGGACAACACCTCTCACATTTGGATTCATAGAATCACATAATCCTAGAATGTTTTGGCTTGGAAGTGACCTCAAAAATCATCTAGTTCCAACCTCAAGGATCATCTAATTGCAACCTCCTTGTCCTGGGCAGGATTCTTGGAATTTGGTCTTCCTATGATTAAACTGCTGGAAGGGCCTCTGGGAAGAGCCTCCAGCTCCCCATGGCATGTGGCATCACTTGGGATCCTCCTGGGTAATGAACAGACTGGATCATTTGTGGATCTTCTGCATACTGTGGTTGTTGTATACATGCTGTCTCCATGTCCCTGCTTCTCCCTCCTGTTTTGCTCTCAAATCCTTGTGCCTGGTACAGTATGTGGGTGCCAGGTGGGAAATCCTACCTGCAGAGCCCATGCAGGCAGCTGTTAGTGGGAGGTCTCATATCCGATGCATATCATATGAGGATATCCTTCATATCCAAAGCCCACTCTTGCAGCAAAAGGTATTTTTCATCCTGGATATGTTATTGGTGTGAGAGGATATAGCTCCAGTGCTGATGGAGCCTCCTGCTTCCCTGCAGTGGTCAGGAAGAATATCACTGCTTCTCTCCCCTTTGGGCCTGAAACCAGGCAGGATGGGCTGGAGCCTGGAGCCTTGCAGAACCAGCCCTGCCAAACAGAAGATTTTCAGCCTACTGAAATGAAGGATGACTCTGAAAGAAACCAAGAAGGAAACTTGATTTTTTCCAAGGAAACCATTGACAAAATCAGCATCTTCCCACAGTCCAGTTTTGGCTGCATCAGATTATCTTTCTCTTGGCCACAGAGAGAAGTACAGGCAAAGCCTGAGCTGGCTCTGTCCATTCTATGAACATCGATTTCTTGGTGTGTTTTCAGTCTGCCATGTGCAGCAAGGGCTACAAAAAAAGCTCATGCCATGCTGATTCACTCAGTGGTGAGGAATAAAAACACAAGCTCTACAGTCAATATGAAATTAAGATTAATGGCTTTTCAGCTCTGTGTGAAAATAATCCCATATTGTGATTTGGCTATTTAATGTTTGTTCAATGTTAGGCATTAATAGCAGCTTCTCTGTGTGCACAGGTCATTTGTTCACATGTTTTGTTCACATCTCAGCCTTACACTGCTCTGGCTTTGCTTAACCACAGAGAAAATCATAGAATCGCAGATGGAAGGGACCTTAAAGATCACCAAGTTCCAACTCCCTTGTCATTAAAATTCCTGGAGATAATCACTTGCCTTCAGGGACTCAGTGTAAAAGGGCAAAAAATGAGCCCATCCCCTGGTGCTGGTGTTTACCCTTTTCCCTGCATTCCTGTGGTGACTGGGAGGTGGGAATGAAAAGCCAACCAGGGCTGCTTGCCTGGGAAACTGCTTCATAATCTGGTGAGAGTGTGTTAGTGTTGCCACCAAGCCTTTCTACCTGGGGGGGTATCCACCAGGGCGGTGTGGGATGAGTTCAAGACCAGGCTGGATGGGGCTCTGAGTATCCTGGTCTAGTGGAAAGTGTCCCTGCCCGTGGCAGGGGGTTGGAAATGGATGGCCTTTAAGGTGCCTTCCAACCCAACCCAGTCTGTGATTCTGTGATTCCATGATTCTGTGAGCTGTTGGCTCTGCCCTGCCCCATCTGTTATGAAGCAGGGGCTGTCAGCATCATGTCCCCGGCTCCTGGTCAGCTTGGATGAAGGAGCTCAGCTGAGTGTGACCACGGCATGGAGTATCCCGCTGCCTCCATCACATGGATAAGGCAACTGTAATTACAGCTGTAGGATTTCCATCAACACTGAGCAGCAGCAGGCTGGGTCTCAGGGGAGATTCCTCATTGCATTGAAATCTGACTTTATTAATTACCAGCCTCTGATCTCATTTGAGGGTTTAAGTTTATGAAACTGAATCCTTATGGCTCTGATTTCCTTATTCAGCTGGTTTATTGAGTCTTGTACAGTGGATGGTTTGGACCTTAGAAATTCCCAAGGTGTCTTATTCTTCTGGCATGAGCTGTGCAGAAGCATCAGAGCAAGGAGAGAGAATGCAGTTGTACACAAACCCTGGGGAAAGACAGAGAAAGAAAACATTTCTCAGGAAAACTGAGCGTGGGGACAGCTGCCTGCTGTCAAAGGCCTTAACCCTAAACTAAAGCTTATTTTCCCTCTGACAGAAACAACGCCTTTCCAGATGGGATGTTGGTGGCAGCACCCAGATTCCCCACCCCTGCTCGGTGAGGGGACATTGAGTTATGAGGCTTTAGCAGAGCCACCACCAGATCTTGGTGCACCTCCTGTTCAACTTGTCCCAGGAAAAGCTTCCTACCTTGTTTATCCAGGGAGAACCAGATTTGGCTGTAGGCACTTTTAGGAGTGCCTGGTTTTTATCTAGACATCATTCATTTTTTTTCTTAAAGAGCAAATAGCCACTAAACAGCCCTTGAAGCTTCGGGCTAGTGTCTATTTACACTCAAGGAACTTTGTTAGATAATTGTAATGCTTTTCTGAGAGAAAATAGAGCAATTGAGGCTTGTAATTAAAACCTATTCAGACAGCTTTGATACTTCCCTCTGCATATTCACTTACCAAACACAAATGCCAGTAAGAAACTCTTGGCAATATTTACTGTCACTATTCTTGGCCTTTGCTTTTGGATTAACTCCTCTTCCTCACTTCCTGTCAAAAGGAAGAGGGAGAAGAGAAATTTGGCAATGTGGCACATGAGTTTTCAATAGATGTTTCTTTGGAACAATTTTTTGTTTGTGGTTTTTTGTTTTTTTTTAGGATGCCTGATATCACACTATAATAGAATCATTAAGGTTGGAAAAGGTCCAACCACCAACCCAGCACCATCACCATGTTCACCACTAAACAGTGTCCTGAACTAACATATCCTCACATTTTTTGAACGCTTCCAGGGATGGTGACTCCACCACTGCCCTGGGCAGCCTGTTCCAATGCTTGACCACCCTTTCAGTGAAAAAATATTTCCTAATATCTAACCCAGATCTTCTGTGGCACCACTTGAGGCCTTTTCCTCTCATGCTGTCACTCCATGATGACAAGTCTGGAGCTCCTCTGGAGGCCTCAGAGCTACCATGGAAGAAGAGTTTTTCACCCCAAAACTGGCTCCAGGCACAACTGTTCCAATGCTTGACCACCCGATGGGGTTTTACCCACACTCCCTGCCCTGGGCAAGGACAAGCAGCTGCCAGTGCTGTGTCCCCACAGCCCATAGAGGGTCCTCAGGTGACCTCCTGACTCATCATGAGAGGGAACCTAGCCTGGGAAGTCCCCTTCTCTTCAGCGGCAGGCGGGAATGTCAAACCTTGGGGTGCTGAGAGCCTTTGAAGGCACCAAACCGGGCTTGTTTCTCGCCGAATTGGCAGTAAAGCCAGAGGGTCACCATTTCATTGGGTTTGTGGTGGGAGCATCAGTGGCTCATCAGCACCACCCAGCAACCTGTGGGAAACAAGGTAAAGATAAATGAGGCTGTAGATAAAAGGGATAAATTCTCTTTCTTGGATTGATTTTAAAAATATTCTCTGGAGACCTTTCTGCTTCATATTTCTGCAGTCCAAGTTTTTGCTTATCCATTTTTAATCTTTCTTTTCATTTCGTTCTCATCTAAAGATCCTTCTGACAGCCAGGCCTTCATCTCTCACTGGGCTATTATTTCTTTTCTTACCCAAAATCATGACCAGCCGTAGAGAGACAGTGTGAGACTGCCTAAGTCCCGGGGGATTAGAGCTTCCTAGGGGAACAAGCTGCAGCACAGCTTGGATGGGGACAATTGATTGAAACAGCCATTATTGCTGCAGCAGGAAGACTTAAAAAGCAATAGTAATTTCCGGCTCCCCCTCCACTTATCTCAGATGCCTGTGTTTAAAGCCTGCGTGGGAATATGAGCCCTGCACGAATCCTAATTCCAGTTCTGGGGTGGGAAATGACTTGTTCCCCCTCTCTCAGGGATGACAAAGCAGAGTTCTCCAGGGCTGTCTGTGCTCATGGGTGCAGTGGAACTGGGAAGACGATTCCTTTCTGGAAAGGATGCAGGGAAGAACCTGCTGCTTTCCTTTGTGCTGCTGCAGTGGGCTGGAGGAAACGGAAAGCCTTCAGCTCCTGCAGTGGCCGTGGAGCTGCGAGGCTGTCCCTCATCTTTGCACTCATTAAGATATCCCAGGCTGTCCCAGAAGGAGATTTCCCCAGCTTTGAGGCTGAGCTGACTTCCCTGCTCAATGCATGGCTCTCTGGGATGGGAGAGCGGGGTTCCTAATTCAGCCTCCTCTGACCCTGCAGACCCTGAAAGGATGTTCGGTTTAGGAGGCAATTTTTTCAGTGAATTGTTAATGGGGTTTATTTCGCCGCTTCCAGTCTTCAAGATGCAGCTAATGTGGATTGGGGTGCCAAGCCAGTCCCAGCAGCGGGAGGAAATTCAAAGGAAAGAGTTGGCGTGCAGGCTTTCCCGGCGGGCGGGGGGAACCTGTGCTAGCGGTGGGCAAGCGTCTCCCTGGAGGTGCTTTCCGCTCTCCCAGAAGGAGCTGAAGCAGCCTGGCCTCGGGTGCCTTCTCTGAGGGTCTGTCTGGCCATGGGCACCCCGAGGTTGCCGGTTCCCCCGCAGAGGCAGAGGACCAGGCTGTGCGTGAGGCTGAGTGGCTGCGGGAGATGCAGCGATGCTGAGCTGAAAGCAGAGAGTGCCCCTTAGTGCCTCTGGTCTGAAATACAGGGCCACGCTGGATGCTCCGCCAGCCGACACACCGGACACCTCGGGGCTCCCATGGGAGCCGGAGCCCATCCTAAACACGGGAGATCTTGGCCAATACAAATCCCTCTTCCCTTGGAACTTTGCGCCAGCTATGCCTGTAAGTGCCTGATAAAGGGTGCAGAGAAAAGGGAACCACCGATTCTCCTTGGTGGTGTCCAGTGACAGGACAGGAGGCACACACTGAAATGTGGAAAACTGCATTTAAGCAGGGGAAATAAGTTTACTGGCAGAGTGGTGAAGTACAGGAATAGGTTGCCCAAAGAAGTTGCGGCATATCCATCCTTGGAGACATTCAAACCTGAGTGGGCATGGTTCTGGGAAATTTGCTCCAGATGACCCTGCTTGAGCCGTGCTGTGATTCCGTGACAGTCATGACTTGTGATTTAATGGGAAAAAGCACCAGCAATGACACTGTCAAGTCTGAAAGTGGGTGACTCACACTTGAAAAGTCCTTTTCATCTAACAAAATATATTAGGTTGTCCACTTAATAAAATTATATTGCCTTTCCTACAGACCCAGTGCCAATGAACAGTGACCTTTCAGCTAACCAGGCAACTTGTGTGTGAGGTAGCGCTATCTGAGTTAGTTTTCTATACTCAAGAGAGGTTTTTCCAGCTGGGAAGCCTATTGCCAGCAGGTGGCAACCATGGTAAAGCAAATTTCCTAGAGAGGTTTCACCTGGAAGAATGTGTTCTCCTTCACTGTTCTTCCAAAGTTAGCACCTTTAATATGGAGAAGGCAATACAGTGATCTTGCATTCACACATCTCTTTTTACGTTTTTTAAAAGGGAAAAAGGCAATTGCCATCACAATGTATCGAGGGTTGTCAGTTTTGGTATTTAAAGTGCTGAAGGCACTCGACACAACTGGATTGTCCGGAGCAGCCTCAGCTGGGGTCTCCTCCCACACCCTCTCCCCTTGCTCCGGGAGCCCATTTAAGCTGAGGACTGCAAACCTACCTTATTCTGTTTTACTTGTCCTGTGCTTTCCTGGTGGAATTTGAACAGGTAAGAGCCCAGTTTGGTACATGTAGATTTGGGGAAAACTTGAAAGACAAATTTTAGTGAAGACAGCCTTCCTAAAACCAGGAATATGTATACTTTGCAGGGCTAAAGGCTGTGAGAATGAGCTTTCCAAGCTTTCAATAGGGTGTTTCTGATGTCCAAACTCTTCCTCTAAAGTCCTGGTTCTGTTCAAATGTTTTAACTATCTGTTAAAGAAGAAACTTTATCTGCAATGCTTGCTAGAGTTTTTCTTGTGGTTTACAAATACCTTAGTTTTGTTACAAATCTACTGTATTTGACTTTACAGTAGGTAAAATGCAATGTATGTAGCAAAGATATGGCACAAGTAGTGTAAATCTTCTCTTGTGAAAGAAGGACCAGACTCTTTTTCCCCAGGAGGTTTATTTCATTAATCACTCTTAAGTTAATATATATTTGACACTTAACAGGAACAATTAGTTAAAAATAATTTCTACCACAAATTCCCAGAGTTATCATATTATTTGTATGGTGTGTTGTTTAACCCTGGTTTTGAGACACAAATCTTCCTTTTGGTCAAAATTTAATCTGCGTTAACAGTTCAGGAAAGAGGGAATTTGCACTGGGGTGAAAGATTGATATCCCTCAAAATCAAAACCAAAGCCATAACACGTAGACACATACGTGGACATGAAAATGGTTTCTTTTTTTTTTTTACAAATACCTATCTTCTGTCCATTTGATTGGTATTTCATTGAAAGTGCTCATTAGTTCGGCCCCATGAAACAATCCCAATAACATAGCAATAAAGAACTGAGCATTGCATTCATCTGAAAACTGGCCTACAGCCTGTTGGTGCTGTGCAGCAGATGGCAATAAAGGACCACAATGTGGTAGAAATGCACTTCGGAAAGCAAGTTTTCTGTTCTTAATGATTTAGCATGTGTAATTAAAAATAAGAATATAGCAATGCAACTCTGAGAAGTGAGCAGCAAAGAGCAAATAAGAATTGCAAGGGAGCAGGACAGTCTGTGCATGATGGGTATTATAAACAGACACGTGTATTATGTGTAAATGAAAGAAAGAACATTGTGCATTCATTGGCCACCCCTTCAGTCTGTAAAGTTGCCCCTGCAAAGCCCCAGGAGGGCAGGGATCTGTGAGCCCCAGCCGACTGTTCAAGAAGTTCTGCATTCCAGCAACTTCCGGAAACTTTTCCGAAAACTGTCATCCAGGAAAGCATATAAGAAAGGATTCAAGCATGAATTAGCATAGCTTAGGCTGGTGATGAAGTAGGATATACCAATGACCATGGAGGTCTGGGGCAAGTCAGTGGTCAAAGCCACGATGGTGGCCAAGTGGAAGGGGGTCCAACAGAAAAGGAACACAGCCAGGACTATGAAGACCATAATAGTGACTTTCTTCTTGGCTTTGTCCAGGGCTCTAGCGTTAGAGTTCAAGTGCATGTTCCTTAGCTTGTAGAGCATCATGGTGTAGAGGATGCAGATGGTGGAGACTGGAATGGCAAAGCCAAGGATGAGGGTATAGATCCTGCTGGCTTTGAACCAAAACCTTTCAGGCTTGGGGAAATTGAGACCACAACTCTTTATCTCCAGGTCATCGGTGTAGACATTGGCAAAGATGATGAAAGGGAGAACTATTATGGTGACCAGGATCCAGATGCACAAGCTGACAATTCTGGCTGCTCGGTACGTACGATGTGGCATCCTCTTGGACCTGACTGTAGCCAGTACCACCAGATATCTGTCTATGCTCATCACTGTTAGGAAATAAATGCTGGAGAAAATGTTGTAGTGGTCTATAGACAAGATGACCTTGCAGAGGACTTCTCCGAAGGGCCAGTAGCGGAGCAGGTGTTCTGCAATATTAATGGGCAAGACAAGTGTGAACAAGTCGTCGGCTATAGCAAGGTTCAGGATGAACATGTTTGTCACAGTCTTCATCTTGGGGGCCTTGAGGATCACATAGATGACAGCAGTGTTGCCTGTGAGCCCCACAGCACAGATCACAGAGTAAATCACAGGGAGGACAATGTAGAAATCAGCTGCCTGCTCTTGGAAGGTGAAGTTGAACCTCATGCTATTGTCCAAGTAGCAGCTGTTGCCTGCGTTGCTGCAGGTACTGTTCAGATCATCCCAAAAAGAGCTGTTTCCCATGCCTGTTGGACACAGACTACCCTCAGATGTTACTGAAAGCCTTGCTAGCCCGGAAGAGAGAAGGATTTTTGTTTGTTTTGGGTTTTAGTGTTTTTGTTTGGTTGGCTGGTTTGTTTGTTTTTCTGGGAGAAGCAGCCACTAGCTCATGTAGAAGCAGGTTACTTTCAAAGGTGGGTTGTGAGGCAGCATGGACCACCTAACTTATCTCTTCTGACCCCCTATGTTGGAGAAGTTAGATTTTGAACTGATGCAGGGGGAAAAATATTTGAAAGACACGTAAGGCTCCATGAACCAAGGAAACAAGATAATTATACCTCTCTATGTAAGTTAAGAAACTCTTCTTTCTGAGAGCATTCTGGTGAACTTTGGTTTTTCTCTGCTGGGGAGGTCAAGTGGCTCCAGTTCAGCTGTCTGTAGTGAGAGTTCTTCTGGGGCTGGCAGGAACAAGGAGGCAGAGACGGAGCTTTGTGCCTGTCTGGCTGTTCACAGCCTTTGGAGGGCTTGAGGGATGGCTGCTGTTTCACTGACACAGCACTTGCTTTCCGTGCAGAAGCGTTGAGGTTAATTAGTGCCTGCTTTGGTGTTGGAGTTCAGGCTCTCCACTGACTGAGATTTCACAAACAATGAAGAAGTTTCTCACACTGTTACTCCCCACTCCCAGGGTCCCCTAGCAAAAGAAGGAGGAGGAAAAATAGTTCAGGGAGTATTTCCAAAACTAAGGGTTAAAGGGGCTTAGCCTGCAATCAAAGTAACCCTTTAAATGAGGGTGGGCTATGATCTTATTCACCATGAAGACCATCCTTAGTGCAAACAACTGGCAGCACACCAAACGTGGCACAGATGGACAGACAAACCTGTAAATTACAGAAGTTCGGGATTAATCAGGGAAGAGGGAGAAAAGTACCCTGAAAGCAAATCCACTTTAGAGTCGCAGCAAGAATCACCACATCTGTAGCAGTTGCCACATCCATCACTATTGCCTGACCCCTACTTCCAAGAACTCCTCTGCAGGGAATAAGCAAATAACCGACACCCCCCCCCCCCCCCCCCCCCCCAATGAAGATCAAAGGTTTGGCAACGGGTCCCCAGGCTCTGCAAAGAGAAATGCCTCGGCTTCTCTCGCATTTTGTTGTCCCACAACAATCAAGTGCAGGACGGCCAGCGCTGGGGATGGAGGGCTGAAGTCTCTTACCTGGTGAGTGGCTCCGCTGCCTACTCCAACACCTGCTGCTTGTGCTGGTGAGCCTCTTCTCTCTAATCCGAGCTGGAGGAGGGTCTCTGGGATGCTGACGTTACCGGGCTTTGCAATCATATCGACATGATGCCTCTGTGTGTATGTGTTGCATGTCTGAGAAATTAGCACTTGCTCAAATCCGGGAAAGAGAGCAAGAAAAAGGTTTTCTTTCTACAGTTATTTAAATAGTAAAAAAGGTAGATGCTGGTGAGCAGCTGATGCTCCGGGCTGTTCCCTTCAGGAATGAGGGAGATGTGGAGAGACACAGACGGCACCCCGGGCTGGCTGAATGAGGGATGTGTTAAACTGCTTCAGTAGGGAACACTGGCTGGTTTTAACAAAGGGAGATGCCCCAGAGGGAGTGGGAGGAGAGTAAGCAACGTTACAGCGTGCAAAATGAACAAATAAACAGATCTTGCCAGATCTGTGCTGGTTTCAGCTGCCCTGGGGAGTTTTGCTGATTTTCCCCAGCTGGGCGTCTGGTCCAGCTTTGGAAATGCAGTGAAATCTGTCAGATGTGCATCAGGAGGTGCAGGAGTCCCGTGAAGCTTGATGGAAATGTACCCCAGGTTATAGAGCAAAACCAGCAACACAGTAAGGTCACTTTACCTTCATGTCCCTAAAAAAGAAAAAAAAGGAAATCAAGGGTTCCTTATTCTCCTTTAATCCTTTAAATATTGCCTGGCCTTTATTTCAAGACCAGGCAAAGGAAAATGCAGCCATTCATCAGTGCCATGCCTGGCTGTGTGCATCTAACCAAACTAGTCTGCTGGTTGATCTGAGCTGTGTAGCCAAAAGCTCTGTTTGACTTTGCTCCTCTTCTGTAGATATTTACACTCCTCTGGCAAGATTATTGTGCACCAGTAGCTGGATGGGAATAAAACACTTCATTGGAGGTAATTTCTTCAGGCAGTCTGTATAATTGACTTTTCAACAGATGGGAATTTTTTTATGCCCAGTGTACAATTGTTCCAGATATTTTCTTTATCTTGGCCAAAATCTGACCACACATTAGACTTAAGGAAAATTAAACAAATTATATTGTACAAAAGATGCATAGGAAGGTTATGGATTATATTTCTTCAGATTAAACGCTCCTGGATCTGCTTTCTTGCCTGCTTTGGTAAAGTTGGTGCAGTTTGTAAGTAGTTGTAAATGAAACAAGGTATTGATAGATCTGCAGGGAGAAGGCAGTTTCCAGGAATTACTGTTGTCTTTTTCAGAGGAGAAAGTACAGGAAGGCAGAGAAATTCAAGACAATGTGATGTTATATTTGCTGATCTGTAACTACTCCCCAGGACAAAAATGTTTGAAAGTATTTTGCATCCACAATCCTTCCATTGAGGCTTTCTGGTTTTCAGCACGAAGCATGTCTCAGGGATAGCTTAAAAGCCATCCCTAAACTGTGTTCTCTTGAAATTGGCATCATGCTGCCCTATCCAGTGGTGGTGTGCCCAGGTGCTGCGTGTTTTAGAGACCATCATGATGTGCTGGGAGCTGGGGGAAGGCTGCAGGGCTGTGCTGCTGCTGATGCTCTCCTGTGCTTTCCCCTCTGCCTTGTGACCTGCTCCTCATTATCCTTAGTGAACATGCTCTCCGTGCCTTGGTTAGGATGTGCATGATTAAAACAACCTGTCAGAGATGTGATGGAGACTAATTTAATCCCATTGCCTGGTGTGGCTGGAGGGCTTTTGTTTCTTATATGCCCCGAACAAATTTCTGGCACCTGCTTTCTGAGCTGTGCTCCTTGCATAGTTCTTCAGTAAAACTCACTTGCTTTGGTTAGAATGATTGCCAACACACCTAAATTCATGTAGGAAATTGCTTTCCAGCAGGAGCCCTTCCAAGAACAGAAAAAGTCTTTCCCTCTGTGTGGCTCTAGGTCCGACCAGAGCCAGTGGGTGTGCGTGGAGGAGGCACATTGTGCATTGGTGTGATGGGGAGTGCTTGGAGGGAAGGCTGAGAGGATGTTTTATTCATTGTGTTTTCTCTTACTGGGCATCCCTTCCACTTGATTATAAACATTATAGTGGCACAAAACCCTGAAAATAAAGCACTGATTTGAAGATGCTGTTACCAAGGACATGGGCTGTGTTTTCCCTCACAGCTGCTTGGACCTACTCTTGTGCCAGCAGCTCCATCGCTAGCATGTGCAACAGGGACAAAGTTTCTGTTCCTGGCAAATCTATGCCATGGAGATGGACTTTGCCTCTTGAAAGCCACGTTCACTCTGTGCAGCTCAAGTCAACTGTGCAAACAAAGAAAAGGCAGCATTTTAGGGAGGGGGAAATCCCTGCCAAAGCTAAATCAGTGGTGCTTTATTGCCTTCATAAAGCTGTCATGCTGCTCACTCCAGACAAAGGCAATCCACCATTTTTGAGTTAGAGAGAACCTGTTTTGTTGGGCTCCTGCTGCTGTCAAAGAGTCAAGTTCATCTCAAGGACACAGATACACAATCAATACTCTGTTTACCAAAACAAAATGTTCTCGTCTGTCTTGCAGTGGCTGGTTATTAGGGTGATTTATTTGTATGAGGTGTTCAAGCTTTTCAAAAGCACTGAAGGTTAATAATAGAATGAAGGAATAGTTAGGGTTGAAAGGGACCTTTAAAGATCATCTAGTCCAACCACCCTGCAATGTGCAGGGACATCATGAGATCAGATTTGATCAGATTGCTCAGAACCCCATCCAGTTCCCAGGGCTGGGGCATCAACCACCTCTCCTGGTAACCTGTGCCAGTGTCCCACCACCCTCGTTGTAAAATCTCTTTATTTCTCCTTTAACCCAGACCCACCTTCCTTCTGTTTAAAGCCATTTCCCCTTGTCCTGTCAGAACAGGACCTGTGAAAATATCCAGAACTGATGACAAATGGTTTGCAATGGCTTCTGTCGAGGAAAGCCAGTGTGTCTGTCAGGTTACTTGTTGTAGGATAGCATTCACTGTGCTCTAACCTCTTTCTGGGGACTGACTCTCCTTGAGCTGTTCTGTTGCAAGCTTGAAGATGTGGAGAAGTTGGCCACTGCATCCTCAGGAACCACCTACTCCTCCTCGGTGTGGTGCTCACTCCACAAAGGAGCAGTTGGTGGGTGTTGGGGTGAACTGGAAAGGGAAAACCTGAGCTTACTTATCACCCTCATGCTGGGTGCTTCTCCCTTTGCCACAAGCTGGGTCACATCCTGCTGCTTCCCAACCCTTCCTGGCTATATTGAGCCAGGCTGGCTTAGACAGGTGATGGTGCTCACCTTGTGGGACGCCCCTGGGATCCAGGCAAGGGGTGTAGGTGCGGATATTTTTGAGGGATGAGTGTACAGCAGATGTCTTCATCAGTGAACTGGTGAATTGTGGGTGAAGAAAGTGCCTTTGAATGGTAATAATTGTCATGGATCCAGGGGCTTGTGACACATCTAACCTGCCAAGCTGCATTGAAGGCAAAGTGGTAGTGGAGGTGATTTAAGGAAAATCGTTGTAATGAGTCTTAGAAATGGCCTGTTTTTGTCAGGGAAAGTACATATCAATAACTGCCCCTGTCTGTCTCTGCAGGGGAGCAATCGAGACAAATGCCCTATTAGCAATTTCCTCAGACCAGATGTGATGGGGAATAAAAATTGCAGCACTGGGAGGTGGTGGGTGGCTGGAACAGATTGCTTTCTGCAAGCCAGGAAGGAAGCTGCCTCAGCAATGGGTCAGTTCTCATCCCCAGCAGCTTTTGGAGACCCTTGCTCATCCCTTAGCCCCTGTGGTGCTGGCTGGGGTCACCCAGAGGTGTCACCCAGCCGTGGAGGGCGAGTGGCATTGCAAGAGGCTGTCTGGCTCCCAGCAGGAGCCCGTGCTCTCAGAGGTGTGTTGATTAATAGATCTCTGCCAGTGTACCTGTGACTGTGTGAGCAAGGACACAGTACTAGTCTTACTGCAATTAATATACATCTGTGAGAATTTAGAGTACAGGCAAAACACTGCTTTAAGCACCCTCATCTCCTCCCTGACCCCCTGTTGGTTTGGTTTCAAACAGCCTTGTTACAGAGAGAAATTAAAATCTACTTCTGATCCAGGATGCTTTTATTGTCCAGCATTTTTTCCTGCTTTTCCCTAGGGCTGAAGCAAGTCTGTGCTTTGGTTGGTTTGCTGTCTTGAGCCAGTCCAAAGAAGAGCCCTCTGGGAGAGGAAGGTTTCTGGAAGGTGACAGTCCCCTTTTTCAATGCTGACACCTCCTTTTCAGGGTGTTTGGGGCTCGGGGCAGTGGCCTGGGGCTCCCCTTGTAGTGTCGGTGCTGCTATGAGCAAAAACTGTCCCCTGGTGTGTCCTGTGATGGCCCCAGCTGTGCCAGAGATGCTGCTGCCTCATTCTCCCTGACTCTCTGGAAGTAGGGAAGCTAATCTGCTGGATCAATCTATGCATCAATTTGTCTTCTGGGCTTGGATATTTTGTTGTTTCCTATCTCAGGCTTCTTCTAGCAGTCCATGTGAGTCACGACTTCTGTGTAATCTGACTGTGGGACCTGTGCTTGTGAGGAAAAAGCCTTGTATGTGATGGGACCTTGTGCTGCAGAACTGCAGGGTACAGCTAGTTGCTTCCTTTTGTAGCTCTCTTGGAAGGCTGTTAACTTCGGAAACTATCAATGACCGCGCAGACTAACAGATCTGTTTTCCTGCTGGTTGCCTTTATCAGATGTGTCTGCAAAAGGGTTCTCCAGCACAGTTGTTGGATTTCAGAGGTAACAAGCAAGACACGAAGAGGAATCCTAGTTTAAAAGGATGGGAGTGAAATAGAAATAAAGATTTGTTTGCCCAAATTGGGTGGATCAGAAATGGATGTGAGTCAGCAGGTAGAGATCTGCTCTTCCCTCTGTCCCTGCCCTTGTGCTGCGCTGCTGGCAAATGAGGGCTGTGTAGGGCACACATGTACTACACAGCATGTAGTGCTGCAGTCCATTGGAATTCCATGCGGGAATATACATTATTTATTTGCTATTAATCTGGTTGTTACACAGCTGCTAAGAGCCCTTGGTATCTGCCACTTCCAGGTGATATGAGTTGTCTCTTTGACTTTTTAAATGCCATCTGAACTGTCACTTCTGAAAAGTCACATTTTCTGTCATTGCTTGACCTGGTTTGAAAAAGCTTTGAGTCTTTACAAACAACAGCATTGCAACAATGCCATAAAGCATCCTGGGAAAAACAGCCCGGAGCCCATCAGGGATGCTCGACAGGGAGCAGGCTCTGTGCAATATATTCCAATATCTCTAAGCAACAGCTTAATGTGTCGCCTCTCTGCTTAAGCAGCAGAGCTCCTCTGGCCTAAAAGCCTAATCAGTGGAGGGTTATGGAGTGCAAATTGCTGCTGAATAAATTTGCTGCTTTTTTCACTCTGGTTTCCCCTCCCTCCTGTGTTATGACAGTGAAATGACTCATCTACACCTTAGTATCATGGTTTAGAAAAATGTTCTAATATTTTGTACAATGTTCATTCTAAAAAAAAAAAACAAAAAAAACCCAACAAAACACATGATATCTGTCTTCTGGCACAACATTTTCCAGTGTAATTATACAGAGCCAGCACCCTTCTCCAACACCATTCAGGCCAACAAATGTTGTGGAGTACAAGGTTTACAGGACCATCAATTATTCTAAGGAAAAAGGGAGAAGCAGGAGGCCTGGTTTGAGCTTAGTAAGACTTGACTCTATGGCTTTGGACTGCAATCACTTATTATAGCTCACTTTTGCCATTAATACTAGCCTGACCTATTTAAAGAGGTCATCGTAACTCTTGTGGCCAAATATGTGCTAATGAAAATTCAGTTTTAAGAGCATAAGCCTTGCTGGATATGTCAGTGTGATGGAGAAAATGTAAGTTGGATAAATGAGGTGAGCTGAAGAGGAAATGGTGTGCTATAGAACTCATAAAAATAATTTAAAAAGCAAAAGATTCAAGGAAATGGAAGGCATTACTGCAAGGTGAGATTTATGTCTGGCTTCTGCTCATCTGCACCAGATGGTCATGGACATAGCGGGGATGTTTGGCTCTGAGCAAGTGAGAGAGGGACTGGATTCAGTGTGCAGACCAGAAATAGCCAAAAGAGCAGCAACAGTCACTAACACCTGGCTCTTCTCTCTTTAAAATCTAATTTTGTCCTCAAAGCAAAGCCCCGAAACTTAATTCCCTGGGGATTGAAGCTGCCAGGTCAATGACCAGGGCTTTCACAGCTTGCTGGGTAAATAAGGTTCCCATCAGAAATCCTATTGATGCAAATCTAATTGCGGACAACCACAATATAGAGGAGATGCTTTGGATGCTTGTGGAGGAGAAGTAAAAAGAGAGGAAAAAAAAAATAAAGATATATCTCTGTGTTTTCCACAGGGAGTAATTTCCACAGCACAGAACTCCTGGGGCCATGCAGGGCCTCCTGCCAGGTGAGTGATTTCAGATAAGCACTGACCAAGCAGGCGAAAGTGTTTTGTGTTGGAGGGCTGAGTTATGACTGAAATTTTTCACTTCTTACATCAGTGATCCTTGGTAATATCAGTGTCATTTTATCAATAAGAAGCACACTTGGGCTCTGAGCCCTCTCCGTCTCCACCTGCTTCTCAATTCCACTTGAAATGAGAGGAAAATCATTTGGCTTGTTTTCACCAAATTCTGCAAACTCTTACCAACGCTCTTTGACAGGAAGTTTTTTTGTTTTGTTTTTCTTTTTGGTGATAAGAATTGCTTTCTTCTTGTAAATGTTCAGTAAATTGTTTCCCTAGCTGGGATGTCAGGAGGTGCAGGTGCACATGCTGTACAGAAACACTCCCCAAATACATCAATAACCTTTCTGTGTTGCTCAGTGAGTCCTAGAAAACTGCAGAGTTAGTTGTGTATCTCTGCAGGTTACTTGGCAATCAATTCTCCATCTCCAAAAGATCCTAATTTACGGGGAGGATGTGACGAACTTCTTACTCTGCAATCAGGAGCTGGCAGTGCCAGTTCTCTTGTGCATTTATGGGCTCAGCAGAATCACATCATGCTCAGCGGCCAGGCTGTGCAGGAATAGAGGTGCTTTTTGATTTAGAGACTCAATCTTCCTGTTATCTGACCAGGATTTGAGGTGAGCAGAGCTTTTGGGCTATATTAGCATCTCCCCTGTTTTCCCCATGCAGCTCTGCAACACTCCTGCTTGGCAGGACAGCATCCTTCTACAGCCCTACAAAGGACAGGGAATTTTCTGGACTGAAAAGAAAAATATCCATGAGAGTGGCAGAATATGATGCTGTCTATCATGTACTCATGACTGGTGTTCCCACCTCTGTTCTCAGTTTTTCCCTTCTTTGCCGCTGTGGGGCACTTCAGTAATGGGGGTGGGGGGGGTGGGTTGTGGTGTTAAACTGGATAAGGAGTTTACAGATTTATTTCCAGCATGAAAACAAGGTTTGTTTTGCCCATTATGCAAGAGAAAAGTGATTTCAGGCAGAGAGAGGTGAGAAAAAGGGAGAGATCAGCAGATCTTTTTTTATGTGGCTGCAGGGAGGGAAAACACAACTGTGGTGTGTGAGATGCGTTGTCAAGGCAAAAGCAACCCAAACAGTGAGTGAGCATCGACTGAGCTGCATCCTTGTGGGTAGCAGAGCCTCTCCCATACCTGTCGCCTGGGAAGCATCTCCTATCCCTGTCTGCTGGATGCCTTCTGCTTCTTCCCCTGCCGAGAGGCACTTGTGTTGAGGCTGATTGTGCCTGTCATTTACCTTTCCATTGCACAGCCGGTTCTTAGAAAACAGTTGGCTTTTTTAACTCTCTTGAACATTCAAGTGAGTCCAGGGGATGGGCTGACAAGTAGGTTTGGATTGTCTTGGCTGTTAGGTGTTGCTCTGTTTCCTGGTGCTCCTATCTGTGATGGAGCTATTTGCTCGGCTCCAAAGTGATCCCAGGCACGCTGCTTTTGTGGAAGGCAGAATAGCTCAAGAGGGAAATGTGCTGGAAATTACCTGTTCTGGGGAAACGCAATCATTGCAAATTTTCTTCTGGAACCTGCTTGCGAGCAAAGACGGAGCCTGAACGGGGCTCTGCTCTTGTGGGGGTCCTTTATGCTCACAACACGCTCTCTGTGCATCTCCAGAGGGTTGTCAACCCACAGAAACGTGTCCCTGCAGGAATCTCCCGGCAGGGCAGGGAGAGGGGGATTTGACATCACAGATGCGCAGCTTGTGAAAATACCGAGGCAATTTCTCCCTCTCCGGCCAGGAAAGGCATAGGATGTCTGCCTGCTGTATTCCATGAGTAGGAAATCAATTGCTGAGGGACTTCTGCTGGGAGATTTGTGCTTTATGAAATTCTTGCCGGGGGGCAGAGGCAGGCTGGGTAGCTGGAAATGATAATGTTGCCTTCCTCTCCTCTGCTGCTTTAATTGTTTGTAATGATTTAATAAGTAGCACTAAACAGAGAAGCTGAGCCTTCCCTGCAGCAACCCAGGCATGTGGCATTTTATTACCTTTCCTAGTGATTTTGTTTGGAATTTCTTTGCTGTATTTTCTTTATAGGCTTGATTCAAAACCCTGGGAGGTCATCAAGAGAACTGTGGACTTCGTGGTGTGAAGGCTCTGAGTGCTGAGCCAGCACCAAATCCATGCAACCATCTGAGAAGAAAATAATATGGAGAAATGGCATAATTTAAACAATTAAATGCTTCCGGCTTTGGCACCTTATTTGTACAAATGCACATCAGGGAGAGGAAGAGCAAATTAGGTACAAACTCCCAGTATTTGCAGAAGAATGAATAGAAATAGCTTGCTGTTTAGGCTGGAAATTAGAAGAAACTTTGTGCAGTCAGATGGGTGTTGATGTGGAGCAGCTGCCAAGTGACAACAAACAGATGGAGACGTGAAATCCCAAACCGAAGACTTTTAAGTTGGAGCTTTTTGGATGCTGGGGGCTGTAGAAGCAGATTTTGCAAGTCCCATGGGTGATGCAGGCAGCTTCCCAGGGGACCATCCCTGCCCTGTGCCAGGGACCTGCTGCCCTGGTCCCACAGGGTGATTTGGTTTGTGCCTGGCAGCTCAGCAGAGCTCGGGGAAATGCTCCAGCCTCTGACTCGCTTGGATTTCAATGGCATTTGGGTTAAACTGATGTCTTCTCTGAGGGATGGAGTCTGGACTTCTCACTGCTTGAACATGGTGGTGTTTATCCACTCTGTCCCCCAACCCAAAAAACCCCAGCAGATCCCCTACTCCTCACATTCTGTCTTTTCCACAGTGATGATCCTCAGAGTTTTCCCTTAAACTACAAGAATTGGAAATTGGATGTTTTTTGCTGCCTTTTGATATTGTGCAGCTCGGGGGAAAGGAACTTCTTCCTCCTTTCATTTTTCTGCAATAAAGCATTTTGTTCATGTTTTTGAATGATGGTGAAGAAACACTTCTTTTAAAGCTAACAGAGCCAAATTGAATTCCCTTATCATTTGGAACAAAATAACCGAGTTATTTATGTTAAAATAACTCCAAAATTTTGAAGAGATCTTCTGAGAAAATATTTCTCTTGGTGACTGATTAGGAGTGAGTACAGGAACAAACTCTTTGCTATGTACCACTCAAAGTAGTAATTTTTTCTCAAAGAGTAGATGTAATTGCATTTTCTGGTTAAAAAAAAGCAGTAGTGGACCAAAGCAGCTCCAAGGCAATCTTCATTTGCTGTCAATGACTGAATTACATGCACATGGTTACTATCAGCTCTGCCAGACAAAACGCTGCTTTTGGATTATTGGAGGTTTTGTCAGAAATCTTTGTAGCATAAATAGTTCATGGACTCACCTCTCTTGGCTTCAGCTGTTCCTGCTGTCCATCATATCTTGCTATTATAAGGCAGCTCTCTTCATTGAGTTTTCCTTTAATTCAGATATCTGAGACTGTTTCTAGTTCTACCCCCAGTATTCAGTGATGGTTACACAAGTGAAGGCAAGGAGCTGACAGGTGATAATTTATGAAACTTTTTATAATGAGAAAAACTTAGCCTTCAATTTTCACCTCCTTAAAAATCTCTGTTGTTTTTGTTTCTTCTCCTGCCTCTTGTGGTCTCTGTGGCTGGCCTGAATTTAGTGTTTGGAAATGCAATTCTGTGGATCTCAATTATTTTGAGACTAATCTTGTACATAAAATCAAAGGAATTTAACCTTCCAATATTTTGAAGTCACTTTTACAGCTTATGATGTTTGGGATTTCCTTGTTAACACTTTCCTATAAAATTTTCATTCTTGCTTCATGGCCTTATTGTTATTTATTTAAACAAACAACATCTACTGTGCCCAGAAATCCTTCCCTGGCACAGAGTGATGGAATGAGGCATTGCCCATTATCCTGCTGAGGCTTGTAAACCTTTGCCCTCCAGTTCCTTCTCAGTAGGGGACTTGCTCAGGAATGAATGGATGCTTTTCCCTTCTCAGTGGGCATTTATCACTCGGAGGTCACCTTGCAGCAATGATGTACAAGAGAAGAAAAGTAACTAATTAATTGCTTATTATAGCATAGGACCAGTAGCTGAGCTGTTTATTGTAATTTCTTCCCTTTTACAAATATCTTTTCTAGCCCAACAGTCATGGATGGAGGGCAGAGGAAGGGGCAGGCATATTAAATGGGATCCAGGTGGGAATAATATTTATAGGAAGATCACCTGCACCTTGTTTCTGTTACTGGGTCAGCTGTTGGAGTAGATGCAATTTAAGTAAATGGCTTTTCACTCCTTTTGTTGCTTCCACCCCTGGAAGTGTTCAAGGCCAGGTTGGATGGGGCTTTAAACAACCTGAACTAGTGGAAGGTGTCCCTGCCCATTGCAGAGGGTTTGGAACAAGATGATCTTTAAGGTCCCTTTCAACCCAAACCGTTCTGTGATTCGTTTTCAGGCTTCTGTGTGTTATGTCCTGTTTGCTGGTTAGATGAGGGGTGGAGGAGATACCAGCAAGTTCTGAGGATCAAACAAACCTGTCTATATGCAAATTGGCTCGCTGGAAGGGAGCTTTCCATGCATCAAAATCATCTAGAAAGGGGTAGTTTGGTGGCAGAGGAGAAGGAGCCAAAGACTGGGTAAGCAATGTTTGGCCTGATTTAATTGTCATAGTGCCTGTTTGGCTGCCCAGGACCCCGGCAGCCTGATGAGGTGTCCTGACATCAGCTGTTCTTCTGCTGGGCTATCCCTGTCCCTTGGGCTCTAAATGTGCTGGATGTGATGGACAGCTAATGCAGCTGGATCCTTGTTATCCCAATCCCACTCAAGATATATTAATCACTCCTGTTCCTGGTGTGTCTCCATCCTCTTTGGAGGCAGGCCTGAACCTGAGGGGGACTGCAGCATTGAATTGCTTGTTTTGGGGAGAGAAAAGGAAGGGTTTGCAGTTTGCTGAGGAACCATTTGCAAGAGAAAAGGGATGCTGGCAGGTCTGGGGCTGTTCCTGCTGTGGTCCCCCCTTGCTGCAGGAGCTGTACCTTGGCACGTGGCCACTTCTGTCCCAGAACCAGCACCACTTCATGATGAGATTATAGCAGTTTGACATCCAGGCTTGGGGTTCTGGAAGCAGTTAGTGCCTGGCCAGCCTCAGAACACAGAGGTTATCTGATTTAGCTGAAATCTCTTTCACTGGGGACTGAGTAAAATTGCTTCATATTTGCTCAGCGCTAAAAATCCATCTGAAGTTGATTGCCAAGACTTGCTGCAGCTGCTGAATGATGGGATAAACCTCTGCAACAGCACCACGAAATGGGAGACTGGGAGAGGAATATTAAGAAATGACATTTCCGACCATTTACAGGCTCTGATGTTTGCTTGCTGCTGTCAAAGGGTTGGATTTTAATGGTTTCAGAGGCACTAACTTGGGCGGTGAAATGCACCTGATGCAGCAATTGCATCTCTGGTCTCTGCAAGCACCTTCATCTCCCTTCATGCTCCTCAGTGCTGAAATCCTGCAAGGAGCAAATGAATCTGGGGCTCTGGGAAGGCTCAGTAGTGACAGGTTTTGAAGAGGTTTGAGGCAGGGGTTGGAAGCAGAAGCAAAAGATGGTGTAACCTTCATCCTTGTGCTCTCGTGCATGCTGATATGGCCTGGAGGAGGCACAGGTTCCATAAAGCTCTTTCTGAATCTCCTGTGGGAGGAAAACAAGTGGCAAATTCTTTAATTTCTTGGAGTTTCAGGCATGTGTTGGGTGGCTGTGCTGCACCCCAGGCTGGTCTTTGCTCTGGCTGGTGCTTCCAAGCTGTCCTCTGTGATTTTTGTTTGCAAACCATCCCTCCAACCAGCCTGCTCTTTGCTTTAAAAATTCAGCACCACGTTGGCAGCTGAATGGGTCCCAGAGCTGGGTAGAAGGATTTGAGATGCAATTTGCATCGCAGAGTTGTTACAGTGTGGAAAATGCCGCGTTCCTCCTGTGCCTGGAGCTGCTAATCTTGTTCTGAATTCTGAAAACCTCTCCAGCTTCTCTCATTATACCTAAATTTGATTATTGCTTTGATTTCACACCTCTTTCATTCAGGCTTTTCTTCCCTCTTTGACTGGAAATGTCAGCCCTGAGAAGAGAAACGTTGCCGAGTCTTGAAATTGTTTACATTGCCTGTCCCTGCTCCTAATGCTGCTTTTAATTATCTTGGGAATTTGAGCTGGGGGAACTTTAGAGAGGGGGGAAAAATAAAAGTGGCCAAAGTGTAAATGCAGAGTCTGGGTTACCGCAGTCTGCAGCATCCTGGGGATTTGGGCTGTGCAAATTAATACTTTTCCTTGTGAAAGGATGGCTCCTTCTGTGTGTCTCCTGAAATTCCTACGTAAATGGCAATGGGATGTGAATTTGTTATCCCATGTGGTGAATTGAGCGTGATGAACAACATGGTCTGTCCCTGCACTGTGTCCAAAGGTGACTGGGAGCAGATGTTCCCAGCCTGGCATGAGGATGAAATGATGCCAATATTGAGAGGAGTCTGATCCAGGGGTGTTTAAAGACTTATCACCTTCTTGGCCTTGCCCCCATGCATCTTTAATGCATCCTTCCTTTTGGAAAGTAGTTGCAGTGTCTAAACATTAAATGGGTTGAAATACCTGGGCTGTTTTCAGCTTGTCCTGTATGTTATTACAGAGTGAGTTTGGCTCATTTTCTGCAGATGAAAAGTTACTTGACATTTTTGGTATAAATTTTTCTTCTTAGTGCAAATATTGCCTGTCTTGGATCCTGTCATCCCTCTTCTGGAGGGAGGAAATACCCTGGCACCTGCCCCAGGGTCCTGAGCGGTCCCTGCTATTGCAGCTTGCTGCTGCTGAGCACAGGCAACACTGTCCCCTCCGCCACAGGGAGAATAGAGCAATTTCCAGCTGCTGCTTAGCTGCATGTTGTATTTTATGCTTTAACAAGTAAGAAATCCCAGATTTTGCAATCAGCGCTTTGTTCTGCTGGTATCACCCAGCTGTCATTACAACCTGTCACTCACTGAGTTTTAACAGCTCTTGGTGGCTGTGATGGGCGACGAGACCATCTCCGGCAGCACAGGGCTTGGGGAAGAGCAACCAAGTTCGATTCACTGCAGTGCTTCTCTTCCTGAGCTCTGCTCCCTTTGGAGCTGCTCTGGGTGGTTGCAAGGGGCTGTTTAAAGGAAATAAATTTATTTCCCACTCCTCAGGAACTGGGATTGGCTGTAATTTTCTGTGTTAGGGAGCTCTGAGATAGCTCAGCTTAAGCTAATTCATGTGATGCAGAGAAACACTGCCTAGTTATTAGTTTTTAAACTGACACAGGACAAGTCAGATTGGATATTAGGGAGAAATTTGTTCCTGTGAGGGTAGTGAGGCCCTGAAACAGCTTGCCCAGAGAAGCTGTGGATGTCCCATCCCTTGCTGTGTTCAAGGCCAGGTTGGACAGGACTTGGAGCAACCTGGGCTGGTGGAAGATGTCCCTGCCCATGGCAGGGGCTTGGAGCGAGATGAGCTTTAAGATCCCTATTGACTCAAACCATTCTGTGACTCTATGATGATATGACCTGAAGAATGCTGCAATGGACTCCTATTGCCACAGATCTCAGTTTAGGCACAGCATTCCATGGATGTGCTACCTCAGGTTTTGGCTCATGCACCAGGCTCAGAGCTTTGGTCCCACTGGGGTCTCATTAAGGAGCTGTGTCTCAGCTTGGGCAAATAATTTGAGAGGAAAAGATGTTGTGGATTTCATCTCTTTTTATATCTCCACAAATGACTTGCACGTCAACTGGTTTCTACTCTGCTAATCAAATATTGTATTTCCTAGGAGAAACACGTGTTGTCCTAGGAGCAGTCCAGGGACAGCTCCTGGGGTTCCAGTCAGGAGGAGAGGTGGCAGCAGAGCAAGGAAAGCAACTGCTGCCAAATAGGGCCCACATCAGAGCCCAGCTCCCAAAGGGACATTGCTGGGCCACAGGGAAGCTGTTGGGTAGAAGTGCCCTTGGAGTGTAATTCAGTTTAGTTGGTTCGGTTGTCCAGCACTGATGTTGATTTTAGCTGATCTGTCTGATCTGCCTCTGTAAGGTGAAGGGCTCCTCATGGTACTTCTCATTAAGTTGAGCGGGTTTCTTGGGTCTTGGCAGAATCCTCTGGATCATAAACCAAGGGAAGACAATTGGGCCAGCTGCTGATTTTAAACATTTTTTAAAATATACAAATCTGTCTCACCAAGAGCTAATTATTATTTATGTATTTTCAAATAAGGTTTTTGTTTACTAGTTTAATGGTTTACTAAAAAAGTAGGTAAAACCATATAAAGGACACAGGTCCTGCTGAACTCCATCAGAGCTTAACATTGCTGCTGTTTCCTCCAGGAGAGTCCCAGCTCCTCCAGCTTCATGCACCTGTGGAAGCCTCAGGGTGCTTGGGCTACCTCACTCCTGGCTGGGTGTCACCTGTGCACCAGGGCTGGTGCTGGAGCCACACAAGGTGGGACGCAGCGGGAATTGTTTGTTCCCTGCTTTTGACGCATTGACATGACACCTCAGTGTCAGCGAGGTGACACACTAATGCTGCTGCTGTCGGCGTGTCAGGCAGTGCCCACACACTGAGACTGGAGACAGCTCGGGAGGAGAAAATGAAGGAATACCGGGATGAAATTCCATGTGCTACTGAATGCTATCAATAACTGCTTGGGAGCAAAGCCTGTGAAGGGAGTCGTGGGGGCTGACCAGAAGGGACAGCTCTGAGAAGTGTGTGGTACTTTGGTGACATGCTAATAATTATCTTTGCACTGGGATGAAAAAGTATCAGTTTGCATGGCCTGAGCTTCTGGATCTGGAGATTCCAGAAAGCTGTGCTGAGCTCATCTGGCTCTGAAATACCATCTCTGCACCTTAACCGAGAGCAATATTAGAGTCCCAAATCAATGAATAAAAATCAGAAACAACCTTGCTAATATACGTTTGTGGCAGGTGAGGGGACCAAAAGTTTTCATCAGGTTTATTATTATTGGAGAATGAATTCAACATTAAAAAAACCTCTCTCTCCTTGGCATTAAAATACTCTCTCTTTGGTTTTGGCTCCGACCCAGACTACCAATGGTGTGGGGTAAGTTTTCCCTGGATAACTCTCCGCAGGTAGGTGCTAATTAAAGAGGTGCTGAGGGTGGTTCAGATGTTTTGGTGCCTGAGCAGAGACTGCAGAACAGGGATTATGAGCAGTGACATTTGCTGTAATATAAAGTCCAAGGGACAAATTTTTTCCAATTAATGTCATGCCTTTAACTAGGAGGATCAAGGTAAGTTATTCTTGTACCAGAGCCTGATGACAGAGGGGGTCACCAAAGGGAATTTCAGTCCATGTAGAACCCGGTAATGCCTTTCCCGTCTGTTCCACATGGATAGCACTGAGTTAGATCAGTGGGAATCAAAGCTGGACGGTGGCAAATAGCATCAGGAACTGAAAGGAGAGACGATAGTGTTAGATCCAGGTTTGTCTCTAAATGTACAGCATTAATAGCAGTGGAGGGGCAGTTGGTGGGATGCTTGCTCTGCTCTGATGAATATGGTCTTTTTTTTTTCTGCTTTTCTGTCATGCTGACGCAGGTTTTGCTGCTTGAAAAGGAGCTCAGTGCAGCATCCATTGTCTTCTCCCTTTGTGAAATGCTGAGCACACAGAGCCCAGGCAGGCTGATGGTGTGGAGAAAAACCTGCTAATTATATTGCTGGTCTAATGCAGCTAAACCGAGTAAGAAGTAATTTCCGGTAAGTCACGCCTGGTTTACGTTTCTTTGAGTCTGGCTGTGTCAAGTTCACACTTACTTATAAAAAAACAAAACAAACAAAACCCCAAATAAACAAACCCATTAAAACCCCAAACAAAACCAAAGGGAATGAAGTGTCGGTGTTAGTTATTAGTAGATATCACAGCAGGCGAAAGGCTGCTTCCCACAGGATCACCATGGAAAGCCACGTATAACAGCCTCTCAAAAATATACTCAACAGGAGAAATATAAAAAGTGATACACGGCAACTTTGGGGGCAGCTGTGGCAGCTCCACATTACGGTGAAGGATGGGCATTTGGTGGCATTGATTCGGTGTTCCCCACCCTCCAGGCTGCTCTTTGCTCCTGATGAAAGACCCTTGCGTGACCTTGCCCCCTCAGTGCAATAGAAATCGTTCCCACAGGTGTCAGCTGATCTGCTGGTATTTCCAGAGCAGGATTCAGGTACAATCCTACTGCCTGCTGAGCATCCTCTCCCTCATTACCAGAAAATCTCAGGCTCTCCCTGAGTCGGGTCTTCACAGGAGGTTTCCAGTATCTCTGCAAGATTTTTTAGCCCCTCAACACAAGTGACTTTATGTATGGTGATGCATCTGGGTTCCTTCCTTACTCCTGTGTGCTAGTGAGTAATCACGCGTATGGAGGATGTTGTGCACAGAAAAACACATGCCCTGAATTGTCATTTTATTTCACTGTGACTCAGTTGAACGTGGTCCTTATCTATGAAGAACATACAAGAAATGTGTAAGAACTTTGGCTCAGCAAAGAACAGAAAGCACATTTTCTAAATCAAATTCCCAGCTGATGCAGTGTCACTGTCAAAACAGGGAATCCAATTCATCTTGGGAGGAATGTGAAGACTCATTCAGAGATCACAAGTTCAGCTGAACTCTGGTTTTGTGTATCCCTTTTCACACATCCAGTTTCAAGGGCCATTAAAACAGGCTCATGTTTACTTTGCTGCACAGAAGTGCTGTAATTATTCACAGGAGAACAATAAATGACTGTCTCCTGGGAGCTGTCACACTAACCTCCCGTGTACAGACACAGGTGTGGTCACTGAGTTTGGTACCTTGGGTAGAAATCCCACCACAACTACTGTGACTCTGTGAGCAAAGACAGACGGTGGTATTTTTGGGGCTGTAACAGCCCAGAGTGTGGCAGAGCAGTTTTCATGTTATTTTTAGAGTTTTGAAAACATTGTTCCCAAAACAATCTTTCTCTTTTGTCACAAGTTGTAGAAGAGAGGAAATGGAAAAGAGCAGAGGTTTGATTAAAGTGGCTTTTTTTTTTCAGTCTTAAAATAGTGTCAGCTTGATGCACGAAACTTTAGAAATTGGATTAGTGGCATCTATTTCATCCCACCAGAGAGGTGGGATTCCAACAACAGAAACACTGGATGTGCAAGAGCAGAGTTTTCCACCACTTGCATCCTGATATTTTGTACTATTTTAGGCACCCTCATCCAGGTATATAAATATACCTCTTCAAACAACAATAACAGAATGAAAATGTTCCACAAAATGGGGAAAAATAAGGTAAGTGGGTGGCAGCCTTTCCTGAAGAGCTTGTGATGATTCTGGAAAGTTGGATGCAAGCAAGAAGGTTCACTATATTCCTTTCCTAGAAAAATCTAGAAATTTAATAGAAATCTATCTCCGAGGCTGCTAAGTTTGGTATGATTTTAGATCTGGGAGAAACAAAGCAGGTTGCCCAGAGAAGCTGCTGTGACTGTCCCATCCCTGGAAGTGTTCAAGGCCAGGTTGGACAGAGTTTGGAGCAATCTCTTCTCGTAGAAGGTGTCCGAGCCCATGAGAGAGGGTTGGAATGAGATGAGCTTTAAACCAACCCATTTTGTGAGTCTAGGAAAAGAAACGTTTGTTTTTTCTGACATGTTGCCTTTGCAAGGGGAGATCACAAATACCCCATGTAGTCTTGAAATGTAGAGCAGCACCCAGCTGTGCTCTCTCCTCTGGGTGCTGAGGGATTTCATCCCTGCATTTCGTGGGGAATTTTCACAAGGCAGTGAAAGAGCAGCCCAGTGTGTTTGACAGGAGAAGGGCTCTGGCGTGTCCCCAGCTTTTCTTTCTGTGATCGTGTGTAACCTGAGGCACTCCAGGGCTTTTGAACCCAGCAGCTGGGCAAGCTATGGTTTGCATAGGAAAAAGTATTTTTACTGAGATTTTGGAGAGTTTGAGACTATTCTTTGCCTGCCAAATCTTCAGCCTTTGTAGGAGAGCTGAGAATCCTGAGCTCATGTGATGCAAGTCCCTGATTAGTTGTTTGGGGTTTTTTTCTATTTTTCACCATTTTCATCACAGCAGGAGTTAGAGAATGTGTGTAACCTGCTTTGTCTGTGTGACAGGAACGATGACATGGGGAAGCTGGTCAGAGGAGCGTCACTGCTCTGTACTTAATTTTCCTTGCAGCTGAAGGTGATTTAATAAATGAGGCACAGACAAGACCTTTTGCTCCTCCTGCACTCACCAAGCAATCACCACCTCGTCATGTCTCAGCTTCAAATACCTCATTTGCATCTGGCTGACCTTGACTCTCCTCCGAGGATGGGAAGATGAAGAGGTGGGAATGTAAAGGTTGGGGCCTGGATTTTATGGGGGAAGAGTGAGAACAGTGGCTGGTGCAGGTTCGTGCACAGGAGGTGCTGTGGAAACATCGTGTGCTGTGCCATGGAAGGTGAGAATAAATGAATTAAACAGGAGGTAAAAAGGGGGAGGGCACCTGGTTAGCTAATGTTGAAGGAAATGTGGAAAGAAAAAACATGTGAAAAATACAGCAGAGATGGTCATTAACTGCACTGCAGGTTCAGGGCTCTTTTAGTAATTGGCCATGTAGTGAATACTGGAAATGATGTAAAAAGCTCTTGAGTGAGGTATTTTAGTGAATGGTTGGGGAGGAAAGAAGTACTGATTCTGCAGAACTTTTATTCTAATTTAAGCAAAATCCTTTTTCTGAGATAACAGCTGCATTGAATAAACAGAAATATCTCTTCCATTAGCTCTGGCAGGAACTGGATAAAGCTCTCATTCAGGTAAATTTTAATCCAATGTGTCTGCAGAGTAATAATTTTAGTGGGAGACATCAAACTGCTGTAGGAGTAAGGATGGTGCTTAGGGCTAAGATTACTAGCTCGTGTACAAGTAGGAAGAGTAAATTAGGAGTGGACAAGCCATGAGTAACAGTGAAACAATTAAAATTTATGCTGGTTTAGGGGGAATAATTAACTAAATTAAGCCAAGGATCTACCTTCATCACAAGCTAAGCTTTGTAACAGACCTCTGCTCAGGGGATTTAGCAGACCTGGGCTCCAGACAGACCTTTAGATACAAGTTTACCTGTGGTTGAGAAAGCTCAAGGCTTGAGCAGGATTTTATGGCCTTGGTCTTGACTCTTGGGCTGTAAATGCTCCTGTAAAATAAACACCAAAGTTATAGCTTCCACAAATTTTTAAGAGCTCCAATGGAGCAAGGTCCTACTGGATTTTGGGGACAATTTCTCAGAGCAGAACATTTCAAGTGCTATTAAACTCCATTAAAACTGCCTTTTATAGGGGAGTTAATTTCACACACCGGTCTATCAACCTGACGTGTTCTTTGACAAGGGACAACCTTTACAAGGCATTTCAAAAATAATTTCACTGACAGGTTTGCAGCTGTGAGAACATTAATAAACTGGAATGGCTATTCGCCATGCAGTAACCACTAAGCAATTATGATTTGTCTATAGGCAGCCTAATGAAAGCAGCAGTTAATGACCTAAGGAGCATTTAACCCAGCCCACTGCTCCAGAGAGACATCCCTTTTCTGTCCCCGTTTATCCTGCATCCAGTGCTTTCCAGAGAAGTTTCGTGATCAGGTAAAAGCTGCCTTATGTTGTGAAGTGATGCACTTTTCTGAGGTGGTGTTTCACATGTCGTGCATATGGGGGCCACGTCACCAAGTCCAACGTTTCTGCAGGAGCAGGGAGATATCTGATAGGACAGCCTGGGAAAAGCAGAGAGGAGGGGTTTAGTTTTGGTGTTTCCCTTAGTGCCACACAGTATTGGTTATTAATAAACCTTTAGATGAAAGCTAAGATGTTGCTGTTTTGACTCTAGTCATAGGGTGCTTTCAATATAGATTTCTCTGGCCATTAATATATTATTATTCTGTTTCTTTTGAATGCCATTCCAGGTGACCTTTAAAGGTTCCTTCCAACCCCAAATTATTCTATGCTTATTTTGATATATAATGAGTAGCAACATTGATTTTACCCTCATTATGCATGGTATTACATGATGTCTAGCTTTTTTAGGTTCTCTCTTCTCCAGGTCCCGATCCCTACTCTCAATCTTATGTGCTCTTAATTATTTCTGTTGCTCATCAGTGGACTTTTCAGTTCTGCCACTCACATTGGGAGCAAGGTGTCTGTGACTCACTGCACCATGACATCAGATCAGTCTGAAGAAGAGTATTAGGTTTTATTCAGCTGTATTTTCTCTTCCTCCCTCTGTGTACATGCTCCTGCTTTGTTACAAGCACTCTTGCTTTCTGAGGTCTCTCACATGGCTTGATCCTTTTCTAGATAATCAGAGGGACATCAGGATTTAATGCCCTCTCTGCTCGAGGTCTGGCTTTTGAAGAGCCCCAGTCACGCTCTCCTACTCATCTCATCCTGCCCTTGATGGAAATTTTAGGCTTTCATGGATCATTTTCTGGTACTGCTTCCCAAGAAAGGTTTCTGAGCCTTTGAAGAGTTTTCTGGTGTGGGAATGACAATCGTAATGCTTGATGAGGGTTGCAGTTGCCTGAGTTGTGAAATCTGAAAAATGTTGCTTTTTCCTTTCAGGTGACTGTTTTCATCAAAAGATGATGAGCTTTTGGGATGTCTTTTCAAAGGGAATTTCAATGAATCTCTGGAGTTTCAAAGGGGATTGGTGCTTTTTACCACCAGCACCTGCTTACAGTCCAATTAGCTAACTGCCTTTAATTAACCATAATATACTTCAGGAGAACAGAATTACAACAGAACAAAATCAAGCAGTGGCAAATCTGTGACTAACCTTGGACTCACCCTTTCCCAGGTGCAGGATTCTGGACAGCCCCATAACTCTTTGCTGTCCCCTCTGAGCTATGACATGAAGTGGCTTGAAATGCTTGGGGGGAAAACCCATTCAGTCCTTCATCTCCAGGTTCACACCTGTAAAACCAAAGAGGCTTATACTGGTCATCTCAGTGACTGAAAGAGATGCATTCAAAGAATTGGACGCTCCATATATATATATATATATCTGGTTATATGCTTTCCTCAATAATGTCATTAGATGAGATATGTGGGACTCATTTCTTCAGACGGGCAGGAGAAACAACTGATGCTCCCCATGAAGGGCCTCCTTACCCAGCAGTCTGACAGATTTGCTTCTGAAGAGCTTTATAATTTGTCCTTATTATGTTCTATGTGTGATTTAATGAAAGACTCTTTCTCTACTGTAATTGAGCTCTTAATCTTTTCTGAAAAGCAGAATACAATCCCTTCAGAAATGGTGTTTGAGTAACAGCCTGTTTGTGTTTCCTGCACTGTTGTGTTGCTCACAGAGCTCCTCGCTCTTTATTTAAGAGCAGACAATAAACAGATTTCTTTGAGTCCAAAATACATCAGTGTTGCCATACAGAGTAGGTTTGAGTAGCAAACTATCTCACTGCCCAACTGAGAAAGCAAGACCTTCCCTGGTTTTGCAGAGAATATAAAGCAGTGAGTTTTCCTTGGTGAGCACCTGAGGCTTCATGCAGGTGATGCTCAGGAAATGGCACTTCAGGATGGCAGCTGTCAGCAAAATGATTTGCTCTGGACAGGTAAAAGTTAGCAGGAGATAAAAGTGAAAACTCAAAACAAAAGGATGCTGAAAAAAAATGTCCTGCTTTTGATCAGTCTTGATCTTCCTAAATAACATTTCACAATCAGAATTATGAGGTGAGAGAGTCTAAAGAAGGCTTAGCATGGGGTTTTTCATTGTGACTTTTGCAGGTTTTTTTTTTTACTGTGCTGTAGGTTGGAAGGAGGCCGCAAGCCCTCAAAGCAGGCTGAGACCCTCTTGATCTAAATACTGCCCAAACCTACTGTTCGACTGACCAGGAACCAGAGTCTGGAGGGGGGACTATGTGATGCACTTCACACTGGAAAATACTTGAAGCTTGATGGTGATCCACAGTTCCCAGTTCAAAACCACAGGCAATGCCAGTGGTGACCAGCTCGCTCTGTGCAGAACTGCTGGTCCCGAGCAGAACATGGAATGAACAGGCTGATGGCTCTTTGGGGCACGCAGAACCTTCCATCTCTCCTGCTTTGCCCGCACTAGAGAGTGCATTTTACTGGAGCAATGCCTGGAGAGTGGGAAGGATGAAGAAGCAAACCTTCCCTGCCACTGGCTGTCAGTGGATGTTGTGCCTGTTGCAAGCACACAAGTTACATCTTGTACAAGTCCATGCTGTCAACGGGCAGAGGATTCCAGGCTGAGCTCAGATCAGCTCTGTCATTTACCAGAGGAGTGAGGACCAGACTGCACCACACTTCCACAGCTGGAGACGAGTGGGTCGAATAGCATCTGTCAACAAGTTGAAGAATGTGTCATGTTTTGTCTTGCCAGGTACAGCAGATATCCTGATTTAAAACAGCGCTGTCTTCCCGGATTCTGCTTCTTGCTATGCCTCCTTGCATGTGAGAAGACCCATCCGTCTTGGTCCTGTCACTTCATCTCTCCCACCCATGCTTCCCTTTGTACTAATCCACTCATCCCAGCAAAGATCTCATTACTGGAGTAATTGGCACTATTAGATAAGCCTTTGATGTGATGAGCAGTGGATTTTTGTAGCCAACATGTCAATTTAAAGTTCTATAAATAAGAGATCAATTCCTTCTTTCCCAGAGCAGAAATTAAGGAAAAGCCTTTTCATGTTACGGAGTGTACAAAGCTGAAGAGGTTGAAGGTGGAGACGAGGTTGTCTCCTGAGAGGAGTAAATTTTTTCAATTTAGCAAATTAGAGAGAATATGCTTTCACCTTTGAAGTAGGCAGGTACCAAAATGATGCCACTTTGAGTAGGCAGGGCTGGAATGGGAATCGCTCACGTGGATTTTGACAGATCTATTCACACAAGAGCCCATTTGCTAATGCCAGCTCCCAAAGCAGGGCCCGGAGAGAAGGCTGGTCAAGGACAATTTCTCTGCCTGATTTTACAGCATGTTGCTGCAAGGCTATTTGACAGTGTTTTCCATTCCCTGTGGATGGTGTCCTTGATGAGACCATCCTGCCACACGCTTACTGCCTGCATGGTGACACCAGGGGGGCTTTACTTGATTGTACCTGGGTCTCCAAGGGCTCTGTCCCCTTTCATTCAAACCTGTGGCAGGTTAGAGGGAATGTAATGAATTATTCAGCAGCATCAAAGGCCCAGTGAGAAATAATTAGTGCTGTGGCAATGGAAGGTAAAATCTGAGGCTTTCATGCTTTTTGGCAGAGGATCAGGTGCTGCTGCTGAAGATCTGATCCAGAGTGCAGCAGCCCAAGAAATGATGGAGAGGGAAGAGATGTCCCCTGTGGCACCATGGTCCCAAACCTGGCACAGCTTCTCGTCCAAAATCAACCCAAACCTCATCCCCTTGTAATGCAAAGAACTGCTCATTGTGCTTTCTGCCAGAAACAGGGCAAGAATTGGGAGGGGGAACCAACCGAGCGATGCTTTAAGGTAAGAGCTCTGATCCACAGGGATGCTGTGGAGGGGGCTGGAGGCAGTACCTGCATGTGCTCATGGATGCTCACGCAGCTTGTGCCACCCAGTGAGTCCCTTCTGCAATTGCTAACGTGCTCCTGATTGCATTTAATTAATTAGCAACACGTTGAGAATCTGGAATTGGAATTGTGCTGGTGGAATTACAGGAAACAACATGTTCTCTTGGCGCTGGAGCTCCTCTACCAGTACCTGCGGCTGCGTTCGCCAAGGTAACGGGAGCAGTGACTCAGAGGATGAGCAGGAGCCGCTGGCAGTGCAGGACTGGCTCCACTGAGGCTGAGCACTCCGATTTGCTGCTCCCGAGCCTGGATCTCATGTCCCTGCAGCACCTTTCCGTCCAGGAATGGAGTGGAAAAGGGTGGTGAGTCCCCAGGGATGTGAATCAAAGAGGAGATTGATGAGTTGGATTTTCACATCAGCCCTTTCTTGCTGCGTTATTTCTTCCCCTTGTGAGATAATGTGCTGGGATGTATTTTCTTTTTCGCTGTTTCACTATTGCACTCTCGGGATCTAGACCTCAAAAATGCATTTTTTGGGTTTAGATTTTTGAAATTACATTGACCTGTACATCAGAAACATCTCTTTCAGTGAGGTTTGTTACTATGTGTAACACCAAGGTTTTTCCTGCTTTTTGGCACAGGTTTTCTGACTAGGCAGGCATGTGCTTTATTTAAAAAATGTGGTGCATCCTGTCACTTTCTCAGGAGCTGATCAGATACCTGAAGTTAAGCAGGTTTATATTTCCCAGGTACCTACAGCTGTAATTGCAATGTAAAATAATTTGTTCCTTTTCGGTCTCATGAGAATGATCTATTCTTTGATTTCTGGTACCTCCTTATTTTGGTTTATTCCTGCTAGTCCCCTTCATGTCCCCTTGAATACTAAAAAGAGGCTAATGCTAAATACTTGAAAGTGTCAGAAAAAGGTTTGGGGATATTTAAAAGCCGTTGTGTTTTATAGCACTACCCTCCCTTAATTAAAATTCTTTCAATTTTTGGGGTGACTCCCTCTCCTTTTTTTTTTCTTTTGTTAACTGTGCTTCTGCTATCTCACTGCCAAGCTCACAAGGGAGCCCCAAGAAATCAGCCTGGCAAGCAGATAAGGAAACAGATGTTGGCGAGTGCAAAGGTCAAATAAATACAGACAGGCTGGAAAAAAGGCTTTGAACAACAGTGGGAAGCTGATTAGATGAAAAGGAAGGGGAGTTGGAATGGAATTACAAAGGGGAAATCTTTTTCTGAAAAGAAATTAAAATACCTTAGTCTCTAAAAAAATATCTTACTTCAGGTCAATAAGTTGCATTAGGTAAATGCGAAGCCCTGCCAGCCCGTGGACTTTGCAGGAGCCCATACAGCCTCTGCAGCCCTGCAAAGCTTTGCCTGGTGCATTTAGATTCGGATTTTCTCGTTGTTTTCTGGCCTCTGTCATGTGGGGAATAACAGAGAAAAGTTCCATTGTAGGAAAGCATTTAACAAACTGTGGTAGGTAGGACTTGCACATAGCCAGTCTAGCTGGCTGCTGCCCCCAGTTTGCCTTTACTCCCCATTTCTGAATAATTTAGCTTATTTCTAGCTTATTAGAAAAGAGACATTCTTTAATTAAAATGCAGTTAATTCCAGCCTCATTCATTGTTCCCTGTATCATAGGCGGAGATGAGACTTGTACTTATTTCATTACAAATGCAAAATGCCACCGGGTGGTCACTCACAGGTACAGACAGTGACTTACGTTACAGGTTTGTCACCACTGACTGCAAAACTGTCACCAGATCCATCCTAATGACTCCATCAGCCAACATGCCATCCCAGAAGGGACTGGTGACTAGTGCCTCTCTGTCCCTCAAGTGTCCTGGCAATGCTCATTCCTCCCAGAGATATCCAGCCCCTTCTCCCTGCAGCGTGGGAGGGATTCAGAGCCGGTCTCAGGTCTGCTCCCACTGAACCACAGTGCTTGAGGGTTCCTGTGTCATTTCATCATGTTGGTACAAATTAATGAGCCGTGTACCTCTTGTGTCTCAATTATTGAACTGTGGCTGTGTTCTGAAATGAAGTGCATAAGAAGGATGTGGAGCTTCCGGAGAGAGTCCAGAGGAGGCCGCAAAGATGCTCCGAGGGCTGGAGCAGCTCTGCTATGGAGACAGGCTGAGAGAGCTGGGGTAATTCAGCTTGGAGAACAGAAGAATCTGGGGAGACCTCAGAGCCCCTTCCAGTACTTAAAGGGGCTCCAAGAGAGCTGGAGAGGAACTGATGGCAAGGACATGGAGTGACAGGACAAGGGGGAAATGGCTTCAACCTGACAGGTGGCAGAGTTAGTTTGGTTATTGGGAAGAAATTCTTCCCTATGAGGGTGGTGAGGCCCTGGCACAGGTTGCTTAGGGAAGCTCTGTCTGCCCCATCCCTGGAAGTGTTCAAGGTGAGGTTGGATCGGGCTTGGAGCAACCTGGGCTAGTGAAAGGTGTCCCTGTCCATGGCAGGAGGGTGGAATGAAGTGGTCTTTAAGGTCCTTTATAAGAGAAACTATTCTAGGATTCTATGGGCTGCTGAACCCAGGCAATGCGAGAGCAACGTTGCAGAGGTTAAATGAAAAGGAGGGTAAACCCACCTGTGTTTGCTAGTTAAATCCCTTCAAACATCAGTTAAGATTGTTCTGATAAGGACAGGGCAGCACTCAAACAGATGGTCAGCAGGGTTCATGTAGTGTATCTCTGGGTAAGATCACAAAGGAGCTATTGATGTTCATTAGTCAGGGCTGAAATCTAAATCTTGGCAAGTGCAGCTTGGAGGGTGACATGTGCTGGCACCGGGGGCCACAGGGTGGGACTTGTTTTCAAGGAATCAGGAAATGCAGAAGAGAGGTTCCTGAAAACAGTAACTCTGCATACAGTCTGAACTGAGGCATCTGGCCAGGGATTTCATAGCCACATACTGGGAGGGAAATCTAATCAGGACTTGCTAATTTTTGTGAAGTCAAACACCTGGGATTCAATTCAGACTCACATTTTCCTGGAATAATTCAACACAAACACTGGATATTTATACATGGGCACTTGACTTTTTGTGTTGTTTGATGAGACTACAATTTGTCTTCCTCTTGTGGTTCCTGCAATCCTTCCTCTCCTGCGGTTTGCAGTTGAATTACCCACCTCTACCCCAGGACTACTCATCTGTTATGCTTTGGATATTGTTGGTTCTTCAAAGGAAAGGAAACAATGCTTCTTTAAGCCAATTCGCTTCTCAAGCAGGTTTTATTTGAACCAGATCCCGCATCAATCCAGAATCCAATTTCATCTCCACTGTTGTTTATCTCTATTATTTTTCCACTTGTTGCTTTTTCATTTCTTCTTCCTGTGCAGTTTTCATTCTTCTGCAGCATCGTTCAAAACTGCATAGAAGTCATGTGCTGCTGCTGCTTTTATATTCATATCTGCTGTGTTACCTGATCTCAGATAAATCTCTATTTAACATCCAGTTTTACCTGGGCTGACAGGTGTATTTCTAAGCTGCAAATCAGAAATACAGAAATTTTCTTACCCTGTGAAGCTGATCGAGGTCCTTTTCTAATATGTCACTGGAGATCTGCATTCTCCTTTTCTTCCAACAGCCTCCAGAGCTGTTTTTGGCTAAGATAAAGTAGGTAGTGCTGTTTGGATTCACTCCCTAGCTGTATTTTTATCTCATTCAGTGGCTGGGGTAGACTAGTTGGGCAGGCAGCTTATGTAGACAGGTCTGGAGATGGCTCCAACCTGCTACACCTTCACCTGCTGGTGTCCAGCCCAGAACAAGGTAGGCTGGATGCCACATGGGACTTTTGTGCCCAGTGATCCTCCATGCAGTGATGATGGAGAGCCCAAGTGCTGCAGCAGTGCCATTTTTAGGAGAAACGCAGAGGGAAAGCAGAACATGCATGGTCATTTGATGTCTGTGCTGGTGTGAGCTCCAGGCCTGACCTGCTGAGTGCACTGCTGGTGCTCCTGCCAGCTGGGGCACTGAGTCAAGGAGCTTTGCATAGATCCACAGAATCATTTAGCTTGGAAAAGCCCTCTAAGATCCCAGCACTGCCAAGCCCACCACTAAACCACATCCCCAAGTACCACATCTACACCCCTCTGGGGATGGTGACTCCTTCACTGGCCTGGGCAGTCTGTTCCAGGGACGGGCAACACTTTTGATGAAGAATTTTTCCTCATATCCAATCTAAGCCTCCCCTGGTAAAACTTCTGGCCGTTTTCTCTTGTCCTGTTGCTTGTTACCTGGGAGAAGAGACTGCACACACAGAGGCAGGGACAGATGGACATGTGGCAGGGCAAGTCCCTTTGATTTCAGATGCAGAAACCCACGTGGATGGTCCTTTTTGTTACACAGTAGGTAAAAACTGGAGCAGCTGAGATGTATCTTAACCAGAGAGAGATCTGAAGGCGGGGGGAGAAAAATGCTTTGAAAGGGAGTAAAACTTGCTGCCAGGCTTTCCTCTGAGAACAAGTCCAATTTCTTTCTCTTTTTTTTTCCTTTTGGTGCTGCGTTATTCCTCCGTGGGCAGGAGGCTGCAGGCATTTCAATTCTCTTCTTCAAGTCCTTGTTTCAAAAAGGGCCCAAAATATGTTCTCTTCTAAGAGGCAGTAAACAGCAAGTGCACAATGCAGTGTCTCTAAGCCTCTCTTCTCCTGTCTCAGGGAGAAAGGAATTCACCAAGCCCTAGAGCCTGACTCACTTGCTGTGTGAGCATGAATTAACCAGGAATGTTCGAGAATTATTCCTGAATAATTCATGAACCTGAATTAATCATGCATTTTCATGAATTATTCATGAATAACTCATGGAAATGCAAGGTTTATTCATGCTCCAAAAAACCCAAGGCTTTTTCTCTTCTCTTCTGCTTTCTCTCCCTGTAAGAAACAGACCTGAAACAAGCTAAGGAAAGAAATAATATATGTATATGGAAAAATAACAGGAATAATAATACTGAAACAAAACAACCAGGAAAAAAGAAAGCAAAAGCTCGCTTTTTCTTTGCAGTGGGGACAGCAGGTGGGAGCTTTCCAAGGCAAACAAAGGAGACCTGACAAGGAACTGTGGTGAAGGGACAAGCCCAAGGAAAAGAAGTGTCTGATCACCTCCTCTCCTGGAGCAGGCAGCTGAGACCTGGAGAGACAGGAGACATCTTGCAAGACTCAACACCTGGAGCAGTGCTGACCAGGCAAGGAGCAGCTCTGTTGCTATCAGGATTTTGATCTCTCTCTCTCTCTTTCTTTCTCTTTGTGTGTTTGTCTAGTTTTGTTGCGTTCATTAGGGTAAATAAACAACTGGTTAGTGGGGAAGGAAGGAGCAGCAGCTATGAAGATCAGTGGGTTTTCTTTAAACATTAAAGCAAAACCCCTCTAGAGAGCTTTTTGGTCTGGGGTTTTTGCTGCTTGGAATGTGGAGCTGTGTTTCTGGGAGGGAGGGGGCTGAGTTAGGCATTTATCCCAGTTTCTGGTCTGTAGCCTTCCCTGTGTTCAGGAGAGGGCTGGGGGCAGGCTCCTGCTGCAGGGAAGGGGATGTGGGGAGACACAGTGTTACCCCCCAAATAATTTGTATATGGTGCTTTCTGTTAAAAATTAATGTCAGAGTGTGTCTCAGCCAGAAAAGGGTTGGAGAGAACCAGATGTGAGACTGTGCCAGCAGGGCAGGCTGGCAGGTTTAGGGTGAGTTACAATTCCTACAAAGAGGTTTCCTGTAGCTGATGATGATGGAAGGGGGAAAGGAGAAAGTTCTCCAGGGTGAACTTGAACCTTTCGAGTGAGGGGAATCACATTCAGGCTTGACTTCAATGTGGATGTGAAGGTAAAACAAGAAACTGCAATAAATTGGGTCCCAGCTCCCCCTCCTGCCAGCTTGTCCCTGCTAGACTTCTCCTCTCCCTGCCCCAGCTCCCTCCCATGAGCTTTGGACACTGTGGCTGTTCTCCATGAGGGACCCAGCACATGAGCTGTCCCCAGAACCCTTCTGCCAGATGCTGCTGCCAAGCAGAGCAGCCAGGACTGGGGTGATGCTCTGTCAGGACCCTTAGGAGCTCTGGCAGGTGGTCTCTGCCTGATTTTGTCCCCAGTCATGATGTATTGGTTGAAAGCTGGAAAGAAACCCCTCATGAGCTCAGCAACCTTTGGCTCCTCCTCTGCTCCTCTGTCACAGGAGGTTTTGGAAGTCACCACCAGCTTGGCTGTCGCTTGATCACTGAGCGCTCTGTTTTCTCCAGTGATTTAAATCTGCAGCTCCAAGGGGAGAAAGAGGGTATCTCAGTGGGCAGAGCAATGGGCCAGAACCCAGGATCCAGCTCCTTACAGCTCTGCTACTTGACTGCCTTAGATGTATCTGTCACTGGTTGGTGCCTCAGTTTCCCCATGTGTGAAATAAAGGGAATTTGCTGCTCTCCTTATCAAAGCACTTGGGTGTTTACTGGGGAAAATAACTGCACTGGCAAAGAAATGATCATTTCCTGGAATACCCCTGGGTCTTTTTGAGTCTCTTCTCTGTACTGCCTTGATATCATATAGATACAGCTCTGCACTGTAGCAAATTGCTGTAGATCCATTGAAGTAATTTGAGCTGTGATGCTTCGCATGGGCAGAGGAACCAACCTGTGTTTGCTCAGTGGCTTATCCAGTGTCTGCTCAAGGTGTCCTGCATGAGAGGTGGTCTTGGCTGACTCCAGGTGAGACATGTCATGGCCGTCCTGACGTTCCACTTTAGATTAAACTTGGATGCACTGAAGGCACATGGGGCTGTGCTCAGTCAGAGCCAGGACAGCCTCCTAGGGAAGGGGTTTAGGATGAGGCAAGCATAGAACGGCAGGAATGGGAAAGGAGAAATAACTGGTAGAGAAGTTGCAGGCAGAAGTGTTTTGTATCTGCAGGCTGTTCTGCCCCAGGTTTTTTGTTTGCTAGCACTCCCAACCATGGGAGAGCCTGAAGCTGTGCCATGACATTGCCCTACTACTGCCCCTGCTCCAGGTGGGCAGCCCTGATGTCAGCCAAGCTCTACGTCCTCATCAGCTGGCCTGATGGCAGCCGGGTGATCAACATCGAGAACATCAAGGAGCCCCGCAAACCCTTCCACCTCTACACGGTGGGTGAGCAGGTGCTGGCCCGCTGCCCCGGCTTCAGCGGGCTCTACTGGGGCATGGTGGAAGGCATAAGTGGTGAGTGACACCCCTCTGTCCTGTGCTTTGCCGTTTGGGGCTGCCCGGGAGCAAACTGTCGAGAAGGAGTGCTGAAAAATCTTCTCTTCCTACAGAGCATAAAGATATTTTAGAGAAGAAGCTGCTGGAAGATAGACAGCTCCTGGAGAAGTTAAGTGAGTAAGGTCTTTTTAAGATTGGACTCTTCTACTTCCATGGGGTTTTTGGGGTGGGAGGATGCTGAGAACATTGTAGTCCCATCATAAATTTCACATCACTGCAATCAAGGTAAAAAGCACTGCCTTGGAGGTGGGAGATGAACACCACTGATGCCCTGTTGCACATCTTGAGTATCCGCCTTCCTTTCAGAAGCAGAACCAACTGTCCACACCATGATGCCATCCCCGCCAAAAAAATCCAGGAAAACCTTCCCAAAATGGATCCCGGGAAATGCCTCCAGGAAATACCACAGTGACAGGGCCTACCCTGCAAAGGCCAGTCTGCCCCATGATGCTGGGAGCTCCTCCATCATCAAGGAGAGACGTGTCCTGGGCAATGCAGCAGGAAGCCCCTGCTCACTGGCAGGTCCTCCCCACCCAGCCAGTGCCTTCACATCTCCACCCACCTTCATCACCATGGCCATGCCGGGGCCAGGGCCTTCTCAGGGTGAAGAGGGCAGGGTTGGTCCAGCTACCAGAGGTAACCTTGTGTTCTAGTTCTCCTGCCTGGTTCTGAGTGGCAGGGTGGGATGGGGGCCTGTAGAGCAGCCAGAAGACCTCTGCTTTGCTCCAGGCTATGTGTGCTTTCTCTCAGGGCTGCAAAGGTCAGGGATGAAGTTTTGTGGTCCTTCCACATCGGAGATCTCCTCTAGGAGGGCCATCTCAAGGGAGATGTCTCTGATAATGTACGGTATCTGCTTTATCAGCCACCAGCTCTGTCTCCTGGGATAGAAGTTCTTTCCCCACAAGCCAGAAGGCAATGTAGCCTGCCTGAATAACTGCGAAATACACAAAAGCCTTGTGTTTAATTAGTCAAACCATCTCATATTTGTCTATTTCCCTGCCTTTGTACTCACTACTACATATATTAAAGGCAGTTATAAAAATATGTTAGCGTATTATTTACCTGCTGGCTAACAGCAGTGTCCAGAGACACGTTGGCTCTGCTCACCTTGCCCATGACCTCTTTTGTGATAAGAACAGAAGCCCTCGAGGTGCCACCTTTTTCTGATAACAAAATCCTTATTGATCAGTCCTGGAAAGCAAGTCTGGATCACTCTGTGAAAAGGGAATAACGTGTTGCCATGCAATCTAGTAGGAATGCTTAGATGCTCTGTTCTGGAGACAGAGGGATTCAGGACATTTTCACCAGCTGATTCTTCAGCTTGTCTCCCATCCCTGCTGCAGATTATGTTGCCTTGCCAATGAAGAGGAAGTCAGATGGCATCTTGTCCCAGAGCCAGCAACACATCTGTCTGAACAGGTAACACTTGAAAGTGCAGTGAGGACCCTGAATGTTTCACACCATAGATATTGATTTCGTAGCGTAGGGTCTGTTCACTCTGTTTCCCCTTCCCGGTAGTGCTTGCTTTGAGTAGATGTTAATGGAGACTTAAACCCAAAGCACAAAAGGTAACAGGAGTTTGTGGGGGTAAATACAGCAGAGCGGCTGAGTCTGCGCTCTGGATTCCTTGGGTGGTCAGTGGGAGGTCCCCCATCTCTGTGTGCCAGGAGGTTGTCTCCAGGAAAAAAATTCTGATACTCCCTCTCAGTCCATTTTATTCTTGTTGCAAATGAAAACAGATGTCCTGTTGCTTTGAATTACAGCCTTTGAATTACAGATAATTCTCATCAGGAATGAATATGAACATGAGCATGAAGCTGTTTGTGATAGTGCTGTTTAACTTGCTTGTTTCTTCCAGCCATGAAGAGCAAAAGATTGATGCTTTGCAAGAGATGGATGACTTCGAGAGGGTTCAAAAAGATTTTGGTCCTGGTGAGATGGAAAGGTAATTAGCAAAAGAAGGCACTTGTTCTTAACTGTGTTTTCCTCCTCACTACAAGAGTAAGCAGTGAGATCACAGCTGGGTGACAAAGTGGTGCAATTTTAGAACCAGAAGTTGCTGAATCTCTTTATAATCAGAGCCAGGTGTTTCTGATTGTAGGGCTTGAAGTTAGAGATGCAAGAAGGCTCTAAAACAGTGCAGAAACCACAAAGCTCTTGCCTATAACAATCAAAACACCACCTGTCGTATTTGAACATGGTTGTGTGTTCCTTGTTTTATTGTTCATTACTTTGATGACAAGTATCCAGTGATAAAGTGATGCTACAGGGACAGCTTTCTTACAAAGAAATGGGTGCCAAAAAGATTCACGTTACAGTTCTTGCATTGTCATTTCCCACATGTCTGTTTTTTAATAGCACAAATATGTGCCTCCTGGGACTTGCAGGACAGGGCTTATATCTTTCCTTACATCTGAGCATCAAAGTTTCCATGTATGCATGACAAGGGGGAGCTGAGCATTAAACTGGACATTTCTGAGCTACTGAAAAGTCCAGACCATGTCCTTCTTCTCTCCTGCCTTACTTCTCATCCAGGCATAGCTGGATAGGCTGATACTCTGTCAGAGAAGTTGTCCTGGCCCTTCTTGCGGGAGGTGTGTAATCACTGCTTGGATGGAAGTGCTACATCCCTTGGCAATATCCATGGTGAGGCCATGGAGTCTGCTTGCCTTTACACATGCACGTTTCATTTTTCAGGGCGGAGAAGATAGAGCAGCTGGAGAGGATGGTGTTGGACCTCCAACAGGAAGTCCTCTCTCTGAGGAAGAAGGTGCAGAGGCTGGAATCCCTGCCCTTCCAGGAGGAGCCCCACCGGCAGCCGTGCGAGGTGGTGGAGCTCTTCAATGGCTACACCAAGGAGCAGCTCAAAGAAACCATCAGGTTTGACCAGAAAATCAGCACAGCCTGCAAGACACTGCTCTACAAGCTCTTCACTTCTGACTACATCCAGAGCCACTCCATCACGGGGCGGAGAGGCAATACCTTCCGAGAGGCGAAGCCCATGATGGATGAACGCTGCATCAAAATCATCAGGGTGCTGTTGAAGCAGAAGTTTGGAGACCACCTCAGTGACACCGTGATCACGGAGAAGATACAAAACGTGCAGAAAGCCCTGAGGCAGAAATTTAAGACAGAATGTCTCTGAGGCATGGGGGACTTGGTTGTCTGCTCCTGCCATTCTCATCTGTGTACCTGAGCAGCTCTCCCAGGAAAAGAGGAGTCCAATCTGCTGCTGTTCAACTGATTTCCCCCAAGGAGCCAATCCAGGTGAACCGTGTGCTTAACAAACCTTTCACTGCCAAACCTCTGCCCACATTTATTGAGGAGGAATTTTGCCCCACTTGGCTGGGTTTTTGCACATTTGCTAGCACTCTACGGGTTCCTTCCCATCCAGTCTGTGTCTGAACCTTGCTGTGGGTGCATGTAATCACCTGTATGAACTTTTGATGATATGCTCAAAAGCAGAGGGCTCCCATTGTGTCCAAGTATGGGTCCGTAAGTCAGCTCTATTTCACCTTGCAGTGGTTAGGGAGAAATGTTGGCTCTGGGATAGGGAGTCCAGCTGTGCATGGACTGTGTGTCACCCAAGACAGCTTCTCTCTGCATGCTTCTGGTGGCCTCCTTCTGCCTGTGGGACAATATTTGAATGTGTTTTACAATGTCCTGAAGTAACAGAAAAGCAGACTCATAAACAGCACCATAAAACATTCAGAGAAAGACAATTTCACTTTTTTTCCTCTATTTTAATGTATCCATGTGGAAAAATTGTCTTCACTAACAAAAGTGAACAAGAGAAGTGGCCACCCATGGAAATTACTTTGCATTAATTTTCCCTTGAAGAGCAGATTATTTCCATGGAGAAATCCTGTACATTTTTATGACACAAGAGGGAGGGAAGAAGGACTAAATATGGCCCGCTGTAATCACATCTTTACTTCAAAGATCAGACATGTTATGGGCACAGTCACTATAATTTACATATAGTATTTCTATCCTAGTTAAGAAATGCCAAGTACAGCCAGAGAGTTTGCTGAGATACTCTAGAGAAGGGCTAGAAAGACTCATCTTTTCCTAAATAGTTCAGAGCTGGAGTTTGGGGGGCTTAAAATTATTTTTAACATTAAAAGAATAAAATGGTGACACCAGTCCGCTTAACAGAAGTGCTGCAAAATACCAAACATTCTCTTTTATAGAGGCTTCTTGGAAAGAAATTGGTTTTCTAAGCTTAATTTTTAAATTATTCAGGAAAAGAAATGTCAGTGCTTTTGCATTAATCAAAACATTTGGTTTAATTTATATGTTTTGTTGTGTTTTCAAGTATTTAATTTCTTCACAGATGAGAAATCATAATGCAAAATAAATGTATTGGAAAAGCAAGGAGCTGTTTTGAAAGGGGTAAAAAAGAGAAACATGTTATTTTCAGAATTTTCCTCCCCCCTCTGCCTTTTTTTTAGTAGAAAAACAGAATCATTAAAGTGGGATTAATGCTGTGAAGCATTTTGATTTTGGAGGGAGATATGCTTACCAATGTTTCTGGCAGTATTTTCATCAGATGTCTCTAACAGGCATGTTAAATTGATGTAGGTAATAACTAAAGATATTCCTTCTGTTTTCCTAGTGCAAATGCTTTTCCTAACTCTCTGTTATGCAAACGTGCTGGTCATGATTTCTCCTTTGTATGGACCTGGACTCAAGCAGCAGCTGGAGCAGGTCTGTTGGGATCACTTAAGAGCCACGAGTGCAGCCAGTCCTTGAAAAGACCCTCAAACTGCATAGAACTGCCCCAAAACCTCCTCAGTGCAGAAACACGCCTTGAAATACAGGAGCCTTGGCAAAGCATGTTACCTTCCCACCACAGGGAAGACCTTAAGCTGGTATCACTGCTCAAGGAAACACCCCAGGTGATGTTCCTAATGTTGACTTATCAAAGAGAAGATTGAGGAGGCACAAACAGCCTTACCCTGCAGAACCTTAAAGATCATCTTATTCCAGCCCCCTGCCATGAGCAGAGACACCTTCCACTAGACCAGGTTGCTCCAAGTCCCATCCAACTTGGCCTTGAACTCTTCCAGGGATGGGATAACCACAGCTTTCCTGGACGACCTGTTCCAGTGTGTCTCTCTCAGTCTTCCCGCCTGATGCTTTGTCAGATCCCTTGCCAAGCTGCAGCCTTGAAAGCCAGCTCACAAATATTATTTATTAAAATAAGGGCTGCTGCTGTCCCACCCCGCTGAGCCCCCTCTGACGAGCTGCAGATTGTTACTGCAAGACGAAGAAGAAAAAAGACCGAGAGAACAGACTTGCTGCGGGGTGCAACGGCTCCTGAAACGAGTCGTCTCTAATCAGCTCCCCTGGAAGCAGATGAGCTGGGTGACCTTTCTGCTTGAAAGGCCCTTTGGTGGCTCCCTCGGAGGTACCTTCACAGCCTAACATGCTTGCTGATATTCAGCGAGTGCTCCTGGTAAGTGGGCTGATGGATGCTCCACGGCTCTGTGCGCAGTACAGCCACGGCACTAACGAGTTGATGCTCAAATGGGCCCTTCTCAGATGTAAGAGTTGTCCTCAGCTACTCTCAAGGGCTTTGATATGGCAGAGAGGGTTGAAGAAAGGTAACGCAGGCAGCTTTTTGTTAAACTTAATTTTTAAGGTATTTGTGAACCAGAGGCAGCGTTTCCAGGCTAATTGGGAGCACTCGCAGGCATCAGTGATCAAACGTCACTGCGAGGATGCCGATACTCTCACCTCCCTGAACTCTCGAGCTCCAGCCAATCAGCCTCAGGAGAGGGGATCATGCAGCACTGAGATGTAGCATCCCCTTGGGGATGAAGGGGTCAGGGCAGACAGAGGAGGAGTGTTTATGCCAGAACCACTTCACTTGGGGGCGTTCAAAGCCCATCTCTGTAAGTGATGAAGGGCAGCTCTATTGAATCCCATTAACCTCCCACTTTAAGGGAATTACTGGAGAAAACTGTACAGGTCTTTCTTGTGAGATTAATTACTCTGCTGAATCCTCAGCATCTTGTTAAAAACGGTACTGCTGTTCAGCTTCTGGGCTGTGTGGGTGCAGGAGGATGCGGACAGTGAAAAAAAGGGTCAAAACTCAGGGGCATCTTCAAGGAGGCTTTGCATTTGAAAAGCAAGAGAAATGGGACTTGTCAACCTTTGAAAATACAGGACAGGCATGGAACATCCAGTCCTTCCTCCCTCCCTCCAGCAAGAACCAGAGCAGCAGTTCTGTCCTTGGGGATCTGCACTATTCAAGCAGGGTGTGCAGCAACTGAGCAGGGACTTTACAGAGCTCTGTGACTCAAAACACTACAATGGGCACTGCCACACATCACCCACCACCTGGTTACACCTCTTGTTTCCTCAGGGACTGGCTGAAAGCTCTATCACTGGCAGCAATACACAGGCTTTCAGGGAAAGATGGGAACCTTCCCAACCTGCTCTGTATCAGGCCAAAATCATAGAATTGTTTGAGTTGGAAAGGACCATCAAAGGCCATCTAGTCTCAACCCCCTGGAATAAGCAGGGACATCATCGACTCCATCAGATTGCTCAAAGCCCCATCCAACCTGCCCTGAACGTTTCAGTATTAACATCTTCTCTTGACAACGTGTGCCATTGGATTTCCACCCTCATTGTAAAAAAATTTCCAGTTGCAGAGGTGCTGCTGGTGGGATAATTTCATGTGGGGGGAAAAAAAAAACAAACCAGCCAAAGCAAGAGGGAGATTCTTTGCTGTTTAACCTCATTTATTTCAAATTAATTAACTTGACTCTGCCAGGGGGATTCCATGTCCGGTACAGCCAGATTTTAATTTTCCCATTACATGGTTTGTAGGAAACACTCACCACTGAGTCTCTCAGTGTCTGCACTACGTGCATCCCTTAGAAACCATAACACATTAATTTAATGACATGCAAACTATGAGTATCAGATAAAGGAATAATGTTAAAATGGAACTAAATCCCTTCTTGGGTTTTAATCAAGGCTTACAAAGCTTGGCTGCCTTTACATGAGCCCCAGACAGCTGTTGCTGAGTCTGCCTGATGCTCTGAGCTGGATGGATGCAGTTGGAAAAATCACCTGACAGAGAGTGAGTGGGGCAGCAGATTGTGGAAGTGTCCCGTGCTCGTGTCTTTGGTTTGACATCCTCCATCAGGCAGCTGAGGGAGCAGGGATGTGACACAGAGAGAGCTCTGCTGGGGGTCAAAGAAATACCAAAAGAACAAGCCTTGGCCTGTATGAGCTTGAAACTGTGTGCCATCTCCTACTGGCATCCAACACAATCTCACAAGATTTTTTTTTTTTGTTCTCATAAGTCTTTATCATATTTGCCTTAAAAAAGAGAGTGAAAGATGAAAAAAAGCACAGAGAGATGTGGCCCCAGAGCTATATGTGTGTATTGTATTTGCATTTCTAGAATATTTTTTGATAAAAGCAATTTTTTGTATCATTTTACATTTTTCTTGAAAGCATACCTGCCTTTTTTTTTTTTTGGAGAGTGCACACACACACCTGGTAGGTGTGCAAATATATCAGATTTTATACTTTAAGCAATCTTTTGTGTCTCTGCTTTAGTCACATATCCATTACACTTCATTTTTACCAGTATTCCTCTTTCTGCAGTACATGATTACATTATTCCAGCTCATATCTCTCTATCTCCCCCATCTTTTCAGAGTTGAATGGAACTGAGGAGATTGTTATTAAAACACAGAAAGTACAGAAATAAAATTAACCAGAGCACCAGTTCTCCGTGTGCTGAATACACTGAGGAAATAAAAGAGCCTTTCACTTCTAATAAAATCTGGATATGAATTGCCTCCTAAAAGCTTAAATGAATTATATTCAGAGGCCAAAAAGAGAGAAGAGAGAGAGCTCGGAGCCCTCTGATGGCAGGGTGGCTGCTCTCCTTGCCTTGGTGTGTAGCCCAATGAAACATGCCATGAAAGCTTTGGAATTGGGTGTGATGTTCTGCTCAGAAGGTGAGGACTTGATGAAGCATGTGAGTCACAGGTTCACAGGTCGGTAAGTCCCTCCCAATGAAATATTAACCCACTGATGTTGCCAGAGCTGTTCCTGCTGTCTCCTGAAGTCTCAGCTCTCACTTCAGTTCTTACCCAAGTCACTTGATGGTGGAGGAAGGATCCTACAGAGGAGCAGTGGCTTCTCAGCCCTGTTAGTGACCCACTCTGATCCTCACAGGATGTGAGAAAGAATTTGGGGAGTGGACATGGCTTCTCAGCTTCTTCATTTCTGTGCTGGAAGATGAAGGCTGGTGAGGAACATGTCCCAGTTCATCTTGTTTGTGAAGCCCCAGTATCCCCTTGTCAGCATCATGTACCTGCTGTCCCAGGGCATCATCATTCCTGTGAGATGAAGTTTGGTGGCATGCTTTCTTTTAAGTACATGTTTTATTGGGGTGGGGTGGTTCTTTTGTTTGGCACAGGATGTTAGCTGAAGCCCAGGAGACTGTGTACCTAACTCAGTAACAGAGAGATTAGCACCCCAGAAAGCCAGGACTGCATGGTGCTTATTGATTGTTTCTCTTAAATGGTGTAGCCCAGAGTGCCAGGCATCTGAGGGAAGAGGAGACTGCAGAACTGATGTACTCCTGGTAATGAATAATCATTAAAACTCCAAAGGAGTTTATTATTATTACCATCAATTCAAGTTGTACTGTGCCCAGAGACATGGAAGGTGGAGACAGATGAGTTCATGACCTGCATAATACAGGCAAGGTTTTACCCTGGTAATATGAGAAAATCGATCATTTCTTAAGTGAGAAGACTGATAAAATCATTGACTTCAGAGGAGCAACATCATTGCTTTTATACGTTCAACAAGCTCACTGGAGTGATGCCAGAGAAGGGTCAAATCCCTCTCCTCTATATCTTAAATTCAGGAGTTAGTTTGCCCTCAGTTTCCCAGGAGGGAAACAGGTAACACCATCCAGCATCCACACCTTCACTTCTGGCAGGATTTCCCCTCCATAATAACCTGCCCCTGTGCAAGTTAGATATTTGCCCTTAACTAATTCCTCTTTGTAAAATATGCAGTGCTGGTTTAGTCAATGCTCTGAGGGAAAGTCATTCCTGAGAGGGCCAGGAGCAGACCTGCTTTCTGGTGAATAACTAGAAAGCTGGAACTGTCATCCCTGTATTTTTTCCTGTAATTGCTACAGCCCATGACCCACTTTTTTTTTGTGCTTGCACAGCTTAGAGTGATGCATTTACAAGGTCACTTGAGAGCCAGCAATACAACCCAGAGCAAGGTGGACATTTCCAAAGAACTGAGAGAGAGTAGGGACCTAGCAGCACTGTTCCTTAGGAAAAATAACCCACTAACCCTGCCTGCCATGGCAAAACTGTGTCATAAATCTGGAGTAATCTTCGATGACAAATGGCCTGGAAGTGGGAAAGGAGAAAGCTCGTGTTCTCTTGTGAGACGAAAGATGAGTTAATTCTTGATTAGGGAAGACAGGAAGTGGAGACACTTCCAGCTGCGTGGACATTGTCTTGACGTTGCCTGTTAAATGCCTAACAACGACAGTTAGTATGAATTAGCTACAGAATATGTTTTATTGTGTTTCACCGTCCCCAGGGCAGACATGACAGAAACTTTTAAAGAGAATAAAAACATAGAAGAGGAAACCTCCATACAGATTCATTTTGAAATTGTAATGTCTGGTTATTAAGAATATTGCACAGTCAAAACCCCACATGTGATACTCCTATGTTACAGGTTAAGTTTCAGCATGCTCTGTCTTTATAGATAAAAACATGGACAGGTGGATGAATTCCAAAATGACAGGTAGAAACAAACCTGAACACGGGAATTGGTTTTTTTCAATCTCCAGGCTGAAAAGTGAGATAATGGTTTCAGTAAGAGGCTGAACTGGCAGCTCTTCCCAGGATGCCAATGCACCATCCAATTTTCATTGCTGAAGTCAGTGTGAGTTTTTCTCAATAGCTTTGACCATCAGCAATTCAGACACAAGGGAAAAAAATGTCATCGGAACTCATCAGGATTCAATTTTCTATCCCTGGGTTTCAATTTGACAACAACTATCCATAGAAAAAATGCAAATACGATTTTTGCTGCAGACAGAAAGGGGAGAGGGTGCTGAGAGCTCTGGTGTTGTTTGATCACATTAAAGCTTTTCCTGCAGAAAGTGATCTGGTGAAATTCTGCTTGATATGTCCTGGATGCATTTACAGGCAGAGAGATGAGGCAGATAAACCTTCCCCAGCTTGGAGTAGCCTCCTCCAGACCTTTATGTTTATCCTCTTAAATACAAGGACAAGATTTTTTTCTGGCTCATCTGTGGATTCACCCTGTGTACTTCTCCTTCAGCGATCCACTTCAGGGAAAGGAGAATCAAAGAGGTTTCTGCTTTTTCCCCCACCCCAGCCTTTTCTGTCCTGTGATGTTAATGAGTGATAACGCTCCATGAGTTTTTTCACAGGCTATTGCTGCTCAAAATCGCTTTGGTGCATTGGGGCGCTTATTCACTGGGTGTATCAAGAGCTCTCTGCAAAGCAGAGCAATAAAGATAAATGAAGTGTTGTGGCTAGAAATCCCATAATGCTCTGACCTTTGTCTTGTCTCAGAATCAACTTTTAAAGGATGAGTCCCGTCTCCCCTCAGGCATGTTGGGGATACACAGCACGGCTCCCTTCCTCTTCTCCATAACTCACACATCCAAAAGGCAACATTTTCCATCCAAACTGAGGAGTTGTTGGAAACTGAACAAAGCTTTTGCTTTTCATTATTAAACCTATAAAAAAGACTGAAGGGTTTATTCCTTGGAGTGAAATTAGTTGTGAAGAGAGGCTGGGTCTGTGGCTCCATCCCTGCAATCTCCTTCAAAACCACTGTGAGCATGTTGGGCTCTGGGTAGAGGAGGGATTACTGGGATTTGGGTAACCAATATTTCTTTGGAAGTGCTGGTAGCTGAGGCATTAATGGGAGAGATGGGAGTGGATTCTCTGATGTCCCAAATATGTATCTGAGTCTGTGACAAAGCAAGGCACAGTCTCTCCCCAGGGCTCTGGGAATGCATGCAGTGGTATTACCCCCTCTCACGTGTGGCAGAGGCAGGGAGCTGCTGGCCAGAGCTTGGGCAGGGGCACGAAGGAAAATTTCTGAAACCCTCTTGCCTTTCAGTACAAACCCAGTAAGTCCTCCATGCAACCCTTCATTGATCCTTAAAGTCCCTCCCAACCGCAACTTGTGCATACATAAATACGGATACTGGGATTTCTTTCCTGGAAGTTTTGGCTTATTTCATTTCAAGCTGCCAGTTTTTCTAATCCCATGGGAGACTTGACACAGCAGTGGCTGCAGAAGTGATGCTCTACAGCCAGATTCAAACCCATCGGGGCAACCCATGTCCTATAAATGCTGTCAAAGCAGTGAGAAACCAGACTGTGGCAAAGAGTACTGCCTTTTTTCCTTCTCATTACGGCACTGAGAAAATGCTTCGGGCCTCTTCTGTCCTTCAGGGTGTCCCAAGGGGGCTGGACACAGGTGTTTCACGGCGCTGTGAAAACAAAATGAGAGCTACCTAATATGTGGGCGAGGTGTAATATCTTCACTGTCCGTGCTCATTTGGAAGGGTGCTTTAAGGCAGCTGGATGCCCAGCTTGCAGAGGCACTGTCAAGGGATTTCCAGACTCACACTGTACCATTTCTGAAGAGATAACAGCCCTGGATATTAAATAACCTTTAAGGGAACAGGAGCAGCTGCCTGATGTTTTTGTAGGCCGAAGGTGCAGCTCTGGCAGCACTAAATCTGGAAAGTCAACAAGCAGATTAAACAGTACAGTTTAGCTCTTAGAGCCAGCCTGAGGCTTGCCACTGAAATTGGTTATGAGAGGCTGTAATTGAAAGGAAATCTGATGTTTCTAAATCTCGGAAGGTTTGGAAGCTGGGGAAGAACACGGGCTAGGTGATGATGTGCGTGTGTTGATGTGTGCATCTCCATCCTACAAGGAACCACTTAACCTTTCTTCTAAGCAACCACAGATCATCTTGTTCAGCATTACCATAGGAATTAGCACTTGCTTGCATCGAAACCTAGAGTAAAGTTATTAATTATTTACTAAATTTACTTTACTTTGCCCTTTTCATCTGTGTGGAGAAGGATGAGTGTGTGTCTGATCTGGGGTTTTTATCACAATTTTCTTTATTATCTCATGCAGTGAGTTCTTAGAGCCTGTGGTTGACCAGCTTTTACATCCCACACTTAAATCTACCCAGCATAGAATAGATTTTGCTCAAGGTGCCAACTTCTGTTTCTCAGAAACAATTTTACTTCTTTCTCCTCTGGACATAAATGCATCTGTTTTCTTTTGTTATTCAGAAAAAAAAAAAAGAGGAAACAAATCCTCATTTATTCTCACTGTTCAACTTTGATAAAACCATAGCTTAGAAAACTCTACATATTAATAGTGTGAATCACTTAAGTGAGGTACATTATGTTTTCAATTTCCATGATGCTTTTAGTGTAGGCAACTTATCAGGAGCTGCCTTTTAATCTGTTGCAGCAATCTTGAACATTAAAGCCAGGTTATTTCACAAAGGGATGTATTCCTTTCACTGGGGAGGTTAATATCACCTATGATTATATTTGACATTTGGGCCTGGCATATAATTTTTCATAGTGTGTCTGAGCCTAACTACCCACTCTTTGCCTGAGCAGTGTTTGAAGTGGGTACATTTCAAATATCTGCACACATCCATGAGTGTCATCCTAACAGCCTCACTGCTGTAAATAAGAAAAGACAATTTAATGAACAAAATGAGGAGGGTGAATTCAGTGAATGATTTTTTTTTTTTCTGGTGGGTAAGCAAGCAAAGGGTAAATGTTGTTGTTGTGCATTCCTGCTGAAGAAACTACAGAATGGGAGATGGTGCATCTCCAGAGCATCGTCATCAACAGCATCCCTGAACAAACACTCCTGAGATGTAGCTGATGTGCAGCCAGGCCTCGCAGCTTCCTGCAGAGGTTCCTTTCAGGATACAATCCTGAAACAAGGCTTAGAGGTCTTATCCACGCAAGAAGCAGGGATGCATTTGAAGAGACAGGTCCAGAAGCTGAAGTATCAAACTGAGCAACTCTTCATGTCCGGTAAAGCCGACAGGCTCTGGCTGGCTGTCAGTGCAGGGTTCTTTGAATATGAGCCTAAAAGGACTCTTCAGAGCTGAAGATCATAAAATTAATCTTGAACCTCAGTGCTGGCCTGGTGAAAATAGTAATTCTCAATTAGAGTAAGTGCCTTTCATTTAGCAGTCAAGGGAGCCTGTGTTATGGACAACAATGACTCATCCATATCTCAACATGAATAGATCTACCAACTTCAGCTGTTCACTCTTTGTTTAAACCCCACTGGCTCCCTTTTTTGATAAGAACAGGCTGTTGAAGGGGAAGCTTGAGGAACTTACTGCCACAAGATCTCAGCAATACCCAGAGCTGAGTAAATTCTTAAGGAAACCAGGGCCCTTTTGCCTAAAATATTAGTTCCTGGGTGCTGCTTCTGTCATTAGCTGCAATGTGTGGAAACCAGCAGGGCCTCGATGCAGCCTTTGGACACTTGGCATTTTTAAATCACTGTCCTGTTTTAGGCTTTGTTTGTTCAGCCATAGAGCCTTAGGTAAGTCCTGATGAGCTATGAAAACAGAGCAGTGGATTGAAAGGGAAAGAATAGGACATGAGGAGACAGCAGTTCAGGAGAGGGAAAGAGTAAGTGGAATTAAAGTACCACCAATTTCTGAGGCACTACAATGCATTAGTGGATTTCATGGAGGATTCAAAAAACTGAGCTTGAAAAAATTTTCTTCCCAAAATTCCATGTCATCTAACATAATTTCCACAGTCCCATCCTTTGATTTATTTTCAAAGCTAGGTGATTATCCTCCCATAATCTCTTCAGCCTTTGTCTTTTATCTGTTCCTGACACTGAGACTACAGTGGAGAAAAGACCCCAAACAGTGACAGCAGCAACTCTACTCTTTGTTTCATGCAGTGCAGGTAATTTGAGGACTGTGTAGGACTACAATATAAATCTTAAACAGCCAACAAAAGGCAGAATACCGAGATTCCAGGCTCTCTGAGCCCTGCCTGGGTGAAGACACCAATATATGGGATCAGAGACCACTGCCCTTTGCTACCTAAGAAAGTCCAGTGCTCCCTGGGGAAACTGTTTGGTATCAGAGAGTGTCCTGCAAGTGGAAACTCCACTTGACAGATCTAAGTAGAGCTAGACAAAATGTCAACAAAATGAAGCCCTTTGGATTAATTGCAAAACTCCACAAATTTAACAGGGCCAGGATTTCAGCCTGAAATTCCCCTATTGCTTAGAAATATATATTAATACAGCCACAGTCATGGAAAATGGGGGAGAGGGCATCAGGTCATCACAGAAATCTGCTCCTCCATCTACCTCTATCTGATCTATCATTTCCATTCCTGTTTCCACAAATCTCACAGACTTGGAGACTTCATTGTGACCCACACAATGGGCTCCAGCGTCCTTACTCCTAGAGAGGTCTCTCCAATATCTGGTTCCTACTTAGCATGGGTTGGAGGAGCTCCAGAGGTGAGTTCAGGGTACAGATAACCTTGCCTGTCATTTCAAAAGTGGTCAAATGGAATATTGTATGTTTTGTAAGACATGCCTTTGGACTAGCTGATGGAATTTAATGCATCAACCCCAAATTTTTGAATCCAGCTATTTTTACCTATGACACAGCACTGCTTATATAGAGCCGCTCATGAGGAACCCAGCTCTGGTCAGGGAAAGGATCCTTGTGAAATGTACCTCTGGACTCCCTGTCCTCTCCTCCTTGTCTCCAAACACATATGCTCTGCATTCAGATCCAGTTCCAATGAGGACTGCTGTGCTTATATTGTGATTTTTTTATGACTGCAATTTTGTTTAACATTGCCCCTGAAGAGCCCTGTAGTGTTTTTCAGAGCTCCAAGTACAAGAGCTCCTTGAATCTTTCCCCTAAGTATTCCTATTGCTGTCAGGAAGGAATATTAGAAGAGTGTGGCCCTGACTTCCACTCTCTCATTTGGAGGCTGTGATTCATGTTTTATAGCATCCTGCTCCCATTACGCCCGCTCTGCTTTCTGGGGGTTTGTTCTGCAGCATCTCACGCAGCAGGAGGACTAATGAGTTCTTATGTCCCATGGGTTTGTATCCTTTATCTCGTATCTGTTCTCTTTTATTTCAGTCACCTCGATCCTGTGTCCTGCCCCTTGGCCATCCTGTCCAGACAAGACAGGGCAGCAGGAAGGACATTCTCCAGCTGCACAGATGCAAACTGGTCCACCAGCGTGTGCTGACTGGCCAGCAGCACATTGCCAACAAAAGGTGCAATGGACTAAAGTTTTGCCTATTTCATTTGTTTTGCTCAGGCCATTCTTTTCACAAAATTTCTATTTCAGACCCTTCCTTCCTTTCTTCCACCCACTCTTCCACTCATAACTGCATGATTTTAATTACTGGTAGTGAACTGAACTTGAGAAGCAGCCACATCAACCAGCACAGTTGCAGAAACCCCGTCTCCTTTGGAAACCAGGATAAAAATCCAGCTGCACGGATTTTGAAAGTGCAGGGAGAGGATTCTACAAACAATTTGTACCAGGGAATGCTTGTGACTGCTCTTTGATAAGAGCTTGTCAGCACAGTGAGGTGGAACAGCTGAGCTTGTTAGTGAAAATGCCTTTTCTATCAACATCCAACTATTTTGCAAGGCAGGATTATTTCAAACAAAATAATCATATTTTTAAAAAAAGAAAATATTTCTGTCACATCTGATTGCAATATTAATGAGTGAGATGTCATTTTCAATGGCCTTTTTGGAAGGGAACTGGTTATTTATAGACATACTTCATAAAAATTGGTCAGAACAATTGTTTGAATTGACGAGAAGTTCATTAATTTTTTCTCTCCCTTCCTTCTGCCAGGGCAAACAGCTGCTCTTGGGCTGTATCCAGCATGAACCTCTCTGCAGACCAGCAGTGCCATTGTGTGGGTGTCAGGCTACACTGAGGGCAGCTGCCACCACTCTCCTCTTAGAGACAGTCCCCAGGAGGAAAGAGCCATCCAGCCTCAAAGGCAAGTAGAGGACTTTCCTTGTAGGTGGCAAAACCATCATCTAGATGAGGCCATTATTTCATTTCAAACTTTTCTGGTTAGAGGAGACTCTTGAGGTGAGAGTGAATTAGGAACATCTGAGAGTTTCCAGTGCTGGTGACTTCACTGGGTTTCTGTGCTTGAGCTCAGGGCTGGGGTTTCCATCTAGGGTATCCATCACAGGAGTGTTCCTGGTGGCACTAAAAAATCCTGCCATGCTCCATCACTCCTGCTACAAGAATGAGCTGTGTTCCCCCTGGATTGCTTCCAGACCACATCCTCCTCTGCAGGCACCCTGCCCCTCTGCAGCTGCTGGTCTCAAAGCAGGTCGCTTTGGTGAGCTTTCAATAGCCTTTGCCTGAGCTACTGAGAGGTTGAGCTCTGCTTGACTGGGCCTCCCATATTCTGGGAAATGAGATAAATGCTGGCACAGGCCCTGCATTGCTAATTAGCACCCAGTAAAGGAGCTGGCATCCCCTGCAACAGACGCTGATGATGCGCTAATACTGGCTGGTTTTGCATGGTGATAACTGGGATCAGAGCAGGGCTAACTGGGATCAATTTTACTGAACATCTCTCCTTATGCTCCTCCTGTCTAGCATGGAGAGGACATGGTGATGAAGCAGGACATCACCACCTCACCTTCGCTTCTGAATAGTGCATCCCAACCTCATCCCCAGGCCAAGACGCTGCAGGATTTTTTCCCATGTGCATGTGTAACAGGAGCAGACAATTTCAGGCTGTGATGTGGACTCAGCTCATTACAAGCTTGCCTCAAAACCACCCCAGAATGCTGATAGTTTTAACCTCTACTAAACACGTTTATTCCTGCAGCTCAGCTGCTGGGGCTGGAAAGTGTTTGGTATCATGTCCACAACTCATCTTGCAGCACAAGGGAAGCCAAAAAGTCTAGTTAAAATATGATGGGGGAGGATGGTCCTGACAATTCAATTAATCCAGGGATTGGGAGATAAAAATCCAGCAGGAAATGTCATATACATTTGCGAAGGTGGTACTTACTAGGTAGAAAAGAATGTAATGATGGCACTTTATTGGAGAATTAATATGAACCCATTTCATTGCCCAGGGTGAGCCAAGGGAAGCGTGTGACTGTGTGCTTAGATCTTCACACTGGCTTCTACTTCTGGCTGTTCAAGCCCAGCACCACTTTAAATTATTTTTGCACAAATAAGAGTGAAAACAACACTAAATCCTTCATTGTGAAGGACAGAAACATGATTCTTCTCTCAGGCTTCTTTGTAAGTCATCATATATTACAGCTGCAAAAGCAAACACTAATCCGCCTGTGTGTGCCCACTAAATCATACTAACCTCCTGTAAAATACAATGCTCTCCCCATGGACACAAAGTCCTTGCTGAGAAGCCCAAAGATAATATGAACTGACCAAAGAAGTGAAGGACTTTTTTTTTTTTCCTAAAAATCTTTCTTTGATATGTAATCCACCAAATTGGAGCCCTGTTGCTGTTCAGAGCCATCTGCTTCCTCTTCCCGCTAACGAAGCCCAGGCTATTTAGCTCCAGCCTCCACTTTTGCTGTTCATTATTTGCTGGCTACTCAGAGCTGCTTCATTTAGGAAAAATAACTGTTTCCATGTGCAAGCCTGGCCACAACGTGCTTCGCTCCAGCCTCTTGGCTGCTCTGTGTGCACAGCTGCATCCGTGTGCCAGGTGCAAACAGCTGTGAAACCTGCTCCACAAAAACACAACTGCTTCCCTTTTGGTTATTCCCTCCCTTACTCCCGGCAGTTTGGGTGTTTGGCTACCTCTTCTGTGAGGCGTTCTGTCTTAGAGGGGTGCTTTAGAGGGAAGGCAGGTTTAGTGTCCCTGGGGGTGCAGTGGGGTGAGGTGTTCCCCAGGGTGTGAGCTGGGGTTGCTTGGGGTGGGAGTGGCAAAGCCCAGGCTGGGCTTCTCCTATAGGAGGAAGAGTGTGAGCAAGCCACAGATCAAGTTTTTCTTCCAGAATCAGGTAGTTCATGCCTATGTGAAAACCTGCTGGGGTCTGCGAAATGGGTGAGACAGATGGAGAAAGGGAGATGGTGGTTCCCAAGGGAATCTGATCATCCTGGTTCAGGAAACTTATTTGCCAGCAGTGCCAGCTTTGTTTTACATGAGGGAACACTCTCTGTACCAGACAAGTTCAGGTGGGAGATCCCATGGAGGCTTCACACCCAGCTAGAAGGGCAGATGGCATTTTATTTCTCTTGCAGCATCCTTAGTCCTACCAATTCCTAGGTAGGAATAGGAGCAGATGAAACTTTATCTGTGTGCAGCAAATTAGAGAAAACTGGAAATGGGACCTCCTGGCACATCAATATTGACTGGGGGTGATGTGGGGGTGGCATTGATTGTGTTGTGGCTTTGATGCATTGTCACTTCAAAGCACCAAACTCCCTGAATAGTTCAGGATCTGCACGGATGTTGGCAGGTGATTATAAATCCATGCAGAGATGGGGGAAAACCAGTCTTTGGGGAGAGCTTCAAAGCTGAAGCTGAGAATATTGCAAATGTTATGAAATATTTCGAAGTCTGTCAAGTGGGAGCTATGCTTTTAGATTAGGTTAAGGAATGTGTGGGCTAATTTTGTAAGACTCTCCAGCATTTACTGTGGATTATAGATTTGCTTTTAATCTTTAAATGGCTGCACTTTTCTTTCAGTTTTCAAAGAGGAAAAAGCTTCTAAGAAACCTGACAAAAGTGTTTCTCCCTATACTCAGTTTGAAGACAACTCCCAAATGACTGCAGTTAGTGAATTATAAAAAGACTTTTACTAGCAAAAATGGGCAAATAGGTCTAACGAGGGGTTCCCAGCTTGGAACGTGCACCGCTCCTGGCACAGGGAAGGAAGCAGTGCCAGGAGACAGCAGCAAGGGACCACAGGCTGCTCACTGCTCCTCCCATCACCTCCCATTTTGCTTCAGTTGCTTATTCATCTCCAGCTTTTCAGGTCCATGTTTTCGCAGCCTCACAGGAGCAACACAGACCTGAGAGAGGAGCCTGAACCTTCTTGACTGATGCATTTCAGCAGAGCTTCTCCCTTACTTACCACAGAATCCTAGAATTGTTTGGGTTGGAAGGGACATAAAGATGATCTAGTTCCAACTTTGTCGGCCACTTGCCCACCTTCCAGCTATTGACCAAAATATATTCCAAGTGGCCTGTTTCTTGCTGTGAATCACACCTGTTACTGCTGCTTTTTTTAACTGTGTCTGCCCTCCAGACAGATGCAGTACCCACCTAATTTTAGTCCTATGAGTCATCACAGCACAGGTTTTTGACAGGGAAATATTTATTGCCTGTTAGCTGGCATGGAAGCTTGCTCCACACATCCCAAGGACCAACACATCTGCTCCAGCTCCGTTAGTGGTGTCACTGTAAATACACGAACAGCTTTGGACTTGCAGGGACAGACTTTCAGCCGTGTGCGTCACCACAGCCATCAGCTCTGCTCATTAAAGCCAAGTGAAAGACCGACTGCTAATAGAGTGCCAAGTGAAACACTCCTGCAGTGGATTTTTAGCTTCTCCTTTTCCATTCTGTGTACTGAAAAAAAAAATAATTGAGCGGGCTTCTTGAACCTTCTCATTGTAAGCTAATGTGTTGCTTGCTTAAAAACCTGTCAAAATGAAGAGGAAAGAATAATACTTTTGATGTCCAATTACATGATTTTTTTTCCTTTGAGTCAAAGCATTGTTTTAAATTATTTCAACCATCAAAGCTTATTTAGCAGAGATTAAAATTCAAAATGAGTTTAACAAAAGATAAAGAACCATTTAGCTTGTTTTAATTCCCGTTGTCTTTGTGGGAGTTAGTGTGATTACAATAGGAAAATACATTTTGGGTATGAGGGGCGGTGAAGAGCAGAAAACTGGAATTTGAGCCTGAAAATCAGCACGTACTTATGTAGCTGTAGTATTTTTTTCAGGAGTCCTTTGTTTCAGATACTTAAGGAGCCAAGACATTACAGAAATTACAAAAATAAAGGAGAAACATTCCTGCTTTCTGGCTCTAGAGCTGTAGAGGCAGGTTTTCTTCTCTTGGAGGCAGTTTGCAGAGTGGGAACTTTACTCTGGTCTCTGCATTAGCTTTTAAACCTTGTAGGTACCTTCTGTGTATTTAGACATCGAAAGATGATAAGCAAGGGTCATTGCGGAGGAATGAATGAAAAAGCTCATTCAGGATTTCATTTTGCAATAGTTGTCAAATTTCCTTTCAGTCAGAAGAAAGCATTTCTCCCAGCAGTGAGTCTTGCACTTTTCCTGGGTTTCCAAAACGAGTTCATGAGCCTTCAATAAGCGAAACTGTGTGAATCACTGAAATATAATGTTTGCTGCTGAGTCTCTGTGGCGAAGCTCGCTCCCAGGCTGTGAGGTGCACAGACATCCCGAAATCACATTTCCCCCTGATGGTTGGGGGCAAACAGAGAGATAATGAAACTCAGCCTTATTGCTTTCCCTGCCTGCTGCTTGGAGAGATGGGAATGAGGTCCTCGGAGAGAGCCTCTTAAATCTGATTCACAACCTATAGTTTTGGGAGATCTGTCACGTGTTGGTTGATGCTGGTACACGAAATGACATGAGGGGGGATTGGTGTGGGAGTGGCTGCAGTGTCAGCTCTGCAGCACCACCCCTTGAGGAGGTTTTCCAACAATCTCATCTTGTCCAAAACCAGTGCTACTGCTCATATTTCTGTTCGAATTTCCTACTGAGGACACATTTCAGCAGCGTGAGGTGGTTCTGCTACACGAAACCTCTTGGGTGAGATCCTGGGAACAGATAGAGAAACCCAGTTATGGTCCTCTCTGCATCTGTGCAGCTAAGGAGCTCACAGCTAAGGGGTAACATCTGTGTAGGTTCAAATGTCAAAACACAGGAGTTATGGCAATATTGACAGTGTAAATAGAGTATGTAAATGCAGTGGGTTTTATTTGAGTATGCTAATGAGGATATGCAGAATGCAAATCTGCAGGGGGTGATATTAACCTATCATGTATTTATGCTACAGGGAAACCCCAGCAAGCATTTCCCTCCACTTCAAACCCAAAGCCTTATAAAAGGGTAAAGGACAGGAGATTTATTGCCAAGGTTTGCTGTTTTCTGCCACACAACAGCTCAGCAGGAAGATGAGACTCAGACTCCTCTTCCTCACCCTGCCATGAGCAGAGAAACCTTCACTATTGGAGCTGGGAAAACAAATAAAAGTGGATCAGGTACAGGTAATTAATGAATTAACTCCTGTCTCCTTGCTCCTCCTCCTCCTCCGCCCACCCTGGAAGGCAGCAGAGCAGCTTCACGGTTGAGGTGAAGGTGAAACTGATTATTTGGTAAAGATTTCGGCAAGTTTATTTACATGAATATAAGCGAGGCTCTAGAGGGACAGAGGGGTTTATTATTGCTTTTCATGCCTTGAAGTGCTGCCTTTAAGCCACCAGCAAGATCTCTAAAAGCCTCTGCGGGAGAACAGGGAAAGCAAAGCCTCTTCTCCTAGCAGTGGCAAGAAGTTATTATGCAATCAGGTAAGGTTTTCAAGGGTTACTTAGTGTTAAAAGTCAATATTCTGTGCAGTTTTCTACAGGGGAAGGATTGTTTTATGTGCTGTAGCTACAGACAACTGCAAAGCCCTGTGTTGCCTCTTGAGTTGGGCAGGTTTGCCTCTTCTTGTTCTGTGTCCTACAACAGAAAAAAAGAAAAATGGAGATGGGTCATCCTGATGGTGAAAAGTGAGAGTCCCTGTTTTTCCTTAGGGTTTCTCTGCAGTTAATTGCATGATTGGTGATCCAAGTGCTCATGGAAAAGTGTAGGAATTTGGGTTAATGCAGAACATTTGCACAAAACTTGTTACTAACACTTGTAAGGGCAATAGTTTTGAAAAGATGCTCTTGGCCTTTATTCTTTTAGTGCTGGCCAGTGTTTGAGACCTTTCCAGGGGACTGTCCAGGTATAGAAATCCCAGAAAAAATGATGCCTTTATCTGAGAGGAGTTTGACTTCTCATCAGTCAAAAAGTGGGCTTGAGTAAGTGTTCCCACTCCTGGCAAAATGCAAAGCTGCCTCTTTGGGGTTTGTGTCAAGGCACAACTCTTGGGGTTGTGTATGGGAGAAATTCCCCTGAGAGTAAGCTGGAAAAGCTTTTAATCCACAAGTCCATTTTCTTCAGTGCTACAATTTTTCTTTTTAAAATCTAATTTGATGGGTTCATGCATTGTCCCAGCACTGAAAGAGCTTAATACTTTTATGTTCCTTCATTTCTCCAAATAATTCTTCTGTGTTTTCTAACAGCCTGTACTTCATCAGTGTTTCCAAACCACTGGGTGAATGGCTCAGAGCCCCTTACAAGCTCTAAATCAGGTGATAGAGATCACAAGGACAGCTTGTAATCCAGTGATCCCATCTATTTGCCATGGGAACCAGCAGCTGAATTCAGAGGATGCATCTGAAACCTGTTGCCAGAGAAGGGCTCCCAGGGCTGGGCTTACCAGGGTCATTGTGTTGAAATTGCAGATCTCTGCTCCCCATGAGCTGAGCACAGAGAGCTGAAAGAACATCCCGAGTGGGGAAAGTTAATTAATCCACCAGACTGAAATCCCCAATGTCAAATATTCTTTTCCACCAGAGTATATTGACAGTTGGAGTCTATGGAGTCCATGAGCAGCCTGAGGATGACAACCAACATGAAACTTGGGACCAAAAGGAGGGAAGAAAAACCCAGTAGTATTTTCTTGGTAAAACTTAGAGTGGATGCTGCATGGGAGTCAAGAGAAATACAAGAAGCAAATATAAGGTGCCAGGGGAGAGAAGGGAGAAGTGAACATTTTTCTAATCCCTGAATTTGACAGCCACTTTATATAAAATAAACTCTGAAGGCTCCATACGTTCCCCAAGGTATTTTCTTTCTAAATAGATCTATAGATACACTAATTAGCCAAAGGAGAAGTACAGGAGTTAATCCCTAATCATGTAAATGTGTTGTTTCAATTAATTAATGCACGTGGCACTTGTAGTCTAGTGATCGGCACCCTAAGGAAAGACAGAGGAAAATAATCATATTTAACAGCCTACTCCCATGTATTCCTCCAAACATTAACGGTGTCACACCTTCCCATAATCTTTCTCTATAATTCAGTGTTGTTTTGCATTGGTGTGTTATGAATTAGCTGAAATCCCAGGCTGGAAGGGATAGTTTTGGAAAAAGAAAAAAAAAAAGGCATTTTCTTATTGACCCCATGAAGGGATGCAAATAGTGGGGAAGTAAAGCACTATTTTCTGGGTGCTGATGGGGCTTTGCCAGTCTGTAGCATTATAGGGGCATTGTTAGAGCAAATGGAAAGACTTGGAAGAAGAAAACAAGTCACCAAAGAGATATTTACAGCCATGAAACAATTCTTCCCTTAATTAAGCACTTTCCTGCCCTTCTTAAAACAGCTGCCCAAGCCGTTTCTATTGTTCTTTGCCAAATGTTATCATTTCAGCTCAGACAGTCACTGGGAAGGTTAATCAAAAAGGACATGTTTATATAAACCTGAGGGGACTGTAATGTCCTTTCCATGCTGTTTCTGAGAACTGGAAGCACCACATCAGAACTAAAGGCTGCTTTGTTAAGGAAAAAGCATAAAATGGATGTGAAACAAGGCAGGTGAGGCATGGATGAGCCCTGCAGAGGAGCCAGCACAGAATAGGGTACACAGGAAAGTTCTGGCATGATAAAAATGGTATGCCAGAGGCATCTCTGGAGCCAGTAATTACCTCCTGGACTGGGCAAAGCCTGCTTTTATGAAAAGGCAGGGCATTGGTTTCTCTGAGGTCTCTGTGGAGAGGTGTGATGTTTGCAGAGGTTGTTATGTGATTTGTAGGGGTCTTTGCTGACCAGCAGCAAACATGCCTTTATTGCAGCTCATCCTGTTGGGATTTGGAGCTCCAAGGTGAAGGATGATGCTCAGGATGGAGGAGTGATGGTTCTCCTCCAGCATAAATACAATTATTTGAAATAAATGAAGAAGTAATTAGAAAAGAGGCAGGAGCTGATTAAATTGCAGAGGCCAGCGTGTGTCACGGCTGTGAAAGTGGGATTTTTTGGTCTGTTCTGTCACATGTAGCTGCTGGACAGGGCTGAGAGCTCCAGAGGAGTGTCTGAGCACTGGTAGCCCAGGGAAGCTGATGTTTGTGGCTCCTGGGGTATGTTTGATTCTGGCTGCTGTACCCCTGATTGCACAGCTCAAGAACTGATCCATAAAGCCGTAAAAGCCCTTCAGAAATACAGTGCACAGGGTCTGGGGACAGTGCTGGTGGCAAATATACTTGGACCTCTTTGGCCTCATGGGCCAAATATATATATTATAAATTTGATTTTTTGGAACCTCTTTTCCTTTCCTGAAGAACTCACATCATGGCTTACTCTTACTCAAGGGCTTTCTCCTTCTTCTAGAAAGCAGGCAAACAAAGCTCTTCACAAATCAGTCAGGGTTTCCTGGCATTTCTCAGGCTGATGAAGAGGAAGGGTTTGCAATAACAAACTGGGAGCTTTGCCCTGGCTCTGCAGCATCTCAGCATAAACCCCATCTACAGCCCCTGTTGGCTGAGCCACTGCACACCTGTGTGATGCTCAATTTTTTTGGGGGGTGGGAGGCAATCTGAGCTTTCTGTGACATTTTTTCACACCTGTTGTTATGGCAACTGTTTTGTCAGGCCTCCGATTTGGGTATTTGAGTGGCAGAAGGTTTAATTTTGCCTCAGTAAATTACCCCTTTCCTTTGAGTGTGATTTCCTCTGGTGGAAAATTCCTCCTGCATCTTCCCATCACTTCAGAGAGCAACCTTGTTAAAGATCGCATGTCCCTGATTTCCACTCAGAGCGTGAAACCTTCTATTTACTGGACTGGCTGTGATTCATTTCTTTTCTTTGTGTCTCCAGCCTTGTGCCCTGATGGTTATTTAAAACCACAGTCAGCTCTGAACTGAGTCCTTAGTGGTAAGAGAGACCCATGACCTATCGAAAGTAAGTGGATTAAGTGGATACTCTGAAGTCCAAGGACATTACTGAAAAACCAGGAGAAACTTTCTGCAGGAAAGTGCTGCTTTACCCCAACTAAACCAAACTTGTCTCTACCCAGCAGGCAGCGATGCTTAACCTCGCTGGCAACGTCAGATTGCAAAGGGCTGGGAGTTGCATCTGTTTTGCTGCTCTTCCTAAGCTATGGCAAGATAATGTTGATTTTTCTTTTCTTGCTGATTCTTTCTCCTTTCATCTTTTTTTTTTTTTTTTCGATTTAATTGTTCTGAAGCTTATAAACTTAATGTTAACCTTCTGCTGAAATCTATTTATGACCAGTTTATTGCCACTTGTTTAAATGAACTGTAGTGGGACAGGTCCAGAGAGGACAGGAAGAAATGTTTGAGTTTCTGAACAGCTTGGAAAGAAATCTGAAAAACTAATGTCAGATGCTGAAAAGACGGGATTTCACACTTCGGTCTTTCCCTTAGGAACAGTTCCCCCAAGGAGCTCTCCTTGGTGCTACCCTCTGCAGACGTGCACCTCCCAGTTACCTGCCTCACACTCCATTATCAGAGAAGTGTTCAGAGGAGCAGGGTGAGGTTCAGGATGAGCCCAGCAAGAGGAGAAGGGTGTCTCTCTACACCAGGTAACAATGCTGAAAGTCAGGGGTTCTGCTCTTATGGGCCATTGTGTGCTCAGCCTCAGCGCTGAAATCCTGGTTATTCCTCCCCTCTGAAGCACTGCTCTAATTTAGAACTCCAACTCTTGCCTGCTTGAGAGTTTGCATTTTCTTTCCCAGTTTATAATTCTCTCGAGTGAGTTAAGAACTTCCTAATAATGCCCATCAAATTTATTTTTTTTTTATTTAAACCTCAGTGCAGACAAAAAATTAATTGGAGGTTTAATATGTTCCGTTTCCTTACCTGTGCCAAAACCCCCATGAGTTGTTGCTCCTGCTTTCTGAGCAGATTTACACCTGATTTAGACGCGTTGTGGGGGAGCTGGGAAAGGCTCAGGTGGCCATGCGGGAGCCCCTTGCCATGAGCAGTTTGGCAGGGGTCCCCCCGGTGCGGGGCAGCCCCGACCGGCGTGTTCTCCGGGAGTGTTTGGAGCATCCCCGCACTCAGGCGATGAGCGATGGAGCTCTGCCACCTTGTGGGATTGTCGTCCTGTCGCCTCAGCCGCCTGGCACCCGGCACGTTTCATACTCGAAGATCCCTTTCCTTGCTTTATACCTTACAGAAAGCTCAAAAAAAAAAAATTGCTATGCATTGGAAAACATGGCTGGAAATCCTTTGACCTTGTCCCAAAAATCACAGGGGATACAGCTGATGCTAAAAGTTACAATTTCAGTGCAATGTCTTGGAATAAATGTGACCTTTGCATTGACTCTGGTGCTCTTCCTGATGGCTTTTTGGTCCCCTGTGTTCCTGTGCAGGATCTCGTGGGATGTGAGAGGAGCAGGGCTCCTCTGCAGATCAGGACCAGAGGGTTCATGGTGTCTTGGGATGCCTGCAGGTTTTGGGAGGTGGCTGCTGACCAGCTGAACCCCACACTGAAGCAGTGCTGTGGCACTGTGGGGATACCTGTGCGCTGACCTGGAATCCGCATACAGAATATGGTGCCCTCTTCTGTCTTTGCAGGCTGATCAAGGGGGTGAGCTGGAGCTCCCTGTGTCCACCTTAGTCACAGTGGGTTTTTAAAAGTCCTCACATCAATAGAATCATAGAGTAGTTTGAGTTCGAAGGGATCTTAAACATCACCTTGTTCCAACCCCCTGCCATGGGAAGGGACACCTTCCACTAAACGAGGTTGCTCCAAGCCCTATCCAGACTGGCCTTGAGCACTTCCAGGGATAGGCAGTCACAGCTTCCCTGGACATCCTGTGCCAGGGCCTCACCACCTTAACAGTAAAGAATTTCTTCCTAACATCTAATCTGAATGTACTGTCATTCAGTTTGAAATCATTCCCTGTGGTTCTATCTCTACAGTTCCAGCAATCCCTCAGAAGTGCCTTGGGCTTCGAAGATTCCTTCATCCCACAGGTAGGATGCCTTTGATGATCTGTTGTGGAGTTTTAAGACTCTGATCTATCGAGCAGCAAACAAATAGTCTGAGGCAGTTATTCCGACTTAAAGCTTCTTTTTAGCAGTAGCTTATCTGCTCCAGGAGCAACAGAGATATCTTCCCAACTCTTCAAGTTTACCACCTGGGAAACTTTTCAGCCATAAATAGTCAAGAGCTGCTATTCTGGATGTTCAGGACTGTGTGACATGTTAAAAACAAATAAAAATAACCCTTAAAATCAAAGAACAGGTTTCTGATCTCTGCTGCTTTCTGCCTACGGGACTTGCAGAAGAATAAACTCCTACAGACTTCTTATGCTTTAAAAGAATAGAGGTGCTAGATCTGGAAAAAAATCTGCTCCACTTTTGTTTAGGTGGTTGCTATTGTTTGCTCTTCTGGGAAGAGATGAGTCACCACCTGAAATCAGTATATGCTCAGAAAATGTTCCAATTTGACTAAAAAGTCAACAGAATTCATTTTCAAGCAACTATAGACAATTTGTGATGCCAAGTCTCATTTGTAGCAATACAGAATATAAAAACACTTCCCCCCCTCAACCAGAAGGAGTTGTAATTCTTAAAGGAAATAAAGCAAACAAGGGAGCTTGAGCTAACACCACCAAACTGTAGGATAATCTGCAGGATTATCCTTTAGGTATTGATCTCAAGGAAAAGAGGAGCAGCTGCAGAATCCTCTCAGGGCAAAATAATTGTGTCTGAAATCTTGTTTGCCAACTGATCTGTATCCAGAGCAAAGGAATTATTTTGGCCTTTGTGGGGCCAGGGGGAGGGGGAAATGTCAGACATGATAATTTAGTTTGCTGCTGGGATGATGCTGGGAAAGCCTCGCAACATGGTGAGGCTCTGCACCGCCGAGTTTCCCCTCAGAAAAGGCTTCTTAGAAATTTTTGGGTTTACCCCTTGGAAAAGCCATGCTATCCTGTTCCCTTCTCAACTATTTCATGAAGGGAACTGATTTCACTCCGCAAAATTCTTCTGGCATTGCTGGAAATGACAGTGCTCACGCTCCTCTGGTCCTTGTTCAGCTGTGGTGGGGAGGAAGGTGTCCTGTCCCATGGTGGGAACAGCAGTGTGACATTGGGGTGACAGAGTCTCTGTGAAGGAGAAAGGATGCTCCAGGGTTGAGCCCAGAGGAGTTGGGGAAAGGCACAGATCTGGCTAAGACTGGCTGCCAGGCTAAACTGAGCTGATATTTAGGCTGGAATTGGGAAATCGGTGTTTTATGCTGAGTGTAACTGCAGTGAGGAGAAGCGGAACAGGGCTGTGACAGGGGCAGCTGGAGGAGGGATGCACTCGGTCGTGCATCTGGGAGAGATGCTGTGTGGTCCCTTTGTGCTGTCCAACAAACCTGGCTCTGTTGCAGCCCTGAGGCTGGAGGAAGTTGGAGCAGGAAGGAATATTGCCTGTTCTGGAAGTGGGAGCACCACAAAGCCTGCATTTAAGGAGGGGGCTGAACTAAGAGGGTCCTTTTAGTCCTTGGAAATCTTCCTGAGTGAATCTGAGGTGCTTTGGAGTTGTCTTTGCTTGCTAAGGGATGCATTGATGGAGGCTGACCTCATTTCCCCTGTAGCACACACCACTGTGTATTCTCTCTGCTTTAGTAATCCAAAAGCTTTATCACTGTCACATTTGTTTGAACAAGATCCCCACGTATTTTTCCTACGTGGGGGCTGGAGGCTGTCCTGCTCTCTTTCCTCGCGCATTCCAAAAATCAACCATCTCAAAATTGACGTAATATTTTTTTATTACTGTTCTTTTCAAGCCTCCCTTGGATTAGATTGGACCCCTGTGAGCTCTGTGCCTTCAGCTCTGCAGCATGGACCCTGTTGCTGGTTTTATGACAGTCCTTACTGGGATGGCAGCTTTCCTGGGGAGAAAGGGACCCTGTCAAGACACTGCTTGCTCTGGCTTCTGCTGCATCCCTGGTCACTCAAGGTCTGTGTGACCCCTTGTCACCGCTGCTTGGCTGAACAGCTCTGCCCTGGCCTTTTGGTGTGGTTTGACTTCCTCTCTCCTCACTCTTGAAATTATTCTGGACAGGGGATGCTCTCCATCTAGCCCACCACCCAAGGCACACAGGGAAGGAGGAACAGATGCCAATAAAAAAAGCTGCCTTAAGCAACTTAACCATGCAGAGGAAGCCAAAGAAGTACAGAACATATTTCTTTTACTCTAAGCTGTGAAGTTACTCAGCCATTCTCCTCCTCTCTCCTTTCTTGCTGTGAAAGCTCTGCTTGGTGCCCAGGGAGATGAAGATGTAAGGATGCTTCCATTTGCTATCAGCTAGTCCTGGAAGAAGATAAGCAGGAGACTAAAAATGCCAGTACTCCTGGAGGAGGAACAGGGCTAAAATCCCACCTGCAGTTTGAAGATCAGCTTTTTGAATTAGAGGTGGTGGCATCAAGAGAACACTGTCCCCTCATGTCATCACATCTGACCAGAAGACCAGGGCAGGGAAAGTGGAGACCACCTCGGCTCAAAACCACTATGTTAAGAGGGAGCTTTAAGCTCTGGTTGAATTTCAGGGAGGAAAGGGGAAAGGCAGTTATCTTCCTGGACACTGAGCCCTGGATATATGTGGGGGGTCTTGTTCCTGGTGTTTTGGCATGGCAGAGCTCTATTCCACCAGGACTTTGGGGAAAACTTGTGGGGACATAAAAGAACACGCTGTGTTACGGTGCCAGGATGGGGACCATGGTCACTGGGGTTCATGGTCTTCTTCACAGCAGGGAACGACTTTTTGCAGTGACAAGTTAATGCTGGAAAACGCAGCTCAGAGACGTGCTGAGGATGCTGCCTGGGGGTGTTCTAGCCACTGTCCTCTAACTTCAGCCGAGGAGGAACAGCTGAGCAGAGCATGCTTTGCAGCACATCAAGCTTGAGGCAGGCTTTGGGCCCCTTCTAAGAGCAAAGATTTTTAGAGCAGGGACCAAACCTTCTGTTCCAGGCTCTGGGGTCTGTGTAGCTCGTGTGCAATGAAGTTATTTCCATCCTGTCTGTTGAGCTGCTGCTGCTGCCGAGGCATCCCTGTGCCGGCCACCGCATCCCTCGCATCAGTAGATGGCAGCAGCTTCCCGGGAGCTGGTGGAGGAACCTTTGCTGGGAAGAGTTGAGGTAGCTGTTGGAGTTCAGCCTTTCCCTTCGCTGCCTTCCCTTGGCTCTCAGCCCAGCCTTCTGCCACAACCCAAACTGTAGATGGCAGCAGGAAAATGATTTTCCTGTTTCTTTGTGACTTCTGCTCTGGATAGTATTTTCCTGCTGCTGGCTATTGGGGCCTGTTGGCTCTGGGGTTTCAGGTCAGCTCACAGCCCCAGCTGGACTTCAGGTCACTTTACAGGCTTGGCTGAAGGGATTGAGAGAGGTTTCTGTGCATGGTCCTGCTTTCAGCAATCTATGTGGGGTGCGTGTGGAAAACGCCTGGAAGTGCTCATGGGGATGTGGAGTGGGATTCTCCCACCAAACTGCACATCACAGCAGTCCAAAAGTCGTGGTACAAACTGGGGCATCAGTGGGAGAGGGAAAAGTGGCTGCTGTTAAAAAAGGCAGGGTTTAAGCAATAGTTGTGCTGGCGGAGGGGTTGTGGCATCTCCATCCTTGGAGATTTTAAAAGCCTGACTGGACCAGGCTCCAACATCCTGAGTTAATTTCAGACTTAGCCCTGGTCAGAGTAGGATGTTGAATCAGGGATATCCGGAGGTTTTCCGTGCTTGTCAGCCCCCTCTCTGACTTTCTGCTCTGCGTGTGCTGATCATACTCCTCTGGGCTAATGTGACATGTTTTTCTCTGCCTTGTAAGTGATCACATGGGTTGTTACCCCTTCTTGAGCTGGGGTAGATGAATCTTTGGAAGTTCTATCCAGACTTTTTGACACACTGCAAATAAGTCCTAGATGTGTCTGAAGGACCCTGAGGCCACTTCCATACATATGTCCCAGGTACAGCCATACCAAACCTTCCTGAGGTGCTTTTGAGGCTCTATTTGCTGAATTTGTTTAAAGCTTCACTCTTTGTAGGTGTCACGGGAGTTTAGCAATCTGTTGTCCTAAGGAATTTGGATCATTTGCAGAAAACACTGCTCAGTGGAGGAACAAATTTTAATGTGGTACTTGCCAGCTAGAAAGAAAAAATCAAGATTAAGGTGAATCATAGAAAATGCTGCCTCGAAATGGGAGCTATTAGCTATTAGAATAACCGATGAGAAGAGAATATTTAGGCTATTTAATGCACCATAAATTACATAGGAATTCTCATGCTTTAACTCAGTACTCACTTGATTTAAATCTGCTTCTCTCCCCAGCTTCCTATAATTACAGTGTAGCTACCAGCCACATCCCCAGCCACCTGCAGCTCCTGTTCCCAGTGAAAGGGACTCCCAGATGTTTGACACCTCTCGGCACTGGGTCCCACATCTATGGGGTCTCTGTGGTGGAGTCGCCGAGTCTCGCTCCCACCCTGCCAGCGGCTCTTGAACCGCCCGGCTGCTTTTCACTCTACATCTCTCTTTGTGGAGCTGGGAAGGGATCCAGAGCAGCTGTGTTAGGACCTGTCAATCTCAAATTGCAAAGTCATAAGGAGGGAAAATAATCATCATAATAATAATAATAAAGTCATCAACTTGTCTTACCCTCCAACAGAAAAAAGGTTTTGGTTGGAGGTTTGCATTAGTTATAATTTTCTCCAAGCTGATTTCTCCCTATGATGCCACTATACAGCCTATAAACGATGCTCAGGCAAAATCTTCTCTGACATTCATCTCTGTTTACAGAGCTCATCCAAAAACAAGAAGCCTTTTCTTCACTTTATTCAGCATCACCACGATTCGGTTGCCAAGGCATCAGCCTTTGATTCCTGCAGTTTGGGTCTAACCAGTGATGCCTGACACCACCTGATCACTGTGACCGGTGAGCTCAGACACACCAGCACTGATCCTGCAGCCGATGGCACTGCGTCCCCATGGTGGGACATTAACCTCAACTTCCCAGCTCCTTTCTGGACCTGACATCAGGACCTGCCTTCAAGCCTGATTTGCTAAGGGTGAAGAAGCAGGTGGAAAAGACTCTGGCAAAGTATTTTGCTGAAGCTTGTACATTCATGGCTGTTCAACCAAAATCACCTTCAGTCTCCAGCTGAATGGAAAGGCTGGTCAAGAAGACCCTGAAACAGGGGCCATGAAGTCCTTGATGTGTCAGGAGCAAAGGTGAGGCTGTTGTCAATGCTCTGGTCTGCTCACTCTCCCACACAACAACACCTTCACCAGCTGATGCACACCTGTCCTCAAACACCCAAGGTTTTCTAGCAAAACAATTTCTAGATGCAAACCCCACTGTCCTGGGTCAATCAGTTGTACAAGGTCTGAGCTCATTTTGGATGAGGGGCCTGTTAGCAGCCTCTTTAAGCCCCCTATCCATTCACTGCTGCTAAAGCTGCCAATGTTTATTAATATCTCCAAAATCCAAGTGTGATCAGTGGAAAAAGATGTTTCTCCTTTCCTGTTTTATACAGAAAAAAAAAAAGGAACCTAGTCTAAGCTGCACAGCATGCCGAGGGAAAAGGGCGGAGAGAAACAACTTGGGGAAGGGACAGACAGTGCATCTTGAAGCTTTTAAGTCACTCAGATGAAGTTCATTTCTCCTTGTCTGTACAAGGTTGGACTCTTTGCATTTTCATGGTAAATTTGTTTACCGAGCCGTTGTTGAAATTCTGGAAGCAGAGAAAATGCATTTGCTCCATAACCTTTCTGGATCTGACAAGTCCTATAAAATCTATTAAAGCCTTTAATGAAATCCCCGCTCGGAGCCAGCTCCCATGAATGAATGTGGAATCGGAATTTAAATTAAAATGTTGTTTTTGTAGTCTGTGGGCTTTAGCCTTGACAGAAATTAAAGGGACAGTTCACATTTTCGGGGTTGTTGCTTTCTCTCTGTAGTTCTGTGTCACCAGAAAATGCCTCTCCTTGCAGAGGATGGGTGTTTGAAGCTCTTTTCCTCCTGCTGAGCCTGTGGCCAGTTGGGAGCACTCAGCTGCAAGCACAAAACCTGCTATAGTGAATAATTTCAATTAGAAAAGAGGAAATTGTTTAATAGGCAGCACTGTCCTTTAAATAGGATGCAGAACACTCGTTAGCAAATGGAGGGATATTGGGTCCAATCTCCCTTCTGAGAAGCATGGAGCTGGCCAGGCACAACGTGCCCCTGCTGCCGGGGTAACCACAGTGCAACCGTGGTCAAGGGCATCCTCGAACAGTTCCCAGCCCCTCTGCCATCAGCCACTTGAGGACGTGCTGTGGCTCAACCCATGAATCTCGGCACTGTGAAGATACTTCCAAGCAAGCCTGGGTAAGGAGCCTGATGTAAATCCATTGGATGTGTTTGGCTTTGCCTACCCAAGGATTTAATTTCCATATGTGAATACATGGCTGCATGTGCAGGGGGTGTGCAAGCAATTCATTATTTCTGATCTCTTCGACACTGAGCAAAGAGAAATGTCCCACAGTGAAACGTGTGTCTGAGCCTCCAAAAGAAAAGGATGCTCATGGTTTTGATTATGTTCTCCTGAGCTTTGACACTGCTCCAGCCTGACTCACGCAGATCAGGGGTGGGCCAGGGTTACGTGGGTCTCTGATACCTCCTTCCCCCAGAGAAGATTTGCTGAGGTTTTCTGGGTTTGGCTTCCCATGGAGTGGTGCTGCCAGCTGTCTCCCCTGCCTCTTTGGGTGTGTTTTCCAACAGTGACAAAATCTGCATTTGTTTCCTCATACAGGTTTGCTTTTTTTTTTACATACTTTTATTTACATATTTGCCCACAACTGCATCAGCTCTTGCCACCACCTGCAAGGACCTGCCTCTCTACGTGTGGGAAGAAAATGACACATCCTCCTTTCCTAAGAGCCAAAAGCTGCTCTAGCTCTGGACCCCACCGGCTGCAGCCGCTCATCCCTGGGCTGGGAGCTGATCAGAGGAGCATGCAAAAGGTACCTGACTCACTTCATTTTTGGGATTTGAGCTTCTGTTTACTCTTTTCACAGCTTACAACTCCTTCTGTTTGTGTATCTTCCTTTGCAAGGGTTATTTTGATCCAAAGGGGCCCTTAGCACCTCTGCTTCAGTCTGGATTTATGGCATAAAATGGGCTCCCCTTGCGAGGCTGAAGAGTCCCACCCAATGTCTGAAAACATGCTGGGGATGCCCCATGGTACTGACCTGGGATCAAGTGTTCTTAAGCTCCTTCTTTATTTCCTTTTCATGAGGGCTGCTTCCAGAAACACCTTCCCAATCCCCTGAACCTGCATTGGTCAGTGTTAGGCTACGGGAGCTCAGCACAGGATAGTGATTACTATGAGGGAGGTGTTACAAGAAGGGTTGCAGATCACAAATAACTGCATAATAAACACATGTAAACAGCCATTTACTTCATGGCTGATAAACTTTCATGGTCCATTTTATCTCCGTGTATGCAGAGGAGAAAGGCTCAGGTTCAGGATGCTGCTGGCTGTGGACAAACTCTCTCCTCTCTGTCCTGCAAGATGTTTGGGTGTGATCCTAAACCATGAATCATAGAATGGTTTGGGTTGGAAGGCACCTTAAAGACCATCTCATTCCACCCCCCTGCCATGGGCAGGGACACCTTCCACTAGCCCTGTCCAACCTGGCCTTGAACAATTCCAGGGATGGAGCAGCCGCAGCTTCTCTGAGCAACCTGTGCCAGGGCATCACCACCCTCACAGGGAAGAATTTCTTCCCAATATTCAATCTAACCCTGCCCTCTGTCACAGTGAAGCCATTTCTCCTTGTCCTGGCCATGCCCTTGCCCAAAGACCCTGTCCAGCTCTTCTAGAGCCCCTTTAGGCACTGAATGGGGCCCTAAGGACTCTTTGGAGTCTTCTCTTCTTCAGGATGAACAATTCCAGCTCTGTCAGCCTGTCTCCAAACACAGGTGCTCCAGTCTTTGGAACATCTTCATGCCCTCCTCTGGACTTGCTCTGGGGGTTCCAGAGCTGGACACAGTATTCCAGGTAAACTGATGGCCTCTTTTGGATCATGCACCAGATCCTCCAAAGTGTGGCAGGAGACAAAGGAAAAGGGTGATTTCTGGCATGGGTGGTACCACAGAAAGAGGTTTCATTCTGCAGGATGTTCAGGTGCCCAGTAGTAGAAGAGGAAGCTCTTCTCACAAAGAAGAGAAAGCATTTGCTGTTTATATTAAAACTTCTTTGGGCCAGGAGAGCAGCAGTGGGCAGGAGATCCTCCAGAAGGGAGGATTTTAGAAGCCAGGCTAAGGCGAGAGTCTGTTTTCAGTGTAGAAAAGGAGGGGAACTCATTAGTGCGATGTGAAGCAAAACAGAAAATGCTTAAATTTTTTGGCAAAATGGCAGGACGAAGGAAGGAAATGCTCTTTCTATGTCAGCGTGTTCCTGGAAGGATGATGAAAAGTTTTCTTCTCTTTCCTTTTTCTTTAAATCAGGTTATTACAAAGCAATCCATGCTGTTTCTAAGAAAAAAATATCATTAAGTTTCACTTTGAAAATGTCAAAACAAAATGTTTTGGCATTTCTGAAGTGAAACATTTCATTAAAAATGCTGCATCTGAGTGTTTTGACATTTTTAAAATCCGTTCTCCTCCTCCTCCTGCTATTTTCTCATCCTAAATTTGTTAATATTTTTAGCCCTTCTAAAACTTCATTTTCCAGCAAACATAGTAGTAGTTAAAAAAGTAAAATAAATTGCTGCCTTGTGTATATTGAAAGCAGTGAGCAGCGTGAAACCTGGGCAGCAGAGCTGAGGTTACTGCTGTTTTACAACCTCAGTTGTCATTTTCATGGTGCAAAAGGATCGTGTAATCATGTAATTTTGCAGTACGAGCTTTATTCCCTTTTTATTCCCTTTTTATTCATCTAGGCTCAGAGTGGTAAGAATACCTGAAATGCAAACATTGACCTGGTGACGGGGTGTGAAACCAGAGCAGGTTGGGAGCTGGGTGATGATGCTGATGTTCTCCTTGGCTTCCTACTCCCTTGTTGCACCACTGGTTCAAACTCTGGTTGCATCAGAACACCAAAACGGCTGCAGGGAATTACCTTTGTGCTTCATCCGGGAGAGCACGTAGGGGTGGGAGGGGACAGACCACCCTGCAATGCAACAGGGTGGGCTGCTTGCACGGTTCTGGGTGTTTCTCACCTGCCAGCAGCCACCACCACGCTCCAAACCCTCCTAGCAAGTCCTGGCTATGCACCGGGCCCCTTCCAGCCAGCGCAAACTACTGATGCTCAGAGGTTATTCAAATATGGGCCGAGTCAAATGCCATCAAAAGCTGCCTTTAAAGTGATGCTTTTTGTGCAGCAGAGGGAATAGCCGGCACGACGTGTCACTTGTGGCAGAGTGTGATAGTCGCCTACAAAGGCTGGAGGTGTTTGTCAAAGGGGACGGGGGAGCCTCTGAAGCCAAGAGATGCTTTCAAGAGGAGAGCGCATGAGCGCGTGTGCCCCGTCACTCACAGATGAAAGGCTCTGCTGCATCTCTTGTTTGTTGCCACAGCCCCAGCATGCAGCAATTGCACAGCTTCCCCCTGCCAGAGCCTTAACACTGGCTAAATTAAAGTGAAAAATGTAAGAAAATATGGAGTTTTTATATTTGATTTCAAAGTGCCTGACTCCACGAGTTTGGTTGTTGATGACTGTAGCCAGTACAGGCGCAGGGTAGCACTGCTGGCTTGACTGGTGCTGCTGGATGAGGGAGAAACTGAGTTTATCCACCATTAACCCTCTCGTTGCAGCACCTTGCAGTTATCTGCTGGCAGACAAACCAGCTGTCCCACCACGGGCTGCAGCCAGAGGAGAGCTTTACATAAAGGAGGACCAGTTTCAGGTGGGGGTGGGTGGAATATGTCAGTTCTGCTGCTAAAATACAAAGGCACCTGGATGTGGCTGCCTCTGAGCAACCTGGTCTAGTGGAAGGTGTCCCTGCCCATGGCAGGGGGGGTTGGAATGAGATCATCTTTAAGGCCCCTTCCCACCCAAACCATTCTAGGATTCTCTTTGGTGACTAGTTGCCCTTTCAGGGCTACAATATCTTTGTTCTGCATCACTGTGCATTTGACCTCTGGATAAATGTCCCTTCCAACACAAACCACACTTTAGCTGTGTTCATCCAGAGCCCTCATGTCTCCTCAGAGTCCTCCATTTCTCTTTTCTAAACAAACATTAAGAAAATAAGGCGGAAGGGAGGTGGTGGTTCAGGAACATAAAGTCCCACAAAGAAAATTATCTTCCTTTCACTTGAGTTTTTTGAAAGCTGCTGGGTTGCAAAGGCGGTTCTGTTGATTGCAGTTTTAGTCCCTGATTATGCAGTAATGGAAGCATCAAAAATCATCAAGCTTCCTTCCTCAATTTGAGTTTGCCCTTCATCCCGTGGTTTCAGACTAAGGAGAAAATGGTCATTTGGAAGAGGAAGGAAGGAAAAAAAAAACAAGTGCAATATTGTTTGTCTCCCTTAAAGTCACAGCTCTTCATTTGCCATTCCCATTTTACAGCTTGGCCATTTGACAGATCAATTAGTGACTGCATCATATATGAGCAATAAAACCTTTCACTGGGAAACTTCTCCAGGCTGAAAAGTACTTTTCTATCCTTCTTACAGAAGGAAGAAAGGCCAGGTGGTTCCTCAAACCAGGAATTCCCAGGTAAGAAGTTGGTGTAGGCTGTGAAGAGGGTTTCAGAGGGACTGTCAGACTCTGCTCAGTGGGCACTGGGCTGAGGGTTGGCATCAGTGAGCAAGAAATGAAATCAGAAGCCATGAAGAGAGGAGGAAAGCACCTGCAATGGGAGGTTTTGGTGATGGAGATAAACTTGCCCATCCTCTCCCTTCTACTGTGCTCATCCTCTAATGGTTGGGATCACATGGGTGTGGACTAAGGAGCTAAACCACTGCTCTAAGTTTATTCTTTCTGGGTCAAAAGTACAGTCTGTATTTTAAAGTTTTTAATATGTGTACATATCTATGTAGCCACAAGGATTTATAGACATTTGTGTAGATAAGGATGAACCAAAATTCACAAAATGAGGCCAAAATAACTGCAAACTCCAATTTTAGGGCATTGCAACTGAACAAAACCTTGGATTTTGGGGTACTGAAGCTGCTGAGAGTGACTCTGCCACCTTGGCACCTCATTTCTGGGGAAAAGGTAAACCTTTGGCCATCCTAAGATTCCTGGGAGACTGCTCCTGCTCTCCTGGTGCCCTAGGCAGCAGACGTGGTTGCACATCTCAGAGGCTGAGCACTTTTCTCCCTCTTTTATTTTATTTTTTTTTTTAAACTCCAATCTGTTTGCACTTCTCCCCCCTCCCCATCGCCATCCCTTAGGCCTTCTGGGGAAAGAAAGAAACAGCCTCTCTGTTTTTAATCAACCTAATTAGTGTATCTTTAATACAATTAGAGGGAAATTTTACCGCTCCCCCCCTTCCCCGTGTATCAATTAAAGCCCCACAGTTGCAGGGTAAATTTTTAATCCATTTAGGACCATCTCCCCCCAGCCTCGCATCCCCCTCCTCCTCCCGCCTGGCAGAGTGTTGCTTCCTCCTCCGTTTTCTTTGGGAGTCTGTTCAAACAGCACATTGTAAGGAGTAAATAAATTACTCTCTGCCCCCTTGCCCTCTCCTCCACGGCAGCCGGCCCCGTTCCAGGCAGCTGCCCTGATTGTACGGGCAGGCACAGGGGGGAAGGGGCTCGCACAAAGCCGGGGCTGCGGGGCTGCACGCTCCAGGTCAGGGGGGGTCGTGCTGTTCATCCTCCTTTCTTCTATTCTTCGCCCCCTCTTCTGCATCTTGACGGGTTTTATTTTTTTATCTTTTTTCACGTCTCAGGGTGTTAGGTGTGGTTGGGGGTTAGTGACTATTTTTGTGGTAAGAAGGGGGTTATGCCTGGAGAACATCCCAGTGGGTTTTTCTCCCCTTGGGCTGGTAGGTTATGGTCCTGCTTCTGTGGTCGTGGCTTCTGCCCCCAAGACGCTGTGTGGGGAGTTGTGGGGTCCCACTGTGCCTGGCTGCCTCCCCTTCCCATTGCCATTCCAATGTGGGAAAAGCCTTGGGCTTAGCTCAACCTGAAGGGAACAGTGCTGCCCCAAGTCAGCACCTCCAGACCACCTGGCTCAGCACCAGTGAACCTCGTCCTGCCCTGCACCCAACATGAGCACCTTGGGGAGCACGGGGTATCAGCTGCTGGAGTAGCACCTAAATAGCAAGAGCATTTTCTTGGATTTGGGGCTTTTTCTTTTAGTAAAGGCAGATGGCAGCTGGATTTGCAAAACTCAATTGAAAACCACAAAATGTGGCATCCTGCAGTTGGAATTCCTAGAATATCCCATTTCTGCTTCCCTGAAGCACCCCCTACCTGGAATGCTTCTGCAGGAGTCAAGGACCCAGCCCAGAGATCTGTTTCATTGCTGCACACAGACTCTGAGGGGATTGAAGCTGGGAGGGAATGGGAAAGGAGAAGGCAGGATGCCACCTTCTCCCCTCTATTTTTGCACATGTGTGTAAGAGCTTGTTCATAGAGGTGCAAGTGAAGTAGCGGGTGCTGTGGGGCTGGGTGCTGACCCCGCACAGTGCCTGGCTGGTGTCTCAGCACGGGGCAATGTCCTGGGAACCTGTTCACAGCCAGTGACTGAGCTGTCCTCCAAAAAGTCCTACCAGTGGCTCGTTATTGTCATGCAAACACAATTAGCAGCTTTGCTGCTGCCTTGTTGAGGTAGACGGTGAGACTTCCCCTCACTGAATTTCTCCCCAGCTGGCCCACAACTACAAGGTCCTGCCTTTATGGATCACCGAGTCCCTGCACTTTCTTAATGAACCTGCGTTTAATGCTTGACTTCTCTGTGTCATGTTTAATTACAGCAGCTGTAACTTCCTTGTTGGTCGGCTTGAAATAATATCTAAGTGCTTCTGAGCTTTAGAGCCTTGTTATTCTTCTATAATTAGGGTTTTAAGGCTGATGCGAGCCATCTCTATGAAATAGGCAGCCATTTGCCAGGCATGCTTAGTGCCAGGCTTCAGGTTTCCCAAAGATGGGAGGGAGATATTGTTAACGAAAGTCTGACAGGTTTCAGCAGAAGGAGAGGTGGGCCTGGGGTGCAAGGGGTGGCAGCCGTACCCTGTGGATTGCTGGCATTAAGCAACTAGATCTTGCTGAGCATTTCAAAACTCAAATGTCACCAAGGAATAGATACAAAACAGTTTCTCTGGGTGTATTGGACACAGGAGTGTGGGCTTTCTTTTGCTTTAAATTGATTTTGCCTCCTTTCATCTTTGAATACGCTACTTTTCCCCTAAGAAGGGCTGGGGTTGGGAGGATTTGGGACCCTCACTGTCTCTTCATGTCCCCTCTACTTCACTCTGTGGCTGGTGACCCTCTTGGGAAAAGGGAAGCATCATTCAGTGTGAAAGATCTTAGAGACCTGAGGTGACATTGTGCCTCCCTGGAGGCGATGGGTGAGACAGCATCCAACTTGTAAAACAAGTTGCCTTTTAGGACCTGCCAACTCGGAAGAGAAGGGGCCTTTGAGAGGGTAGAGACCATTTATTCCACATCTGTGCTACCAGCAGAGGGGTTGCAAGTGTTCCCTCCTCTCAATCTCTCCTTCTGTGTTTGCTGCCTTTTAAAGGAAGGTTTTTGTTCTGGCAAAAGGGAAGGTATTGATGCCTTTTTCTTAACTTTCTGTTTGGGTACCTGTGTTATTGAGGCAGGTGCAGTGGGAGGCCAAGCATGTGGACCCACAGCCCAGCTGGAAGGGTTTGTGCTGGCCGTGGCAGTGGGATTGAGGCCCAGTGATCCCCCAACTCTGTCCTTACTGTGTCTGGAGCACCTGGGGGAACATGGGGGGCACAGGGACTTCTCAGCTCAGGGATAGCTCCTGTCCTTGTGGATATGGTGGGTGCTGAAGAAAGCAGAGCCAGTGCAACCCCCAGAAGCAAGGTGAGAAGAATAATAACTTTTTAAGTTTTACTAAACTCACACAATTTTTAAATTCCTTGCAACTGGAGAGGCTCATTGCCTCAGACTAGGCAGAAAAAGCCCCAGACAGTGATGGATGTTGAGCCACTGCTGGGGTACAGTCTCGCTTGTGGGCACATGTGAGACTCGAGCCCCAGATCCCCACAGTATGGGACAGAAACCTGGGAGTAAACTGGACTGGAGAGTCAGGGAAGTGCTGGACTCGGGGGCTGAGGCAGCTGGAGACGGAACACCCCATGGGCCACAGCAGCTCCTCAGCTTGGCTTAGGGAGGACCTATCCCTTTGTCCCTTTGGAAAGCAGGTCCTTAGGAGAAAAGGGTAGCCTGCTGATCCATCCCTAAACTGGGATTAGTCAAAATGGGCAAGAACAAACTGCCCTGAAACATCAATTTACACTGTAAACTCTTCCCTGAAGCATCTGCCATGGGCCTTGTTTGGAGGCAAGATCCTAAATCCATCAGAGCTCAGGGTGAAACCACAGCCCAGGACCTTGCACTCATAGCCGTGGAGAAGCTCAGCTCCTCCCAGGATCCTCACTGTACTACTTGTGCCGAGTATTAAGAGGGCTCTTTCCAGCGAGAAGGGGATGGTGAGGAGTGACAGTCTGTGAATTGCAATTTGAAACGTTTACAGCCCAGTCAATCCTAATTCATTATTAGCTGTAATTGTTTCAAAGAAAGTGTCCACTGTTATGTAAAATGCAGTCCCAGATGCTGCTAATGGTCCAGGCTCTCTGATTGCTGTAATTTGCAAAGCTTTTGCCTTTTTTCCCCCCCCCTCCCTCTGTAGTTATGATGTGCCTTTTATGAGCCAGTGAGGAAGAAAGAGAAAAGCACGCCATTAGAGCAAAATAATAATGTTGTACCTGAAAGGCCATTAGTGAGTCTCGTATAGAAGTATGCATCTGGTCTGTGCCCAGCCTGGCTGGATGCTCCCCGACACCCAGACGCAGCTTGGTGACTCTGGAGCCTGGAGATGGGGCTAGGCAGGGCTGAGGACATCTCTGCTTGCAGGGAGAAGGGCTACCAACCTGGGCGTGCAGCCCAAAGCGATGCTGCCCTCACCCAGGCGTCAGGATATGTCGACACCAGCACGCTTCAAAATTAATTTTCACAATTAATTTTCACAATTAGAGATGGATGCGTGGATGGGAGATCAGCTGGGGTGGAGCAGATTTTGTCTGGCATATTTAATGCGGGGGGTTTCTGGTTAGGGGGGGGTGTCTCTTTTTTGACATGAAGGAAACATCCATTTCCCACTTCCATCGTCTGATGCTGCTCTGTACAAAGGCAGAACCACAGGGATGTCTCTCGCCAGGATACCCAAGCTGTGTGCTGTGGGGCATTTCAAAGCTCTTATGACCTGCTGTCTTTCGCCTCCACCTCTGCTTTCAGCTCAGGTGTTTGTTTTAGCCTGTCTGTGTCAATCCTGTCACCAGGAGCTTCTTAAGTCCATAATATCAACCTAATTTAAGGAAGGCTTTACTTGATGAGACAGGTTTCAGCCCCTGCTGTGTGCAGAGGAAAGAAATGAAGGTTGATTTGGTGTTTCCATCATACCCTATTCAAGGCTGAGTTCCCACGGGATCAGGCATGATCCTTGGGCTGAGTTTTTCAGTGTGGTTTGCCTGGATGAACTGCATTAGGATCAGGCAAAGAGGGACTTTTAGTCCTTTTTGGTTTTCTTTTTAGAATAGAATAGAATATTTCTGTTGGAATGGCCCTACAATGTTCATTTAGTCCAACTGCCTGAACAGCACCCAAACTCATTGTGGAAGAGTCTAGAGGATGTAAAGACTGAGATTAAGTCTGGTGTCCCCCCATGTCCAGCAGATGCTGTGTCTGTAAATTATCTGGGAGTGAAATATCCATGAATTGTGCAGGGCTTTCCCTCATTCTGAGGCCAGGCTGGGGAGAACAGCAAGATGGAGAAGCAACGGGCAGGAGGAGTGAGCCAAGGCCGTAGGGAGGGTGGGTGGTGGGAAGGGAGGGCTGCCCTTTCACCTCAGCTCCCCCACTCCTTCTCCAAAACTATCTGCTCTGCGACCCCGCCTTGCCACTTCCCACCAGACAGCCCTGCCCTGGCCCCCTCCCCAGGACCCGCTCTCCCGAGACAGGCTTTGTCCAGGGAAGATTGAGAGGGCTGCTGGAGCAGGGCAGCCGCCTTACCCTTCACCTCCGAGGAGGGTGGTCCTGCGGGGTCATTGCCGGGGGCACACAGGGCAGTGCTTGATGGTATTGTCTGTCAGGAGCCTCGAGACGGACCTTTAACAGGGAGGAAAGCACATAGCAACCATTCCAACACCTTCCATTTCGCAGCATCCATCCCAGCCCATTGAATTTCTCCCCTTGTCTTGGTGCTGGAGATTTCCTGGGAATAGAGGGGAGAACTCTTATTCATAGGAAGGGTTTAACATGGGTTAAAGCAGGGGCTGCGGGCCCAGCTATGGCAATTAGCAACATGCGTGGGCTTGGAAGTGTCAATTAGGCTTTTGAGTCATTGTTTACTCATTAACACAAGGTCTCTAATTACCCTGACCTGATGCTATGGGGGTGCTGAAGTTGGCTAATCAAACATGTAGAGCCTTCAAAAGGAAATTAGGACTCAGTATTGAGTGAAAATGCCCTTTTCATGGCTAAGCCCATGTTGTTTGGGGATTTATAACTTCACACTCTCCATCCCTGCGGAGGGATGAGGAGGAGGGAGCGGATGGCTGGGCTGTCCAGGTGTCTCACACACTGCCGGAGCAGCCAGCAGGGCTGAGATTGCTTTATTGCCTCCCACGTCTGCGGCCGTGAGGGTCCAGCAGCCCTGGCTCCTGTGGGATGTGTTAATGCAGGTCATGGCATGGCTGGACTCGCCAGCCCCGGCAGGAGTGGGGATGGATGTGGTGACAGCAGACAGACACCTCGCCAGCTCCAGGCAGGGCTGCACACAGAGATGGGGTTGATGTGGCTGGAGGGCTTGGCTTTGCAGCCCACCAAAATGATGATTTTGGGGAGTGAGGTAAACACTCTGAACTCCCCAAAATCAGAGCTAGAAAATGGATATCCTTATCGTGAGCACAAGGGTCACATAGGAACCAAAGCTGCCTTTCTTGTTTGATTTTCTTCCCCCCTTCCATCTCAATTAATTCTTTTCATTTTTTCATCACGGAAATAGTTTGTGCCTTTAACAAATGGGAGGAACACTTGCAAATGCCTTTTTGTCTGAAAGCAAAGCTGTTCGGTGTTACTGAACTTCAAGGGATCATTCCCTGTTTCCGCTCCTCTCCCTTTCTCTGCTGAGGCAGAACGTAGCGTAACTTAAAAGTCAGTGATTCAGACTGCAATTATAACCTAAAAGCACAAATAAAAGATAAGCTGGCATCCTACTGTTCCCCATTTGCATCTGCGTCGCATGGGATGAAGGGAAAAATAAAATCTGCTTTTATAAAGTGTTGAGCCAGAGAATCTCGTCCAGCAGAAAGAAGAAAATAAACAGATCCCCTGAGGCACCGGCTGTTTGAGTTGCAAATGACAACTCGGGTGGAAGATGCTCCAGAGAGGCGGGAGGAGTTTGCACACAGTTGGCCACCCTGGCCACGTATAGAGCCAAACCATCAGCCTGATGTTGGTAAAAAGTCGCCTTGTGCTCATTTTATGTCCTGTGAGTACCACATGCTTTATTTGGGTGTTTCCCATTGCTCCCTCAATATTTGTGATGATTTCCAATAGTGAGGAGGGGAGGTGGTGGCTGTCCAGGTACAGGAGGCCATGGGGATGCTGTGGTTTGCCCATTCCACCAGACAGCCACACCACATGGCCCCTCAGGGCCAGGAGCTCAAATGTTAGCCTCTCTTGGGCGGAGCAGTGGCTCATTTTAGCAGCAGCAGAGATTTCTGGTGCTCCTGTCTTGGTCGATTGAAAAACCACTTCCCAGGGTGTTTCAGGTTTCTCTGTTTGCAGAGATGGCTGGGAACTCACTGGGGCCCTGTAAATGCTTCTTGCTGAAAATAAACAGGGTTTTGAGACAATAAACACGTTTTGTGTTTTGAGTATTTTCCCCCTAGAATATGATGGGTTTCTAACAGAAAAAAAAAAATCACAGAGAAGGCAGAAGGAGGAGGGATTTGGCTGAGATACTGAGAAAATCCAAAGGTATCGTATTTGGGAGCAGGGTGGGGTCTCTGCTTCCTGTGTCTGGGGCTGGAGGGAACTGAAGCTGTGCCACCAGGTCTCAGCTGCAAGAATTTGTCTTCCAGCCTGGGAGCAGATTGTTTCCCAGCCAGGCGCTGGGCAGGACATGAGGAGCCACGTCAATACCAAAAATGCTCCGGTTTGGTCTTCCAGACTTGGCTTTGTCTTTCTTTACTTTCTGCTTCCCCAAAGACCTACCCCGATGCTTTACTTTTCCCTGCCCCTATCCATGACCCTTCAACACTTTATAGTCATGGCAGACCATGGCTGTAGGATGGGCAGCGCTTGGGGTCTTTTCCTAAATCTGTGCCATGCCTTAGTTGGTGATTCGTGTCCCAAGCCCCGTGGTGCGTCTGCCTGGAGGGGCTCGGGCCAGTCTGCCCGGCCCCGGGAATTGGAGCAGCTGTGCTGGGGATGCTCTGAACAAAGTGCCTCTCCCCAGCCTGCAATTTGCATACAGATGCGTAGGAAATCCTGTCAGTCCCGGCATCGAGGGGGAAGGGGACCATGGGTGTGGGAAAAGAGGTGAGGCTGCCCAGTGTGTGCTCCCCAAATCTCCATCTTGTTCTGGCAGACTGAGGGGGCCCATCAGCCAGGCTGTCCCAGCCTCCAGCTCAGCAAGCCTGGGCGTGTGGGATGTTCCCCCTAATGCAGCACCATTCTGACCAGTCTGTCTGTCTATACTTTTGCTCTTTCTTGCCGCTTCTCTTGTTCCTCCTCTTCCTTTCTTCATCATCCTGTTCTCCTGCTTTTCCCCTCCTATTGTCTTTTGTTGAAGATTAAGGGTAATACTTCAAAAAGGTGTTTAGATCCTGCTCACCAGCTGTCCAACAGCTCTAGGTGCCCTGTGCTGGCTCAACCAGAGCAAACCCCTACCTGACTGTGCAAATGGTGTCGAATTCCATCCTACCACACTCACTCCTTGAGTCCCTTCCCTGGTCAAAGATGGGCATTCATTACCAGCAGTGGATTTTGCTGGTTAAGAGGAATTGTACAAACCCGCCATCAACAAGTGGGGATCAGCTAAAGCCTGTTATCCCTTCACGTCCACTCAGCAGAAGGACTCCAACTGGTGACTGCTGCGGTCCATCAATAGTCTCTTTGCATTATTTTAAAGAAGAGTTATCCATCAAATCTGTTTGAATAGCAAATAAATGCAGGGAAACTGTGAACAGCCATGGAGGGTCCTTGGGCAGAAGGGGAGGATGAATTTGTCAAACCCACTGTTTGTACAGCTGAATCTCTGAGTGTTTTGCAGAATCCAGAAGGCTGAGACTGAATATGAATGAAACCCTGAGTTCATCCCCCACCTTTTTTGTTCTCTTCTCCAGATGCCAATGTGTCCATGTTGCCTATGCTGCTGGACTCCAAGGCCCATTTGACAAGGCACTGGCAGTAGAGGGACTGTTGATGAAGGGATGCATCGCAATGTAGAACAGCACACATTGACTTTCCAAGTTTTCCAAAGAGCTTGGAGAAGTAAAACACAGGACACGTAAGCATCACATCTCAATGAGGAGCTCAGAAAACCCCTCTCCTACCACCGTGCAATTAAAGAGAACAAAACCCCAATGCCGTGGAGGTGCTGGAAATGAGACCTCTTCCTCACTGTCCTTGCAACTCGCATTTTCAAATATTGTCCACGGCATCCCAAACGCATGACCTCGGCAAACGGCAAATTGAGTCTGTTTATCACGTGGCTCCTTAAGCGGTGCTTGCCTGGTGAATGGCCTTGGCATACATTAAGTGAATAAACCACCCCATTGTTAGGCTCCTTCAGCCGCTCTGCTCGGTTGACCCATTCAATAACTGTTTGTTTGCACAGACTTCCCTGTACAAGTGCAACAAGCTGAACCCTGGATCTGAGCAGATGTGTTTGGAGTAGGCTCTCTCCCTCTGCTTCCTTCCCATCAAGGTGTATTGTTGCATCTTTTGAAAGCTCAAGCTCTCACCAGCGTGACTCATTTAGAGAAAATTTCTATGCTGTTTTCAGGCACCCTCAAGGATTTCCAGGCATAATTTACCTCTTCTGTGGCCTTATTTTGAGGTTCAAACTAACGCAAAACTTCCTCCAAAGGGTTTTCCTTGTCTTTTATCACAGCATATCTGCACGTGAGAAAACAGGGAATGCAGCGGGGCATGGGAAAGGTGTGCAACTGTTGTTCAAGGCTAGAAATCAATCAGACATGTCAGCATCTCCTCTCAAAGGCTGCTTGGCTCTGGAGTAGGTGCCCTGAAGTCCTCTGGGACTGTGTCCTCTCAGGCATCCTTTGCCTTGACCTCTCAGTACTGCTCATCCCAGCCCTTCCTGGCAGCCTGAAGCTCTGTCTGGACCTAAAGGTAGGAAAAACCCAACCTGTACTTCTGGGGTGCTGGGAGGCCAAACTGCCCCTTTGAGTTGAACTTCTTATTGAAAAAAAGAGAAATTATGTTAAAACCTTTGGTTAAATCTTCGTGCTAAGGCCAACCCTTGAAGGTGCCTTTGATTCAGGAACCCCATTTGTCAGATATGGGTTCTGGAAGACTTTTGCAAAGATAGAACTTTTTGGTCTGAAAACCATAGTTTGACCCCTAAATTGTCTGATATACAGAACCCATTGCTTGTAGTTCATGTCTTCTACTCAGAAGCAGCAAAGGACATCGTGAGTGCAGGCTGATCAGGCACAATCCCTCCTTGATGCAGAGACCCAATAGCTGAAAGATTCATGGAAAAACAGTTTTCAGCAGGAAAAGTGAAGGGTTGTCTCCTTGTGTTTTAAAAACCTGGGTAAGTGGGTATGGAGTAATAGTACCTCCATTAAAACAAAGAACTCATGGCAAGCTGTAGAGTGTGGGATGCTGCTGCCTTAAATCAAAGTCAGCTCGAGTTTAGCTAAAAATACAGCAGGCACATTCTGTGGGACTGGGGGTGACAAGACCCAGTAAGCGATTAAAAGTTCTGGAGGTTTTAAATCCTTTTTTCCATTGATGCATCACATGAATCACAAATACCCTCAAACGAGCCATTTGTGTGTCTCCCACCAGACGGAGCTGACAGGGGGATAAACCAAACGCATGCAAATATTATTTCAGGGCAGGCTGAGATTGGATGAGGTGAAAGAGAAAAGTTAAACATAGAAGCATATTTATTTCTGCATAATTTTGTCAGCTTTCTTCTGGCAGTGAGAGACTAAACTTCGGAGGAGCCTGACCTCCGGATTATCCGAGGGAAGACATGTGCTCGCTGTTTCGGAGTCACCATCTGTGAGGGAGATTTCGGGGAGCGAAGACACGTGGCAGGGAGGCGGCTGCATCTGCCCAGCCGGGAGAAGGACCGTCGGGACCCTCAATTCCTGAGCATCCTCCTAGCCCTGCCCGTGCATTTATCACGGCAACGAGTTTCTGCTTGACAGGAGGGTTCTTCAGTTTTTCTATTTCTTCCCCCCAGCCCTCCGGTGCAGCTCCGGGGGACTTTTCCCCCCCGTCCCGCAATCAGGCCGGCGGGTCCATTTGCTTTTGTCTCCCATTAATTGCTTGCTACTTTTCATTGCCTGCTCCTCCCCCTTTTAAAGATAAATTTTAAAGCCCGAACGGGGTGGAGAATGGCTGAGCCCGCTGTTATTTTTGACATTCGCCCCAGTGACAGCTGGACCTTGCAAGGCTGGGGCCGTTCGCACACAAAGCCTATTAGCTGTGCCCACTCACTTAATGAGCCCTGAAGTCTGGAAGGAAAATTTCCTCCCCGAAGTGTGGCAGAGCCCTTTGTCATTGTAAACAGGCGCTGCTTGCCGAGCCCTGCCTTGCCTTTCTCCTCCCTGCCACCGTGGCTTTTCTATTTACTCAGGAAACAAAAGCGGAGCCGTGTCAGCGTGCGGGGGAGAAAACGCACCCAGCGACTGGGGCTCGCACGAACACGCGCGGCCGCCGCTGCCAACCCACCTCCGGCGGCCGGGGCTCCCCAGTGTCACCGACACGAAGGGGACAACCAGGCACGACCTGCGGGATGGGGAGGGAGGGATGGGCCGGGGATTTGCAGATCCATAGGACCTGCTCCCCGTAGGGACCTTCTGTACAGGTCAGAACAGCAGTGGAATGAAGAGCAGGATGCTTCCTCCAAAATCCTTCACCTTCAACACGGTGGTTTGGGTCTCCAGAAGGAGCCACAAAGTTGGTTTTGAGGGATATTTTCTTCGGCGAATTCCTGTAGTGGTCTCCTGAATTTGCACCATTCTGTTGTGCAAGGAGCTTCCTTCCCAACGCTACAAATAATTCACAAAGGAATCTTTCCTTCTGCCTCTTATGAACTTACAGCCTGCCCAGATTTGCTACTTTTTAAGCCTCAAAAAATCCCATTTTATGCCCATTTCCAGGGGGAGTTACTACCCAACAGGATAAAACCATTTTAGAAATGGAAGCACCTTTGTTGTAACTGGTAACACATGTTTATTGACATTATTGGCAATATGCAAGTAAAGAGCAGAGAAACTGGGAAAAAAAACCCCTGACTGCTTTCCCTGAGCAAGTCTACCTCAGAGGTGGTCCTTCCTTGGGCTGAAGGTGACCAGTCACTTGACATAGACCCTGTCACCAAGGGCAAGCAAAGTTGCTAGGGTGAAAGATTTGGAGTATGGGTCTTGACGTGATTAAGAAGATGAAATCTCTGGGTCTCGTGATTTGCAACATAACCTTTAATGTCAGCCAGGTGCAAAAAAGAGCTGGAATATCTGGGCTTCATCTAGTCTGGGAAAGAACTGGGAGATGGGCGCTATCCCTGCTTTGTAGTGTGGCTAAGGGAGCTTAAAGAGCATTTCAATTTCTGGCTCTGAGGGCGTGAAAGGGCAGGCTGAGGCTGCTGCAAACATCACAGCCTGCATGGCCACGATTTGCTTTGAAGGTTCAAGTGTGCCTGAGAGCTGGACCTCAGAGGATGTCCTCATGCCTTTGCTTTCCTGGGCTATCCCTGGTGAGAACTTCCAAGAGGCTTCAGAAAAGCAGCTTCCAGCCTGTGACATCTCTGCATTCACTGGCACCCCTTCTCTCGCTTCTTTCTTGTTCTGTCTTCTCCAGGGATTTGCCTGCTGGTTTTTAAATATTTGCATATATCAGTGCTTTCTTTCTGTTGGTAACCAAGGCTGTTTGGTAAAAGCTGAGACATTCTCTAAATGTAAGTCAGGCAAAAAATTACCTTTTTTGTGTGCTTTGCAATTATCACAGCAAAATGATTCCTTTCTTCCTCCTGCAGTCAGTAATTTATTTTTCAATAGAAAAAAACTAAAACGTTACTCCAAGAATGCCGGGTTAATGCTGTTCTTGTTTTTCCTGTGAAGTTAAGCTGGCTTCGTGACTGAAGTGTTTGTCTTCAATTTATAAAATTGCTTGTGGGTATGTCCCACTTCAGGAAGACACAAGAGGCATTCACAAGCAAAAAGATCTCAGGTTCTGAATTGGTTGTTTAGTAATAAAGGAAGGGAAAAGACCAATCTTCACCCTGTATTGTAAACTTGCCTTTGCCAGTGTTTCTAAAGTGGCTTTTCCCTGTTTGTTGCAAAAATCCAGAGGTGTAAAACTGACTGTGTCAGGAAATTGACAGGGACTTTTGATAACCTCTCTCAGCATCTCCTGCTTGTTCCTGCTGTTACCTGTGCTGGCACCAGCGCCTGAGTATGTGGAGTCCTAAGCCCACCTTGTGCCAGCCTGTCCCAAGCAATTCTTTGTCAAGGGATGATAGAGAAGTGGAATAAATAATGTTGATGACAAGTCTTTCCCTTCCCACAAGCCACCATTGCCCTTTTGGTCAATTTGAAGTTCAACCTGTTCTGGGGAGCAGGAAAAGAGATTTTCTGCTCTCACTTGTCTTTGTGTCAACTGCTGGGAGTGCAGCTGCTTTGGTGGGGCTCCTTACTGACCACCCAAATTCCTGCTAGCTTGGGACAAGACCACATCTTTGCAGCAACTTAGTCCATTTGGGTAGTGAGGTCCTTAGAGACAATGATGATTTGGCAATCCAAGTGTCCCAGTTTGAAGAGTGTCCAGATTAGGGAAATGTGTCTACATGCTGATTGCAGGGTAGGGATGTGAAGGCCAGGGCTGGAAGAGCATTGCTGGAGTGTAGCTTTTCTGACTGAGTGAGCTTTCCAGGTACTCTGCCTGACAGCTCCTGCATGTCCAGCACGCCTGAAAGCCTCTCAGTCACATTTCTCCATAATGCTTGAAATTTTTTCCCTAATGGCAGTGGAGAACTTTTCTGCTGCACACCATCACTTTGTTATAGAATCATAGAATCCCATAGAATGGTTTGGATTGTGGTGGAAGGGACCTTAAAGATCATCTAGTTTCAGTCACCTTGCATAGAGCGGCTCTGGAAAGGAAGGAGCTTACTGTGGTTCCCATTTACTCTTGTGGTTCTGTATTATTTGGGGGCTGTATTTTGACATGGAGAGTATGCAGAAGCCCCTCTTCTCTCTGGTGTCAGTTTATCCCCATGCAAGGGGATTAAGACATGGCAAGGGAGCTGCAGAGGTCAGGAAGGAGGCTGTGCTACAAACCAAAGTGAGGGCCAGGAACCTTTCTCCATCACTGTGGCCTCTTCATCTCAATGTCCCTCTAATATCTGCTAATCGGCTTCTCGTTTGTAGGCTCCGTTTTGATTCACCGGTGCTCATACCTCCGACATTAAGTTGGCAAGCTTGAATCTGTGTAAAGCTGTAAGTCAGGACTGGGCAAACGGCTCCAGGAGTGCCTGTGAGCTTGGCAAGTGTCAAGGGGATTTGCATTTTGAAGACAGAGCTAATCCCTTTTCTGTGGTCTGCACTCACAGGCAGCTGCCCCAGAAGCATTTTCCCTGTTCTCTCCTCCACCCCCCACTATTGGTGGGGATTTCAGAACAAAGAGGGCCATGGGTCAGGGCTGGGAACACTGACCTGGCACGCAGGAGACCTGGATACAGTCTGTGCTCTTACACAGCCAGTCAAGGTGACCCTGGATGAGTCCTGCAGACTGCACCTACTGGGTGCCAGAGCAGGCTTACGCATGCGGACACCCAATCCCTCCATGAAGCTGGCCTCCAGCCCAGCTCTGGCTCTGGTGGCCAGCCCAGGCCAGGAGACCTGCTGGGGGACACTGCTGGAAGCAAATAAATATATAAACACCTTACCAGCGCTTCCAACTGGCCTTTTAAAACTCAAATTGCATCTGATCAGTATTGCTGGTGTCGTGTTTTGAGAGCTCTGTGGAAAACCTGGGCATGTTTCTTCTCCTCCGATCTGCAGAGCCTTCTGAATAGCTGATATTGAGCGAGGGTTGTATTTCATATCATCTTGGCTTAAAGATGCACATGCTGCAGAAGTTACTCCAAGGCCAGCAGCTGATGGGGGAAATGTCGAGAGTCCCTGGATGAGACATGATTTTAAAGTCAGCTGCAGGATGCAGATCCTCAGCTCTCACTGAAATGAATAGGAGTGTTAAAGTTAAATATTCAGCTGGCTTTGCCAAGTGAACAAAATTGTTGTGAATATCCCTTTTGCTACTATTTCATTAAGACAATTAACCTGCAGATCTGTTCTGAAAGTAGGAGGACTGAATGCCAAGAAATTTGGCTGGATTTGACTTTCATGCGTCATTTACAGAGGCCAGAATGGTGTTCCCACAGTACGGGTGATTGTTTGCACCAACCCTGTGCAATGATGCTTTTATGCAGTTGTAATGAAGCATTTGGAAGTTGAGGAGGATTTTTTTAGACCATTTCCAGCCCCTTCTGTGTGACTTTGGAATCACCTCCCAAGATGCTCTAAGACTGAAAGAGGCCAAGCTCCCTGCTCATCTTTTGTGGAAGAAAGAACACCTACAATCTCAATTTCTGTTCCACGAATTCTTCCCTTTCCAACAAATCAATATTATCCATTGATGGGAAGGAAAATGTTTGCCTTAGAAAATCTGCCACCAACTCCACAGGTACAGACCACACCAAGCCCATCACTAGTTCATGGAGCTATTTGCAATGTTTGATATCTGACCCCTCCTCTTTGAATGGGAAGACTTGCACCAAAGCAAGCAGTCCTCACTTCCTTCATCCTGGGGAAAAAAGTCCAGTGCTGACACTCTTTGATGTGATTATTTCATATCCCAAGGTTGGCCGGGCAGGTGGATGCTGCCAGAGCAGGGAAACCACTCAGCACAGCTCAGGCAGCTGGGTTTTGTTGGCTCCTACAGGATTGCAGGGGAAGAAAACAGAGTTGGGTTGCATTTGAAATAAAGCTCATGCGAAAATTTGCATAATAACATGTAAAAAAAAGTGATATAAAACTAAATATAGTGCAGTGCTATTTTACCAACCTTTGGTTAATCAAAGTTAACAGCATTATAATGTAACAGACATTATCTCACTGCACATTCTTTCAAACCATCATAGTGTATCTGAAAGGCAGCTCTACAGAAAAAGTGTTGTAGAAAACAAAGGGCCAATCCTTTCTTTGATTTTTTTTTTTTTTTAGGAAACCTGTCCTCTAAACCTCATATGTTTCCATGTTCTTCTCCTGCAATTTCTGTCATGAACTGTGATCTCTGTCCTGCCAATTTCTTGCTGAGGTGCCAAGGTGTGTTGTACATATTTCTGCATGATCTCTGTTTAAAAAGCAGAGAGTTTTACTGTAAATCAGACACTGGGCAGTAACGCTCTGTGAGCCTCCCTGGCCTGGTGAACCCCAAACTCTTGTTGATATTCATATAGGAGTAACAGCGGCATTGGAGGTTCTGACGGGCTCTGTGGGGTGAGGTCCCACACAAGCCCCTGTAGGAAACATGCAGGTCCTGGCATTCTGAGGGAAACTCTCCCCTTTTTGAGTGCATAGTTGATGGACTGCCCTCACTCAGGGTTTGATGCCACGAGGACTGCTGGCGTTTGGCACGTTCCTGGAAACACCCTGCTCTCCCCGTTCAAAGCCCCTGTGGGCTGAACTCCTCCACGGCTGCTGTTAATAGGTTAATGAGACCCTCGTCTGGCGGAGTTAGAGTGCCTGGCTTTCTAAGATAAAACTATCCAGCGACATTAGGAGGTTGGGCCTCTTTATGACTGAACGCCATTCATCCTGAGTACACAAGAGCTCGCAAATTTAATAAGCAGAATCCATTTCAGCCCCATGGCCTACCATGGCAACAGGAGAGAGGGGCTCCAGCCTCTGCTGCTCAGGCATCATTATCTCCAGGGCCATCTGCTCCAGAGAAGCACAATCCCAAACTCATTTAAATAGAGCCAGCCTGAAATATGTGACGATTTTTCCCAGTCTCCCCCTCCCTTCCTGACGGCTTCCCCCCATCCCCGCAAGCAGCTACACCTCTGCACACAAGCAGGAGGAGATGTAATATTCAAAGGGTGAGGAGAGGGTACGGGAGATAAGATTATAACGATAATGTACTGAGGGAAGGTGAACGGGGGAGGGAGGAACTCTCCGTCTTTGGCTGCCGTTCCCCGACAAAGCAAGAGGTTGTAATAAATTATAAATGTATTTTTTTTCAAATCATCTTCTTGGAAGAAATATTTCCTAAACAATGATTCATCACCCTCTCCAGAACTCTGCCTCTCTGGAACAATTAAGCAGTGAAGGAAACTAACCCAGTTAATTCATTTCTTTCCGTGTTTTCTGACTCATGGTTCACTGTCCTCGTCATAAGTGGATAAAATAAATTACCTAAGTGTGTTCACCCTTGTAAACGGTGACATTTTAGAAAGCAAATGGGAGGGGTTAGTGGGAAAAGGATTTAGTCTTTACTCCGTGGCAATGATTTGCACTCATGCACATGCTGTCTTATGTTTAAGGGTTCCCAAGCCAGACTTGGGGACAAGGACCTGTAACAACTCTCTGACATGAGTGGTGTCAAGTGCATCCCTGAAGGGGATAGGAGAGGACAGGAGCTATGACACAGGGAGACAAACAAGCGCATGCAAAGTTGTACCATGTCCCTGCATCTGGACAAAGTCACTTTTAATGGATCTGTTTTATTTCGGACACAGGCGTGGAGGCTGCAGGAGCTGTTAGAAGCAGTGTGAGCTGAAGTGGGGGCAATGGGAGCTGCTGGCAGGTGGTCCCACAAATCGTTGCCCCAACAGTGTGTAAAGTCTGAGGAGCACTTCAGACTGTAGCAGGGAGGAGATGGCCAAAAGCAGACTCTGAGGAGCCCCAGGGAGATATCCCAATTGGCACCCAGGTTGGGAAGGGGGTTTCTCTGCCCAGCCCCTCCACTGTGGCTCTGCGTGGTGGGAGAGATGTAGCAGCCAGAGGGGAAAGCAACTACTGCAGGAATTTCTGAAAGATGCCATTTCTGATTTGTTTTCTGTCAGGGCCTTCTGACCTCTGCTCGCTGGGTCACAGGAGTAAATCTGTCATGGGCTGAAAGACTGGTTTTCTCTGCCGACGTGGAGGCAGTGCCTGCTCACTGGCATCCCTGTCCCTTCCAAGAGCCTCTCGTGTCTGGAAACACTTGCCTTTCTCATGTTCCCAGGCCTGCAGGACACATACACCACACCACATGAGCACATGTGTGTGTGCTCTGAGGTGTTCAGGTGGTGGATAGGTTGGGATGGGATGGGTTGGGAATGGGAGGGGCTGGCATGCAGTGAGATATATGACTTTTCCAGCTCCAATCCATGCATATGCAGTGCCAGGATCTCTTTCACCTGAAGGTCCTACCTGACAGGCTTCCCAGCTCCAGTCCATGGCATGTGGAGCTCATGCAGATTACACAGAGAGAAGGTGCAGTACATCAACGAGACCAAGTGAAAGTGTAGAAATGCATCTGGTAGAGGGGAGGGGGAGGACATGAAATCGTGTATATTCATTACATTTATTTAGTGATACGAAGCCTCCCAATGCCCATAACACCCCGTATCTGCCATCATCACTCACCCACAGCAGAGGCAGTGCCTCTGGGACACAGTGTGGCAGATGGCCAGGAAGCCAGTGCAGCATTGCTGAGCCAGGACCATGATGAATACCTGCAAGGACAGGCATCTCCACCCCGGCCCTGGGGAGAGGTGAAGGAGGCAGAATGGAATTATATATCCTGGAAACTGGAGGCTTTTCACCATCAACAGACTCCTGGGGTATTTCAGTGTCCCCTTCTGTGCATTTTTGCAGGAGTGGTGCTTGTTCAGGTGAGAAAACCATGGTGTCCACCCTTGGGCAATGCAACCACACGTATGCAGGACACCTAGAATGAGCAAAGGGCCCAGTGTCCCCTGCTGGAGGCTGAAGCTGCTTTGATCACATCATTTACTTAGCACAGATATAACCTTTAAGTGTTCACTAACTCAAGGTGTCAAGTCACTGATTAGGAATGCAGACTCAGCAAACCCTGGGTGATAGATAGCTTGTGACATATTAACTTACATAGAAAGCCTCTATTGCTTGGAAATCTTTTTAGGTTGATAAATTGGAGGATCTACCACAAAATCCATAATAATGTGTTTTTCTCTGTAGCACAGTTAGAAATGATAAGGTACCAAGTGTTATCAGAGATGAATAAGCTTCAAAGTATTTGCAGAGGTATTTTAATTTATTAAATCTGCAGAATAGTTGAAAAATTAATAGGAATGGTTTCGCTGTAAATTTCTCAGATTTTCTTTTCCTGGAATGGGTAATGCCTTATGAAGACCTGAACCTAACCAGACCTTTGAGTTCTCATCCTAGAGAAAGATTTGGCCAACAAACAAACAAAAAATCCATATGCAAACAGTTTTGGCTCCCATTTAGCTCTTATTTAGAAGAAATATTGTTTCCTTTAAAGGAATTTTGAACCCTTTTATCTCCTCTTATAAATCCTTGTCAGAAATGTTCCAGGAACTGATGTTCACAGTAAGATGCAGCATCTACTCCAGATGAAAGGGAAGGTAGATGTCTTCACAGAGAGACTGATGCTGCCAACTCCAGCTGATCCTCTGTGAAAACTCAGCCTGGAGTCACCAGCCAGCCTAGACCTTTGCCTTAAGCGCATGCATTCAATTATTTAACAAGGAAAATGGGCTCCTGTAACTAATAAAATACCTGATTTAGCCCCTTAATCCCACTCTAACATCTTTAAAACAGTGCCAACACAGGTGAGGCCTCTGGGAGAGGAAAGCTAAATATTGCTCTCTGCCTTGTGGCTTGCTTTCAAACCTACATTTCATTCCATCTCTGCTGTTCAGAATTAATGTTGCAGGGAGAGTGGCTGAGAGCTTTTCTAGGAAAGCATGGCAAACTCCCAGCTCCAGCAGGAACCAGCCTACCACCGTGCAGATCCGCTGTAACATGGGTAATTCATCCCGGATGGCAAAAGCTGGGCTGTTTTTTTTGCTGTTTTTTTTGGAATGCTCAGCTTTTAGCAACATGAGAAAACCAATGCAATGAGTGAAAGCTCTCAGAGCAAATCCTTCTGCCTTGTTTTTCAGGTTTTAAGAGATAAAGCCCAGCAGGTGGGAAGGAGAGATGGAACAGGGTAGATTTGCACTCTTCCATAAGTGAATTCTTGGTCGCAGTGTCTCCAGCTTCTGGTGTGGGGGCCTAACGTAACAAGACAGGAGAGCCCAAAACTTTCCCTGTGTAATTGTGTGCTTCACTGGGCTGACACTGGGCATGGATTTAGCTCTCCAAGGCTCAGCTGGAGGTGGTGTGGCTTTTGAGGAGCTTAGGCTCTGATCCAGCATATCACCCCTTATTGACTGATGCCTTTTAGTGCAGACTCTGACAAGAGGTATGAAATTATCATTAAAGATGCCCCTCAGAAAGGCTCTAAGCCATTTTCTATCAGATTTACACTGTGTTGGGAGGAGTGAGGCAACGAGCTTCTGCCTTTGCACCCTGTCCTCTAATTCTGCAGCTGATGGAGCTGGCTGGGGCTAAAGGGGTGGCACAGTGGGAAAACTGTGCTCTGAACCAGGTCTGGGCAAGCCTGGGAGACCAGCAGATACCGGTGTTTTGGGTTTAGTCTGGTACAACTCAGCTCTCAATTTTGATCTCATTAGCAAGAGATAAAAAAAAAAAAGTCATAAAGTTTGACATTTTCTGATTAATAAATTAACATTTGGATTGCTTGTAGTGAAGAAGCATTGGGTTAAAAGTCCAGGAAAATTGGGGCAGGCTATAGCTATAAATGTACCGAGCATCCTTCCTGGTATCTATTTCACACGCAGCCTCATTATCCTGCATATTTTCTATTTTTGTTTTCTTTAATGGGTTTCAGCCGTGATATTTTTAAGAGCGCTGTTCTGTGCGTAGCAGCTGCCACTGCCATGCTCTCAGCCCGGTTGCCATGGCTGATACACAGGGCTTGTGCCAGAATTTTGTTGGTCAACAAGTCACTGTCAGCGCTGTTGGGCAGCATGTTTCCATAGCTATGCGTGGAGAGGGGCATCCTCAGGTGATGTGATGCTGAATTTTCCTAAAGGACTCAGCCTAAGTGCACTGGTAGGTTTGTAGTCTTTAATGTGACTATTTAGCACCCTAACAGCTGAACTCTTTCCAAATTAGCTGGAAAAGCAAGTGAGACAATTTTTAACACAGCGCTGGTGGAGCAACTCGTTTGTGCTAATCAAAAGGGAGCGATCAGCTTGAAAATGTCCCCTCATAATTTAATTCATGGACTTCAAAAATAAGTTTCTTCAGATGCAGGTGCCTTGAGAACATCAGTTTTTAACTCATTTGAAGTAGTGAATTCCTCTCACTGGACTTAATTAGGGACAGGTATTAACACAAATCGAAGAAGAAGATCTTAGAAGAAAAGTGATTTTATTAGGAAAGAACTGTAGGGCGCTTTAATTAATGCCAGAACAGCTGTCCTTAAACTGTTTCTCCCTTATGAGCAGATTATCCCAGCAAAGGCTAAGAGGCCATGGAAAACAAGGAGCAAGCTCTGTTCAGGGATTCTGGTCCCTGTCTGCACCACCATCACAAGGCACCACGGAGCATTTGTCTGGCCCTCCCTTGGATCGCAGCATTTTTCTGTTTTCTTACAATATAGACTCATCCCAGTTTGTTTCTAAGTGAATTGCTTTTTTGTTCATGTTGCATATTCCCTAAACAGTCGTATTAGTGGTGGCAGCATGTCATTTTGATGGTGTTATGACAGTATGACGCCAAACTGGTATTAACATAACATTTCTTCTTAAATCTTGTCTGAAAACATATTGTTCTCCCTTGCCAGCGCTTCCTTGTTTCTCTCACCCTTTACCATGGTTCTGGATTGTCTTTTTTTGGTTTAACTCAGTTGTTGCAAACGGGCTGATATACAGCGTGTACGGAGGCATTTTACTGATCCTTCAGGTGATGGGACCAATGGAGAAGAAGAGTAAAGTTGTTTGCCCAAGGCTGTTCCCAAGCCTTTCCTGTGGGAAAGCCCCAAGCCTGTGTCTCCCTGGCTGACATCCTCCTTTCTCTTATGCTTCACCTTGCTCAGATTTATTGAGTTTAGATTTATGAAGTTTAGGTTTCAAGATCCCCATTGCTACCACTGAATTATTTATATTTCTTCTACATTTTCTTCTGCAACCTCAATTAAAAGGTGGACTCTGATGTCCCCTAAATGGTGTTTAATTTAAGTCAGCCTTACATTCAGAGAACTGCACTGGGAGGTGCCAGTGAGCCTCAAGACTGGAGGCTCAGCCTCCCTGTGTACCTGAACCAGCAAAATCTGGGGGCATCTTCCCCCAACCCCTTCACCTCCTCACAGGGATGAGTATGCTTTGCTCCAGGTTGGCTTAGAGTATTTCTGGCTGCAGAATTTTCCTGACTCTCAACCCATCAGTGATGAAGGGAGGACGGGAGCAGGTCCTGTGACATGGGAAAGCTCCCTGACAGTCCACTAATAGGGGTGAAACACCTATTTTCCTCTCGAACAGCCTGTGGATGAGCACAGACACCATCCCCATCACCCTGGACATCTGCACCGTACAGCTCCTCCTGCCCCTTGTCCCCAGGCCCTTCCTCACAGCAAACCTTTGCTCAGGTTTGATTTCTGCCTATTTGTTTTCCCATCTCTCCTTCTGCTCCCTGACCTGACAAGCGCTCCTTTTAGCAGAGTATTAATTATCATTGCAGTGCTGGGACTAGTAATTATTCCTCCCTTGTGCTTTCTGAGCTTCCCAGCACGCCTTGCAACGAGGACAGGGTGAAACAGCTCAGCTGGCAAGGGGCTCATGGTGTATGTCTCAGAGCTGTGGTAATTTTCCTGTGCCAGAGAACAGGGAATGCAGGAATGAAGAAGAGGAAAAGGAGAAAATAGTCTCTTCGGAGTCAGCGAAGAATGGAAGAACTCAGCTTGCAGCCTTTAACCAGGGTTTTTTCTCCCCAGTGGCTCCCAGAGTTTATAATGGAGAAGAAAACTAGGAGTAACCTTAGGCTGTCCACCAGGAGAGGGAGGAGCCCAGGAGGGCTGGGAGGATGATAACATTCGAAGGTGCTGGGAAACGCCCTTTTAACAAGAAGAGTGGGGGAAAAATTAGAATAAAGACATATAGAGGGGTCACAGGGAGAAGATTTCAAGAATGTGGGTACACCTTCACGTTCCTCTGTGGATGTTGGTATGGGACAACTGCAGGAGGCTTTGCCTTTTGGAGGATCACTCATGTTTCTTCACAGGGCTCGTGTGGGCTAACCAGGTACAACATGCACAGCACCACCTGTTTAGTTCTCTCACTGGTATTAACTACCATACTCATGCCTAGCTTTCAAGGTCTGTCCAAAATAACTCGTACTGATTTAGGGCATTGCATTTCACTGATCATTTTAAATTAAAAACTCTGCATTTAACTCTGCCCTCTCACACCATTAGCATAGTAATTCTGTAATACCTTGCTGTACTTTGATGCCAAAATTACATGGTGACTGGCCAGCTAGGGCTGATGCTCCAAAATGCTCACAATTCCAGCACTGCCCTGACCAATGGGACCTGCTATGGGAGGCTGTGGCCATGCTGAGTCCAGTGAGGAGGCATCACATAGGATGGCAGAGCTGGAGAGCATCGAGGCAGGAGCCAGGATGCTTTCCCAGGCACAGTGCTACTGCCATTGCAAGAAATGCAACAGCTCTCTGACATGAATAGAGTGGGGGAAAAAACACCAACCAAACAACCAAAACAAAACAAAAACTACCCACTTCTCTCTGGCCAAAACTGTGATTTTTTTTCTTTGGCAAAATGACAACACTGTGCTAGTGAAAATTGCCTTTCATTACAGCAGGGAGGGGAAAGGGAGATAAAAATGAAATAAGCCGTGCTTTCTTTCCCTTTATGTCCTTTTTGTGAACCTGTAAGGATTCTTTCTGTCTTTTCCCCTCTAGTTTTCTGCAGCAGTGAAGTTTTATTAGAATTTATTGTGTACTTTGTCTAGGAATTTAAGGATCTCAAGCAAATCACAGCCCCAGCCTGGTGAGCACAGCTAATAGACTTAGTAAGAGGCAGGGTGTTCTCTGAGCACCTTTTATTTGAAATAGAGAAGCCAGGTGTCTGAGGGAAATTGGGTGGACACCCTTTGCCGTAATCACCCTCAAAAAATAAGTGCCAGGAAATGAAATCCAGATTTCCCTCTGTGTGAAAACCTGCCTACTGGGGTATTTTTCCCCCCAGTATTAAGGATTAATTATAGCACTGGAGCTGGGATGCTGAAGTTCTAAGCTAGTAAGCAGCAACCTGCCCTGGCTACTGTTCTGTCCCATGCCCAGTGTTGGGACAAATCTCACATGGGAGACCTGAGGCCACATGTGTGTGCACTGAAACACTCACTAGCAGCCAAAGGACATTCCTAGATGCAGAATCTTGGAGGTTTTGGGATCAAACTCTGCAGCTTTTCCCTGTGGTGGTTCAGAGCACAGGTTGACTTAGGCAGGTAAGCCTTGGAGAACATTTATTCCCCAGAGATACACTGTGCAGGTAAATCCCCACCCCATCCAGGCTGGAAACCTTGTCTCTGGGGAATTAGGCAGAGTGGTTTGCTCATTGTTAGTGGCAGCAGACAAAAACTTGTCCACCAAGGTGGTGATCAGCGCTGCAGATAGTTATCCTGAGAAATTTCATCCTCAAACACATAAGCATTGCAGCTCTGCCTTCGCAGCAAGGGAACTTCGAGCATCTTCTCTTATACAAGGGAGCCAGATGGGCTTTTGGTCTTGGGGTTAAGGAAGGTGATATTTCACTCTCAGCTCTGCCAGTGAGTCTCTATGTAATCTTTGTCAAATCACTGTCTATTTTGAATAAGATGGAAAAAGATTCAGTGCATCAGCTCCTGAAGGTGGACAGCCTCAGGTTTCCATATGCTTGGAGGAGTGGAGCAGGTGCAACACCAAACTGAGTTGCTGAGAGTGCATGTACAGCTTCAGCCTTCTCTTCCTCCTCCTTCGTCACTGGTTTGAGGCAGCCATGGATAACAGGCAGTCTACACTGGCTGTCAATTTTTTGGCTGCTCCCTCTCCAGCTCAGTCAAGACAGTCCAAATACGATCTGGAATTACCACGTGCCTCAATTTCCCCATCTGTTTAAATGAAGATAACCATTGATTTCAGCTTTGCGCTGCCAGCATTGCACTGCCATGCAGAACTAGACAGAAAAGGGCTTTCTGAATAAGGGTGATCAGCACCCTGGAGCTGGGCAGCTCCACTGGTTGGGCATCCCCCATCCACAGTGGCTCTGCTGATTTTGGGCACCTGCTCATCCTTCCTGCATGCCAGATAAGGAAACTGCATCCAGCCTCCATCTCGTCTGAAGGCAGATTGCTCACGGGCGGAGGAAATCTCCTGGAGAGTGAACCTTGTCAGCAAAAATGCAAATATTTGGAGACAAAGTGTTCATTACAGCAGAACTTGATTTCAGGGTCAACCCTTTTTGCAGCAAATCGTTAGCCAGCTAAAATGTTTATTGTCACCACACTCTGGCAGTTTTGACAGTACCTATCAAGTTGAGCTTGACAATATCTGCATACGGCTTCTCCAGCTTTCCCTCATGCAGCCATGAGAGGGATTTAAGATAGAAGAAAACAGTCAACAGATAATTGGAACTCTCCTTTGTGGAAAAGCCGGGGCTGCCATAGACTAGAGGAGCTGTTTAAGAGAAGGAAAGTGAGGCACAGGCTGTTGGTAAGACAGTGGTGGGGTACACAGAGAAACCTGTTTGTGATTTTAATTTTTTCTGATGCAGAACTGCACACATAGAACAATAAACTCCCCCAGTCTGGCAGTGCATCATCAGAAATCAAACTACAAAGGGATGGTATTTACTCTGGTCTTTTCTTGTGTGAGCCACATGGCTTCCCAGGCCCCTCAGCAGGGAACCATCCAGATATCAATGGAGTTTCTGTGATTCTTCTGCATTCCCATTTGTGTTCTCTTCTGCTCCCCTTAATGTCTGCACAGGACTAAGGCCAGTGACACTCAGGAAGAGCATCATGCTGCTGGCAAGCTCAGACCCCAAAGGGATGAGATCCCTGCACTGTGCTCTGAGACCTGGAGATGGAGTGAATCCGGGCCAACTCTGCCTCACTGGTGAATGCAGAAAAGGAGAGGCAGCATCAGGATTTTTGGGAAAAACGAGAACCAGGGTGAGGTGCGGATGAAAACACCAAGGAGGGGACAAGACAGCTGCAGCCACAAGGCCCCTAATAAAATTTTGGGGCTCCCTTTTCTGGCAAAAGACAGCAGCTTCCAGCTCAAGGAGGGACTCTTCATTGTGCTTTTTATTCATCCATGCCTTTACCTTTTCCCTCAGCTAATGCTCAGGGAAGGTGAGCCAGACTGGATCCACTGTGAAGGGTTTTTATTTCCTTGCTTGCTGAAACTGAGTGAAGGCTGTTTCATCTCAACAGGCTGCTCCCAACACCCCTTAATTTGAGATCTCCTGCATGCAGGAAGCAATGGAGTTGAGTGACCTTGCTGAATCCCAGGCACTGCAGCTGCCGGAGAACAGGGGAGGAAAAGAAAAGAGGGGAGGAGGAAGAGCCACTTTGCTGTCTCCCATTAAAGCCCCAAGAGGCTGAAGATGAGAGAGCGGAAGTTTCAAATTGCCAGAACGTAATTCTGAAAGTCATTTTCCAAGCGCAGAGCTCTCTGCAATGTCACCTCTCATCTTCCAAGGTGGGGATTGAAGGGACAATAAAGCACAGAATATTCTGCAAAGACAGAACTGTTAATTCAAAGATGGAAGAGGTGCCAGTCCCCAAACAGGCTGTCTCACACCCCTTTCTGCTGGGAGAGCTGTGCAATCAGATGTAGCCATACAGGGGTCCCAGCTACAGCTCCTTTCCTAAGCCATATCCAGCTTGGATGCATGAACAAGCACAGCTAAGTGTGGCTTATCCCGATCCTTCTAAGAGTGAGGATCTCAAAAAAATCCCACATATTCAGCAGTTAGATTTTTAATGCGACTCAAACTCCCAACTTTCAATTCAATCCAATGACAATGATAATAATTATTGCTATAATTATTTTCTTAGACCTCCCTGAGACCAGCAGAAGACCATGATGGACGTGGGAAAGAAAAGGTACACTTCAATATTTTCGCACAGCCCTTCCCCAACCCAGCAAAGCTGTTTCTCCCTGCTCTCTCTTCCAGCTCTCTGGCTGCAAAGAAATCTGGATTAAGGAGTTATATGTATTCAACAAAGAGTTTGGCTCAGCATTTTGTCCCAAAGAGTGAATTGTCCTCTTTTTTCTGCATGCTTTTCCAACCTTTATTTCAACTGCATCCCCCATTATATTTATAAAATAAAAATAAATATACAGGCATGCCCTGCCGAGATAAACTGGTTTCAATTCTCTTTCAGTTAATATCACCTTTGTCCCATTCTTATTACTGGTGCCACCTGTCCCTCCAAGCACAGGTTTTTTTTCCCTTTCCCAAATTACTGGAGCCAACACCAGGCCAGTCTTGCTCTCTATCTGCAAATGCACTTATTTGTCCACCCGGGTGAGGGTGTGGAGTTTTTACACTGACAATTATTTTTGCCATGCAATCCCTCCTCTCTCCCACTTTCAGAAATAACACTTCTCCTTCTCTGCAGGCCAGGGCTGGTCCATGGAAAATGCTTGTTTTAGCCTGAGGTGATGAGCAGAAAGCAGGAGATCACGCAACCTAGAGATGGCACTTTGTCCTCTAAGTCAACCAGGTAACAAAGTTCGGTGCTATCCCTGGTTAGTTGTATTATTATTATGATGATTATAATTTTTTTCCTGGTAACTATTTCCTTGCTTTTCCATCTGGGAGGCCAGTGAGAGTACTGCCTGCTGGCCTGTATCCAGTTTTCTCCAGCTGGGATCCATTCAGTCCAATGTTGCCATCTGTCCTTTGAGGCAGGGGGACATCCTCTTCCATTTTGGATCTTTCCCAGAACAAATTCCCCCTTTCCCTTCCCCAATGTACCCTGGACTCGACCAAAGCATTCAACAAGCTCTATGTGGCCACTGTTAGACTCATGCATTTCTAAACCAACTTGGGCATGCAGGAGTCCAGTGACTGGACTGCTGACTGCCCGGACCCCTGCTAGCCTGTGGATTGCCCACAGAACTGTGCCATGTGTGCCTGCCCACAGGGTGAGCTGGGAGGGCTGTCACTCTGCATGCAGATACTGTGTCTTTTGGGGTCTGCCTTTCATAATGAAGGTGGATTTACATGGGCAGATAGTGACAGGACAAGGAGGAACGCTTTTAAACTACTAGAGGTGAGATTTAGATTAGATGTTGGGAAGAAATTCTCCCCTGTGAGGGTTGTAAGGCACTGACACAGGTTGTCCAGGGAAGCTGTGAACGTCCCATTCCTGGCAATGTTAAAAGGCCAGGTTGGATGGATCTTGGAGCAACCTGATCTAGTGAAAGGTGACCCTGCCCACAGCAGGGGGATTGGAATAAGGTGGTCTTTAAGGTCACTTCCAACCCAAACCATTCCATGATTGGACTCCCTGGGGGTGCTTCTCCCCCCCCCCCCACCCCCCCCACCTGGGAGGGGAACGC